>JAPQRP010000025.1:14673568-14691158 GCA_037367295.1 Apogon hyalosoma
TTAATTCAAGAAAAAAAAAAGATATAGATTTTTTTTTTTGCTTATTCGAGATTTCTTTGCTTAATTAAAAAAAAAAAAAAAAAGCATCTGCCAATGAAACAAGTGAAAATTATCCTGGTAAGATTTCTTGAAATAAGATTTTCAACATGTATTGTCTAAAAATAAGTTCTTATATCTCACTGAAAAGTTACTCCTTAGGTGACTATGTCTTATTTTAAGTGTGATAAGATGTTTTAACTAGAAATGAGAAAAATACACTTGGTAAGATTTTGATTTTTGCAGTGTAACTATTCTGAAAGCCATTGTTGCCCTTGTCTCTAGTCGAATGTTTGTTTATATTAGGTCTATGTTGAAGCGTGTTTGGGTTTATGTTGAAATTGTACATTGTGAGCTAAGAAAAACCAAAACCAAATCCCTTGTTTGTATATATTCTTAAATTAGAAACTCCATAATTTGTAGTTATATGCTTAGTGGTTCAATCTCAACAGCTGGCGAAGTCAAGGTAGCAATCAGGCTGAAAACTGAACATAACGGTTGTATAAGATATGAATGTATACAAACACTAGTACATACCAAAGAAAACAGAATTTACAACATAAACGTAATACAGGAAAAACACTTGATGATTTGAAAGATGACGATATCTTATTAACTTAGCACTAGAGTTGCTAGATCAGCTCCATAGCCCGTAAGTAGGTCCATATTTAGTCCGCCATTTTTTTTACAATGGAAATCTATGGAAGTGTCGCCACTCTGTTTTCTCTACTGTTCTGCTCTGAATATTTCACAAACTGTTGATCTAAGGGGATTTTTGCACACCAGCATCTCCAGGGTTTACAGTGAATGAGACAAAATAGATCTCTCCAGTGAATGTCTGTTCTTTTGGTGAAAATCCCTTAGTGATCCCAGAAGTCAGTGAACAATGGCCAGACTGCTTTGAGCTGATAGATAACACAAATTGTACCTCAAATAATCAGTGGATATAACCAATGTATGCAGAAGAGAACATGTTGAATGTTAAAGAAGCATATACACTCACTGGCCAATTCATTAGGTACACCTGCTACTACCAAAGTGTGGCTTATAAAGTGGTTGGTGAGTGTACATACAGTATATTGCTGTTTATCATGTTGATTTCATGTTGTACTTCTTAAAATTATATAAACAGATAATATGAATGGATGTTTTGAATATGGTGGCTGGCATCAGCTGAACGTAACTCTGACAGAGACCGATGGTGAACATTTGGCTTCTCTGGAATAACTCAAAAAATAAATAAATAAATAAATAAATACAAGTGATGCCATGAATGAGCTACATGTTTTGTGGTTTGATGTTCACTTCCAGGTGAATTAATAAAACACTTTAAGTCTGATGATCAGCGATTCAGATTGATTTAAGCATTTATTACTCAGACTTTGATCAATAATTATCCACTTTCTAATAAAATCCAAGATCATCTCCATCGCTACGAGTGATGTCAGCCAATTAATCAGTATCTGCTTTCACTGTTATTTTACTGGCCTTTAAATATTCACAATCACAGCACCCGTCAGCTACTTATTCATCATTCACATTGGACGACACTGAATGAAAAGCGTTTTTTATTACCTTTCAAGTTATTCCAATTCCAACGCTTTTGTCTGAACTGTAGGACTTTAAGCTAATGATTCAACTTCAACTGTGACATTCATCCTTAGGTCATTTACATTCGATGACCTTTCACTCTTTCTACCATTTAACTGGATCAACAACAGTGTGAAACGCTGATTTCTGGAAGACACTTCCCACAATCACTGCATAACCATCGAAAGCATCCGACAGTCCTGACAAATTTGCGGCTTGGTAGATTATTCTAGAAAATCTCCTTTTAGGGTTGGGGGTAAAACTCATTAAGCACGGGTACATCCTTATGGGAGAAGACGGTTTCATCCTCATTAAATACATTTTAGTGTCCCCATTTATCTTACTGGCCCATTTTCCTCAAAAACATGCTGCTTAACCTGGGCCAGCTCCCGAACACTAGATAACCTCAGCAAATACCCAAAGCATCCCTTTGCTCGATCATATTTAAGCAGCCAATTTTCTCTCTTAATTTCCAGAGGCGTGTTCAGATTAGTATCCCACCGACTGCTGAGGGAGTCACACACTGGGACACTAGAGATTAAATACAGCACCTTTCATGAGAATAGCATTAAGATTCATGAGAGTGGAGCAAACTACAGTGGTTTAACATACACCCGGTTAACATATACCCTCCGAGGCTAAAGAAAGTAATTAGATGAACTCATATGGATCTCCAGGTAAAAAAAAAAAAAAAAGGTATGTGAGGGTGCTGCAGTAAGAAACAAGTTAGTAACAGTGTCAAGAGTTTATTATCATATCTCAAAGCCTATAGTTTTTGGGCAGATGTAAGTGGCTGCTTTATTCAGCGCTAATTGTTCTTATAAGTAACGCTATAGTCTGAATCTAAAATAAATAAATAAATACATAAAACGCTACGTCCTCTAAGTACTTCTGAATGCACACAACCTCTGGGAATATTCTGATTAAGCAGGATGATTGAGTTCTTTCAGTTAATTTAGTTTTCTCTGGTAGCCCTCTAGCTAATATGAAACTCAGCAGGTGTAAAATATATAGGAGGGAAATGAAAGTCATTGCACTCATCCACAAATTCAACCTTTATTTTGTGATATATATATTGAGATGGAGGCTTTGTTCTCCATGTAGACAACAAAAGAAAATATAGCAAATGGTATGAATTGTAAGATATTAAAAGTAAATGCATCAGACTGGTGTAAATGTATTCCGAGTTGTAAAATTCTTCTTCTTCTTCTTCTTCTTCTTCTTCTTCTTCTTCTCCTTCTTCCCTATACTCATATGTGGGGTTAAGTGCAGGTAGTAAAGGTTTGTTTGCTTCCATATTGCTCCTGTCGTCACCAATAGGCAGTTACAATGTACCTTGAAAGTCAACTTATAAAAGTTTTATGGAACTCAGAGAGCTTAAGTGATCTTCCCCAGCTCTGCAGTAGCCTGCAGCTTGTGGGATGTCTGCTTATATTAATTTCATGGAGTTTAAGAGGTCACCAAACTCATTTGGAGATTCTTACTCATTTATGAACTCTGCAGCCCTCCTGTTCTACAGTGCTGTAAGCTACTGGTCTTGAGATGCTTAAATTTACATGGCATATTATATGGCTAGGTGGCAAAAAAGTATAGTGCATTTGGAGTTTAAAGCACATAAGACTGAATAAAAATCCACTTTGAAATGACATTTACCTGCATTATAATAAAAAGTAAGGTGAGTAAGTAGGTGTTTTTTCTGCCTTGTGTGTTGGAGATCGAATGGATAGAGCAGAGGAGGCTGGGTATGGAATAGGGACTTTGGGGAAATTGGTTTATCCAATATGCCGAAGATTTTCAATATGACAGTGGAGTGTCCGTAAAGCAGCGTCATAGAAGAGAGACGGAACTGAGAAAATGAGATTTTGCATATTGACAATGAAACAGAAAAATATAGCATGCCTTTCAATTAAAATAAAGGCAGAGATGTAGTTAAGGCTCAGCTCTGAGGTTAATCTGATGGAGTTCTTTCACATTGACCTCTCCTCTCAGTAGCCTGACTTTCATACTGTGGACAGCTTCACTGTCCACAGAAGCCCCTTAGAAAAAAAAAAAAGAAAACAGTTTGTGGTCCTACATCTGCAGCAGATCTCCCAGTGAGAGTGTTTAAAACCAATGAGGCCTCACATCTGTGCAGGGACTGAGCTTGGTCAGGGGGTAGTGGGTGATTAATTGATGGTCACATCTCGCTGACTGCTGCCCACACCGCTTTGATGAAGAGGGATTAGGTTGTGCACCACAGGCTCAGCTGATAATAAGAGAACGAAGAGGAAATGCCCATGTCACGCTCTGTGGCAAGGATTTCAATCAAAGAACCACTTCATTCAGAGAACCAAGACTTTTAAAAACAAGTAAAACCCTCAGCTTCCTGCAGCCTTTTTTTTTTTTTTTTTGTAACTAAGCATATCACTATTCAAACTTGGCCTCTTACTTATTTGCTGAATAATTGGGAGGAAAGTGGATTTAGAGGGAAATAAGCCCGTGTACTGCACAAGATGAAAAGTGTAACTGAAATCTTTGCAAAATAAATGCTTTCTACCTCTTAAAAGAAATATTGCATGAAATAAATATAAACTAGTGGCAGCATCAGTGTTTGAAATACAGATTAACTGATGTAACCAATGCTAATAGTTTATTTTGTTGTTGTTAGTGTTTTGGAAAATAAAGAAATAGAGGTAAGGAAAAGCTGAAATATGCTGACATGCCTACTTGTTGGAAATGTATAAATTTTGATTTCATTATGAATTGCATAACTATTGAACTTAACATCTGACTTAAAGGAATAAATACCAGTGATGGTAGGGGCAAATTCTACCAGGTCTGGTCCCACTTCTTACATTTCATTAAATGTTAACTGACTTATGCATAAATCCCACCCAATTTTTTTTTAATTCATTAAATTCATTCTTTATCTTATCTTATTTCTATTTTATTCAAGATGTATTTCCCTTTTTTTCAAATTGTATTTTATTATTACTGTTATGTAATGCTATTACTGGTTTTCTGTTTTATTGCCCTGGCTGTGTCATAGGTGTATAGTGCAAAGTGTTAGTTGTTAAAATTATATGTATGTTCTGTGTTTGTGGTTAAAAAAAAAAAAATCAATAAAACTTTGCACACACACATCGAATTTATATTATATATTATACACACACACATCGAAAATAAAGCTAGCTGTAAAAAAAATCTGAGCAATTCTGATTTCCGCTGATGACTTCTGCTGATACTACTTTATAAAACACAAAAAACTAGATTAATAAACCAATCTGATTAACTGATTTTTATTTGCTGAAAGTTAATATATCACTGCATCCATACAATAAAGTTGAGCTTGGTTCTAAAATGGATCACATACTGTCAAGTTGAAGACAGATTTTGTAAACCATCTCAATGTACTTATTTTCACTTTTAGCATCGTTGCTGAGTGACTGAGAAGTTCATGAACATCACAATGTCTCAACTTGATGTCTGCTATCATTCCCCATCTGACTTTATCCAAATTTTTTGTCCTTTATGAAATCAAACCATCTATCCCACTGTGGCGACTCAGGTCACAGCATCACTAGCCCCTTTTCCACAGCACTTCTGTTTCCGGAATATGTCGCCTTTATTCCGGAACGACGTCTGTGTAAATGACATGGTAGGATCATTTGGTCCCACCTCGGTGACACCTCTGGAGGTAGTAACAGAGCCGTGATAAAGGAGGAATCATGATTCCGGAACGCTGTGTAAAAGAAACACCTCTCGTTCCGCGACCAAAGTGCGATGTTTTGATGTATTGCGTGTGCAACCCCTGCGGCAGTGATGAAAGATGTCAAACTGGGGAAACGCCGAGATCTGTGAGCTGTTGTCACTTTGGGCAGAGGACTCTATCCATGCTAACATTTGTGGAACGGTGAAAGACGGGTGTCAAGGGAGGATTTGAGTCTCTGGATGATGTGAGTCGCGCATGCGTAGAACCATTTATCTCTGTCAGCCATATTTTACAACTTTCTACGGCAACCTCACTAGAACAAATCACTGTTGTATGAGTCAAATTATGTAAAAGTACAGAGACTTGACTTTACCTTCAAGGAGTATCTTTCTAGCGATCAGAAGTGACTTTGAGAGTCAATTTATATGCCTACTTTCAGTTTATTTCACAGCTTAGAGCCTATCCAGCTGACAAACGATTTGATCCAAATCTGGGGGGTAATCGCAGCACCGTAGCGAGTCGTTCGTCCTGGTGTGGTTGCCATAGCGAGTTGGAAAAGATGACCAACAGAGATAAATGCTTCTACGCATACATGACTCACATCGTCCGGACACTCAAATCGTCCCTTGACAGCAGCCCGACTCTGGAGGGGTTAGCGAAAAAGTTATGCTCGGGGTATTTCTGACGTGCAAGTTATACGTCACACTATACGCTGTGCTGTGTCACCGCCCCTTTGATTTTGGAACATAGGTCCTCTGTGTAAAAGTCCAGCCTGTCTCACCTCTGTTACTCCTTTGGCTTGGCTGTGGAAATCGGTCAATGGTGGCAAAAAGGTGGGATCCCCATCTCACCTTTTTTCCGGGGATCTCTGTGTAAAAGTGGCTACAGTCTATGCATAAACACCCCTATATGGACAAATACACTGTTGCCTATGAAGTTGGAATAAAATATTTTTATCTCTTCTCATGAAACTGCAGTGAAAATGTGATGTATTCTTGATAGATGTCAGTAAATTGAACTGTAACTCAGTATGCAATCACTGCATCTGGTTATATCTGGTGATTACTGATGTGTATAAATTGGAATAAAAAGAGGAATGTGTCAGAATAATGGACAAAAATTAACCAATATTTTACACCTGGCAAAGCTAAAAACACTTATTTCAGAATGTGTGTCCTCCAGGATGACTATATCCTTCATGTTCATACTGTAGGCAGCAACCAAATTGTAAATAAGATGAAGATGCATGTCACATAAGGTGGAGGGAAGTGATTGTCTTAAGGTTGTAAGGTTGTGTTACAGTTTCATCTATCTGAGCCTTTATTTAGCCCCATATCCTGTCTCGCTTCTTGCTGAACTCAGATCAGTCTGCACTTTTCCCTAGAGACAACAGTAATGTCACATACTGACTTGGCACACCAATATTTCACATCCAAACCAAAACCTATTAAGGATGACTACTTACCATAGACAAGATATGTCCTTCACAGCAGCAACCTTCACATGCGGTGTTTTCTCAATTTACACACACCCACAGACACATACATGTTGAAAAACACATGTGCACATACAGACTACTGTGCATATTTTTTCTGTGATATTTCATCTCCTGGCACTTATGATGGTGTTGTCCTCCCTTATAATACCCTTGAAATTTTAACAATCTCACACGTGGGCCATGTTTTTTTATAACAACAATCAAACTATGGCAGTGATTCCTGTGACTTTTCACACTATGTTGCAAACTCAGCGATTTAGCAAAACATGTAAGCTATAGAATCTACTATGAAAACTAAAATAATGCTAATTATCTTTTAAACAATTACATAAAACTAAAAATTTAAAGAATAGGCATGTATATCAGTCTGGAATCAAAGTACAAATGCTTTACAAAAAAAATAACCATTAAATACTAAGGTTGTATTTTTTAACATAAATGCGTATATCCTAAAAGTGTACATCATATATTTTTTTTTTATCAAATATCACCTACAAGTGACAGCACCTGCTAGAAAATGGCAAAATATATGACATGTAGAGAGTTAATATGTTCATGTGTCTGGGATTAAAAGTAAAAAAAAATTCCCAATATAAAGATGCAAATGCTTAGCGCATATAGTGGGATTAAAATAGAAAAAATAGAAGAAAAAAAAAGTATTTCAAGCAACAATATAGAGTCAATTCAATAGTACTTTATCATGGCATTATATATTGTATTATTGAAAGGCTCTGTTGCTAGCAGCTACAGTTATTTCCTCAGATTTCCTCAATTATAAAGCTGTGATAAGAGTGTGTTTACAAATTGCGATATTAGGAAACACAGTTCATCTCTACTGCGATGAAACAGTAGTAGTTTGATTTATGCTCTCTCCGATTCTTTTGAACTATACAGAGGAACTCTCCACCTTGACCGCTCTATTAAAGTAAGAAGCCAAAGTTATCAATCGAGGCGGTGAAAGGGAGGGAAGTCTTTTCGAGTAGCCATGCTTTTGCAGCCTAATGGATCACTATACTGCAGAGAGCAAAAGAGAGAGAGAGAGACAGAAACTGAGTGAGTAAGACAGAGAGAGCGAGATGTTGCTTCTACAGTATGGTTTTGACTGATTATGCATTTTTTTCTTAAGCTATTCATAGAAGATAGATTCATCATTCCAATTTGTCAAGCTAGCAAAGATTTCAATTAATTATGTGCAGCGAAAGACTGGGTGTATTAGGCCTCTCTGTCAGCACTAGTCTGAGTCCCCATTTACCGGACTCAAAATAAAGAGGTATCAGAGAGGTGCTCGGATCCACCAGTAATTAATTTGATGAATGCCTTAGCGGCACAAATAGTGGCAGCCGTGCATCTTTTCATCAGACACCAGCAGCAGTCTCCGTGCTCGGTGCTAATTTGAAGAGGGCAGCTCATCTGTATAGTGGATGTGTTTGTGGCTGGGTCTATTCTTCAACCCGGGTGCTCGCGGCCTCCTGCTGTCCAGACAGTGTGTGGGGGCCTTATGTTTTCTGTCAACTTTGTCCTTGTGCCAAGCAACTTGCTCCACTTAGTGCCCAGTTTTTTGACTTTGTGGCCTGAACTTGATAATGGGAGGCCGACTGGATTAATGGAAGGTACAGTCGAGCTGTTTCTCAGATGCAGCGGCGGTGGTTTTCCAGACACGCCGTTATATCATACACCGTGGCAGGCAGGTGAGAAACTAAATCTGATAAAAAAACAACAACAAAAAAAAAAAACTAAACAAAAACAACAACAACAAAAACATCCAAACTGATGAACTACCAATAATCCATTAGAGGAAAATATCTGATTACAAGCTTAAGGGATAAGGGTGCATCGGCGCAATGATAGATGAACTAGGTAACATGGTGGGAGGTGTGATCGGGCCAATCTAAAATGATGGATCATATTATTGTTATTAGGTGAAAGCTTCAATGGCAGCTATTTGTGATGCACACCGTCAATGTCGACAGGAGCCTCAGCCGAACAAAGAAATAATTGGACCGGTGCCACATAATTCAGGTTCATATTTTCACAAGTGGGGGAACCTCATTATAAATCAGGTCAGCCACTGATACAAGACCATAAATCAAGGAAAGACATAGCTCAAACAATTAGATAATTACTAGACCACCATGTCATTGCGGCAGAGATGTTTTGCCGTCCCGCTAAGAGGGAGTCGAGGAAGTAACGAAGAGCACTAAGAACCCACAACATCACTTTTGTCATTAAATGATAAAGTGGAGAGGTTATGTAGTTCTTAAAAAATAAAAAAAGGCATCCATTAACCTTTTGCAGAAACTGAGTTTATATATGAAAAAATACAGGTTAAACAAGCAGAGACAAAACTGCAAGAAATTGATGATTGTTGTGTAATTAAATAAAAAAAAAAAGAAAACAAAAACACATTAGCTTTTTCTCCTGTTGGTTAGGATCAGTCACAATCTCAGTCTAAAGTATATTGTATTTAAAATAGCACTATTAGCACTACAGAGCATTCTCTTGATACTAAAACAATAGCTTAGCTTACTGGATAGTCAAAATAGTGTATCCCATTAATTATCTAGTCTGTGGCAGCCTGTCGTACATACGGTCTAATAAGAGTTCTGATGTCGTGTTTTGCTCCGATGCATCAGTGTGAGACCAGGCTTACTGAACATTTACATATCTTCAGCTGAACGTGATGATGAAAATCAGTGTCAGACAAACACATTACACAAACTCCTGGAGGTTAAAGTGGGCTAAATGAACACTATCAGTGCAGAGAGACTCTAAATTATCCACCTGCTAGCTTAACTAAAGAATGTTAGAAATAAACTATGATGCAATACATCAAATTAATTCTATTTACCAAGATTTTGCTTTCTTAAAAATTGTAGAAAATGCCTAAATTGCTAAAATCAAGACCAGTGCTAACCCTGGAGATTTTTCCTGCTCAAGTAAAATGAAAAATCAAAATTGTGAATATGTTTCCCCGATAATTTATTTCTGATTATTACTTTTTTTTTTTTAACAAATAAGGCACACTGACACTTTTATTGTTGAGTATTGGCTGGCTATATGTAGCATTTTTTTTTTTTTTTTTTTTTACAAAAAAATTCTGTTTTTGAGGCATTATTTGACATGTTTTTATGTATGCATGCACTACACTGAAAAATATTTTTAAAAATTTGGATCACATTTTTTGGCCCATGTTGCCCAGCCCCAGGGTTCTGTAAAATATTGCAGTGATGTTTAGTCAATTTAAAATCAATATTAATGAAGTAGGAGAAAATGCGGGGGGGGGTTTTTTAGTTATTAATGCCACACTTTACATAACTTATACTTCCTAAAAGCAGATCGTGTGTTAACATTGCTCACTATATAAGATCATTAGGTCATCCTAATCTCTTCATGACATGATCACATGGGCTGGCACTGACCCCTAGTGTTGCTCCAGTCTTCATCTGCACTGCTTGAACTGCAGTATAAAAGCCTGTTACTCTAATTATATCCACAACCCTTGATTACCCCTAGGCGGAGAAGCTGTCTGAAATCCAGAGGCAGGGGTCCAATTGACCCCAATTGAAAGTGTCATTTCATTGGAATGCCAAATTGGAGATGCTCTCGCAGCCCAGGATGAGCGGACGGTAGTTTCAGTGTTCCTCCTCAGCTTCCGAGTTTGATATTGGAGCGGCTCTTTTACTCTGCCCCCCCTCTGCTCGGCAGGGGCGGGTGTAGAGCTGCCTGTACTGCTCTTGTGTCAAACCAGAGTGCACGGACGCTTCAACAGCAGTCAAAAATTGAGGTCACAGCACAAGAGTGAACCAACTGGAACAGATTGTTGTGGAACCTCGAGGCTTTTGCAGACACGTGTTGATCCCAGCACAGCTTGTCCCAGCTCTTACCTTCCCAACTCCCTCTTCACAACTCCCTTGACAGCAGCTTACAGATAGCAACAACGTCCAACTTTACTGTACCTTTTTATTTATACATGCACTCAACAGCCGCATCCCTGTGAATTGCAGGGTAAAAATCTTCAACTTTTAACGGCTGGTTAGAGTTATCCGTTTAATTCTATTAAATTATATATTTGGGGTCATGAATTTTATTGTGAAAAGGGGTGATGACACGCACATCCAGACATAAAAGGTGTGCAGGATCCAGAAGAAACAATGGATGAAAGAGTGAAAAAGGTCTGGTTCATCAAGGTTCATCAGTCTGATGAAGGGCGGAAGCCTGTAACGTCACAATTTGTGGTGAAATTAAAAAAAAAATTTGAGGAGCTCAGGTTGTGCGGACCTTTTTCACTCTTTTATCCGTCATAAATTTTATTCTCCTTACGGGATGCACGATCCATCAACGTTATCCAATAAGATGAAGTTTACTAATGGCGGTGGATGTTGTTTCTGTTTTACTCCCTGTCTGTTTACAGCTCATCTGTGGCGTCTGATTGCAGATGTGGTCCATTTTGCTCTGTTTCGGCAGCGTTGAGTCCGATAGAGAAGTTTTTCCTGAATTGCTTATGGCCTGTGATGTGTATTGACCTTTGCATACCTCTGATAAACAGACCCTAACCCACATTTAAACCAAGTCAACTGAAGTTCATTTAAGCCAAGCTCACTGATGTCAACTGGGAGCTTAGCCTGCTAGCAGTTAGCAACAAAACTACATGAAAACAATGCAACATTAGTATCATCATCAGCAACTATTTTTTTCTGGTTTTTTTTTTTTTTTTTTGCATTTTTCAGTGTCCACCATCGGGGAGGATGAGATTGATGGTTACAATCTGTGTCTTCATTGCCAGATGCTACAACATCATTAAAATGGTGAATATCAGATCCAAAATATTACAATACTATGCAGCAGGTAAGACTAGAACTTTCTGGATGACTTTGGACAGAAAATAAAAAAAATAAATAAAAATACATATAGGTTTCTTTCTCAGAAAAAAAAAACAATAAACAGCAGAGTATCAGTTTATACTATTCATGTGCATCAGTTAAATTTAAGGACATTTACACTGGAAATATCAGATGACAGTTGCTTTGGTCTGGGCTTTCTCAACCGAGCTGAACAAAATGTAAATGTCTCATTAGATCATTGTCTCTGAAGCACTTTAAATAGATATTAAAGCCGCTCTGCATAAGCCCCATCTGTTCTACTACATATCCCCACGGAGGAGAGGCAGTGTTTTAAGGCACAATTGATCCTTTAATAATGTCATGACCATTGTGTGACCCACAACAGGGGGTGTGTTTGTTCTTGGTCGGGTGGGTGGGTGGGGGGGTGACTTGCATCCACATACACAAATCATACTGCGAGAAGCGACATAACACGTAAAGGTCTTGTTGTGTGTTGTGAGTATTGTGAGTGAGACAGGTAGGTTATCTTTGTTTGAGAACACTTGGATTCAAAGTGTCGTTTTGCATTAACCGGCTGCATTTGGAAACATTTCTGACATACTGTCATTATTGTCACTTTACATGAGAGCTGGGACAGCAAAAGGGGAGCACTGACAGCAGATTGACCCCAGATGCTGTTCATTTGATTGATATCTCTACAGACAATGATCTTTTTTTTTTTTTTTTTTATGCACTGCAGTGGTGGTTACACAGGGAGGCGTCGGGAGGGGGCAAATACAGAAGAAATGTCACACCAGGGAAGTCAGCGAGGCGTAAAGCCCTGCCTGATGAGCACAGGGTCAGTGGCTCCTCTCTGCCCCCTTTGTGCCCCGGGTAAAATGATCTAAGTGATTCTGGACCTCTGCCACCGATCCGCTGGAGTGCAGGAGTCAACCGCGTAGGCATGGCAGAGTGAAGGCTAGCAAAGGATTTACTGGTAAAACTGCATGTAGTGTGTTGTCGCCTAGGGGATACACTCATTCCTTTTTTTCCCTTTCTTTTTTTTTTTTTTTTGGGGGTTGGTTTTATTATACTTTTTCATAACAAGGACACCCTGATAAGACACACACACTATGTCAGACCTGGTGTCCACAAGATACTCCAAGTTTAGAATACTACTAAGCATCTTAATACACAAAACCTTTACACTTTTTTATGAAATTACACTGTAAAGATTTTAATCAGCTGCTCCATTTCACATCATATATATAAATACAATTCTTTCTGATGCTGACGGGGTTTCTTTATTTAGAGCTGGAAAGTGGAGCCTCCCAGATGATGAACAAAGGGGAGAGGTTAAGATTACATTGTTCTGGTAAATTACTTGCGCAGAATGGCTGCAAGGCAAAAGCCATATCTGAGGATAGATCCTTAAAGACTGCGGCACAGAATTTACAATGTGTATAAGCTAGCTCCTGGTTGTAAGCTGTCTGTGTTTGATGATTGTGATCAACCTTAATTAAATGTGCTAATGCTGTCGTCGTCTTTCATTAAGGGAGACACACACACACACACTGCACCCACAGCCACTTTTGGTCTTTAAATACTAACATATTGCATGACAATTTCCATATATTTATTATATTTCAGTAGGCGGTAGAGAATAATGTGTTGTGCTCATTCTCTATTAATGCAAATACTGATCCCTCTATAGTGTACCCTTAAATTTGTGATAGCTTTAAAAAAAATCGCAATATATCACAATAATTTGAGCATACTGAATTGTTACTCCTTTATATGATATGTATTGTAGCCCAAATATCAATAATTTATGTATTTAATTAAAATGCCTCATCATGGTGGATTCAAAGGTGTGAAAAATTAAAAAAAAAATACTGGTTTTCTTATGCATTAGAGAAGCACTGGGTTAATAAGGGCGTATTGTCAATATATTTCACCAATATCTAAAAAGTTTTTTTATGGATCGGTACCAATAATAAATGTGGTATCTGTATCTGTATATGTATGTCTGTTAGAGTCAGAGGGAGCAAGTTATGTGGCAAGCTCGTCACTGTGCAGGGTAATAAGGTCAATGCAAAAAATAACCCAGGGGCACATTTCCCAGCAAATGTGCAGAAATACACAGACGCACACAAATAAACACACATGTACGCACACACAACACACTGTCCCAGCCTTATGTTGCAGAATCCAAACCAATCGAGTCAATTGCCAGAAAACATGACATGACCTTTCAGATTCACTGAGCATCAACCGTGAGTGGGACTGGCGTTCTTTCCGTTTCAGCGCACCCTCTGCCCCTCCCGCCCACTCTGTCACCCCCAGGGCCCTAAACCCTCCACAAATAATTACTCTCCGTGGAGTCTGTACTCCACAAGACAGAGCCAAAAAAACTTGACTCTGATCTTGACCTATACTTAGGGTACTCTCACTATTAAATCATCCCTCACAGGGGTTTTGCTATTTGAACAATTCAGTCACCATAAATTGAAAATGAGTAAGGTCAAGTTTGTATTCTGTTACAGGCAATGCAGTATTTGCAAGAAAAAAAAAAAAAACTACAACTCAGCTTCTTTTTTTTGTCGTAAATATATGAAATGTATGCACGGTGTGACTCCTATGGATGCTGCTCTATTCATATAAAACTTGACATTTATTTTGCCTTAAGTTTTTATAGAAATTTCCCACATTTCCAGCTAAAATAGCTCATAAGAATTCATACGAGTCTGGCGTCACACACATAGCAAGAGGGGTACGGGAACATCAGGCTGGAATTGTGACAAAGACACAGTGACACAGTATTGTATCTTCAGTGATCCAGACCTAAATCTGAGAGCAGATACAGAGTAAGAGGTAGTTCCCTCCTTGATGCATTTTTAATCCTGTGAATGAACCCAAATCATTGATGTAATATGACTACCACCTACTGGCTGAGGAACCGACTCTGCCATCTGCTCCTCTCTTTGGTACCAAGCTTGTTACTGCCTTAATCACGGGGGAAGCGATCGATGAAGGGCACCGCTGACCTCGGAGCAGCCACTGACACTACTTTTATTCAACTCTTTTTACTTTCAAGTACATTTACTGTGATATATTACAGCACAGACATTGATGGGAGCTGATGCGTGGTGATGTTCAATCACAGGGTCTGGGGAACAAACTAGTGGCGTGAGAATTCAGCAGAAATAACCTCTTTTCCTTTGTTACGGGGACAAATCTTATTATTATTTACAGGATTTTAGTTCAGTTAAACTTCAGGAGTGAATTCAGGCTAATAAGGTAGAGGGTGTTGGTCACAGTTTTTTCCCCAACACCATCCGTCTGCTTAACAACGCACTTTAAAGGATATGTGCAATATTTACATATAGGTGTACTTTTAAATCTATTTTTTTTATCCTGGTTTTATGGTTTTCATAGTTTTATGGATTTTATTTATTCACTGAATGCACTTTTATATAAAATTGTAAGTGATATCATGTGTTTTTTATAAATGGTCTGTGCATAGGCATTTCGTTCCGCAGAGCATCTTTGAAGTAAACCTGCGAAATGACAATAATAAACCAACTGAACTGAACTGAACTAGCTATATTAAAGACTGTCATCCCCAAACTCAAGTTGAAAAAACAGCACTAACAACAACGTAAAACAGCAGTAACTTTCTTTACGTCATTTATCTTTCATGGCTTTAAACAAACACCTTTTCCAAGCTGTTGAGAAAATTTAGAGATTTCAGGAAAACATGTGAAGAGACTGTGGCCCTGAATTTAGTACTATATAGTTTACATTACAGTTGTTACATGGTTTTGTGCTCAGAATTGTTTTTGTCTTTGACCCTTGACTCTTCCTCTAACAGTGTAACCAGAATAAAAAATAAATACATTTTTAAAAACCAAGAATGCATTAGAATCAATAAAATCTCCCACTCCATCATGACTTTACACCTACTAAATAATCATATTTATGGTACAGTGCAGAGAACAGCAACTGGTTTGATCTGTGACATATTTCAATCTGGTATTTATTGATATCCTGGCTTTATTTTTGCTATGTTATGATAATCAGTAATACACTGGTAATATATGATAATGGTAATGATAAGTCCTGCCCCCTCTGGTTGTAGACTTAACAAGATTAAAAAAAACAACTTAGATTTAGAAGTGTTAGATAATTTAGCTTCTTTTAACAGTAAATTTCTTATTTTACGTGTTCAGCTTTACACTGTAATCTTCTTTCTAAACTTAACAATCTTAATTCAAGAAATCTTGTCAAGTGAAATTATCTTGCTGCATGGACTGATAATTTCATTTGTTTTGAGTACTTTTTTCCACAGATTTAGTGTTTTTATCTTGTTTTTATAGACACCCTTTTTTGTAGTGTAGTTTGGATACTCAAGTAACGGTTGGTTGTGTGTACAGCATCTTAAGTTGCATGTGATACCAAAACAACAACAAAATGGCCATTACCTCAGTACATTTCACCTCATTGTTCAAACGGTGAAAACGTAATAGAGGCTAGAGGTAAAACTAACGACAAGTCTAGACTCTGAATTTCCTGACTTGTAAAATTATCTTTTAAAATGACAAACATTGTACCTGTGGATGATGTAGATCAGTGGTTCTCAACAGGGGGCTGTGGCTCAGTAGGGGCCCTTAGACAGCTGCCGGGGGGGCTTGACATGGCTGTGAACACTTAAAAGAAAAATATAATATAATACTCTGATGACAAAATATTGAGAGAAGCTACTGTATAAGTGCACAAATAGTTGATCTGTAGTGCTTCATTTGTATAAAATAAGTACCTAACACAACAATAATAAATACATAAATCAATTAAAAATGCAGTGTGGGGCAGTAGCACGGCCGTACACACCACTGAGCTCCCTGACGTTTAGACCTTGGTATTTTTTCCTGATGTGTGTAGAAATAAAAGTAGTGAACTGCTTAGAATGACTTAACTCTGGTGCAATGAAGGCTTTAACACCATGATCACATGCATTTCCCCGCAGTGACTGTATGTATGTCCTATGTCATGTAGTGTCATATGTAGGGGGGCCTTAGAATTTTTCATAAGACACAGAGGGGCCTTAAGAACCACCGATGTAGACAATGGCAGAATTCATCATCTCTCGCCATCACAACATTTTTCTGAGATAATGTCCCATGGGGTAGAACCGGAAGGGGCGGGACTTCAGCCACATTAATATTCAGTTCTACTGCAGACAGAGGGATTCAACTGATTATCAGAGTGTGCAAGCTCTGAACTGGATTCTGGCCACAGTGGCTCAAAAAATCTATGGAGTCCAATAAAATTGCCAGATGGAACGTCCATTTTTCAGAGAAATCATACATTTCCTGTAACTGGGCACAGTTTCAGCACCTTGAGCGGAGAGACACCCCCCGCGTTTCAAAATACTACATTTTCCTGTGGTGTGACAACCACAGAACATATGTTTATTAGCGCTTTACACAGAGTTTAACATTATGCTCTGGCTGAATAGGCTAATTGATGTGGCTAGTACAGACACAGCTGGGATAAAAGCAGGAATAAATACTACAGCAAAAGACTGTGTTTACCATTCATTTCCTCAGCCGGAACTATTTTTCAGTTCTAATCAAATATTTCTAAAATATTCTGTCTGAAATGTTGCAGGTTGTGTCAAAATGTCAAGGGTAATGCCACCAAGTCAGTGGACTGATTCCTGGTTTGTGCCACTGTTCTGCATGGTAGCACCTGTTAAGTTATGGATCACTGAGGATTGCTTCAAGTGACACTCAGCAGTGAACTGAAACAATGTCATCAGCTGGTTCAGCATGAACATGTAACCAAGATACTCCAAATCACTGATAGTGAATAATGGTCAGGGTTTTGTTTTGTTTATACCATCAGTGTTTTCAATGTTAGCATTTTGCCCATTGGATATTAAACATATATATA
>JAPQRP010000025.1:14716934-14731008 GCA_037367295.1 Apogon hyalosoma
TAGATAGATAGATAGATAGATAGATAGATAGATAGATAGATAGATAGATAGATAGATAGATAGATAGATAGGTTTATGCATAGTCACATTTGACCCTGATAAATAATCAGTATGATATGCTACTTCCATGTAATGCCATTCTTTTTTGACTGTTCCAATATCAAACAAACCTTTTCTAGATGCTAGAGTCACTGCGTCTACATGAGGTAGCGGATGAGGATAGTCAGGACAGCTGGGAATAAAAACAAATGCTTTTAGTGTCTTTCACACATTGATACACAGATGACTTGGCACCAACTATGTCAGTTAACTCAGATACACTGAATTGTCCTCCTAGTATTGGGTTGACATGTGACCTGGATCGACCTTTTTGCTTCATGAGATCATTACTTTGAAAACACATTTTGAAATTGTGAAAATATTTTCAAAATGGCATCCTTTTTACATTTTCTTTGCTCATTTCCATCCAACCTAAGCAGCCTATATGAATTAGTTAGCCAGCTGACCAAGCATGAATGCTATCAGGTTAGTATTTATGCCTCTAATGGCTATTTCATGTTAAGATTTAATATTAATAATATATTTACACTGATGTGTGTAAATATTGACCAACTTCAAATTATAATTTAGCTTATTTAACAGATGTATCCTGGGTAAGATGCCTGTTGAATTATTGTGGGCTGTGCTCAAACCCCTTTCAAATATAACTCATATATACACATATAAGTTGACAGTTACAGTATGACATAACTGTCTTAAAACAAAAACTCTTACGGAGTTTGTACATCTTAATGATTTCAGTTTAACTAACTGAATGTTGTTCAGGGTGTCCAGGACACACACACATGCACACACACACACACGCACACGCACACACACACACACGCACACACACACACACACATACACACACACACACATGCACGCAGACTCACAACTGTGGTCAGGTCATAATATATAAGGGCATTCATCACTACATTTTTCTATTGTAGTACCAGTATTGGTGCAGCCCCTATTATTTTATATCTACATTAAGGACTGACTACTATGCCTCCAAGTGATGGTTATCGTTTATCTTCTATGTTCAGATTGATGTAAGAACACTATAACTGAGAGGAGATGATTTTAATTGGATGTAAAATGTTGATGTTACATATTTGTGGACTACAGGTTGCCCTCTGAGTTAGTCTTGTAGTTTGTGTAGCTTGAAGAAATTAATTTGGGAAGAGTCCAAGATTAATGTTGACACATCCACTAGCTTATTATTTATGGCATTTCTGGTTGCTAAGTGTTATCAAAATAAATCATATGACAAGACAAAACAATTCTGAAAGTTTATGAAGTCTAAACTCTGCATGTGTGTAACCTCATGGGGGTGTTTTTAAGGCCCCTATGAGTCCAACGTTCTTCTATCAATATCAAAAATGCCTCATCTTAAGTTTCATGAGTCAAGCAGCAGGATGGACTGTTTTAAACGGATATAAAAGACCAATAGCACCATCTAGTGGTTTTATTTATATGACATGAAGGCTGCATCACCTCTTCGACCTGCCACCTCTTAAGCTCTCTCCCTTAGGACACAGAATGCAATATTCACTTTCTATCCCATTCTCACCCAGGGCATATGTGTTGCTGCTGTCCTCCCCACTAAAACCACCACTGTCATATTACCTTTTGGTTTTTATTGCTATGTCACACTGCATTGAAATATATTAAACATATATCTGGTTAATATGCTGGCATTGTTCAGTCACATTGAATTACAATTGTCTGCTTATTTATTAACACATAAGCTCTTATGACAAATACATCTGCTTTAGCTTTGTGCTACCAAAGTCTGTAATCATGAATACATTTGAATAAAACTATACAGTAGAATCTGATTTATTGTCTTTGCAAAATACAAGTAGTGCAGTGGAACAAGATTTTGTCTACATCTCTGTAAAGTGCCCAGTACAAAAATAAATAAATAAATAAATAATAATAATAATAATAGTAAAAAAAATGCAAATCTAAATATAAGAAAACTAAGGGTAACAAGTATGCACTATGCATAGAAATAAGAAATATGAGTATAAATATGACAAAGTATAAAAAAAATATGGCTATGGATAG
Source organism: Apogon hyalosoma (assembly GCA_037367295.1). Classification (NCBI taxonomy): domain Eukaryota; kingdom Metazoa; phylum Chordata; class Actinopteri; order Kurtiformes; family Apogonidae; genus Apogon; species Apogon hyalosoma. The sequence continues at coordinate 14,719,050 of JAPQRP010000025.1, forward strand.
AAATATGTTCAAAAGTGTAATTAGTTTCAAGTATAAATATGTTATATACATAGCAGCATGGGTTCAAATTTAGCATCCAGTATAGATACACTGTTTACACAGTAGAGTGGTGATGATTTAGTATCCAGTATAAATGTGTCATAAACATAGCAGTGTGGTAACAATGTAACTGTTGGGGTGGTGTAAGTAATATGGCTATATCATCACAATGACAGCATATAAATAATAAATACAAACACAAATATGGGGGAGTATATAGTGTAAGTATTAAAAAAAAATTATATATATACGTTTTTTTTTGAAAAAGGTCAGATGATAAAAATGTTGTTTTGTTGTTGCATCCATATTTTCTAACACTAGGTGGCGGCAGCGCATCTTTTCTCAGTGCGCCATTAAAAGGAAAAGAAGAAGAAAGAAGCTAGCGGCTAGCTAGCACCATGCTAACTTCCAAGTTATTAGCAAACAGGGGAGGACATAACAGACGGGGGCTTGTTTTACTGTTTCTAAAGCATTTTGATAAGGTAAATAAATACGAACATCGCAGTCTGAGCTAACAATCTGTGACACTGTATTTCCCGTGAGTAGAATGTATAAACTTACTGTCACGTTCGCGAAATAATTATAAGTGAAGCCTGAGTAAAACATTTTGTCTTGCACATGCCGGCCGTTAAATTTAAGCTAACGTGCTTGCGTTAGCTGTTCAGCCCATGTTAAAACTCCTAGTGAGCGTCCCCTAGCTTTAACTTAACATGAACTAATTCGGTTTATGAAACTGCACCGTGACGTCAAAATTAACTGTTAAGTGGAGGAAGTTAACCGTTTCATGATGTCAAATGCGACAGGTTAGAATGAAGCTAAGGTGCATGATCAGGGTTATGATGCAACGACATAGCGGCTTTGTCATTTGGATTAAAGTAACTTGATGAAGTTTACAACGTTACGATAAGTTTAACATGAATTCTAGTTCAGTGCTTAAGTGGTAACGAAATGTGCATTTGTTTGACTGATGAATAAAGGGTATGAATCGGACCATGACAGATAGCAACACACTTAGATAATGTTCTACTGCAAGTACACGTACTGCATTGGTACAGCTGTGTAAACGTATACGAAAAATGTCTAGAGTTTCTGGATTCATGTTTCTGCTGAATTTGAATCGTGCTGTCGTTTAATCTACAACAATGCATCGTATTCACTAAAATCATTAACTTTTTATTTTATCAAAAAAAAACCAAACAAACAAAAAAAAAAAACACCTGTGTTCAACTTTGCTTAAAAATTGGCATTCTGAGTTGTTTTTTTTTTTTGTTTGTTTGTTTTTTTTTGCCTGAGTTGCAGGAATGTTTTCTCAGCATAAACAAATTGGATATATGTATTTGTCACTGAACATACAGCAGTGGAAAAATAATTTTGAACACTCCATGCATTTGTGATAGCCTATATTGCATTAAGAATCACTCTTCAGTCATTAAACCCCATGTATTGTTCCTTTCTCCAAACCCACGTACCCCCATCTCCATTGAGGTCAAAACTGGATGTTTCAGCAAGATAATAAAACACATCCAGGGAATGACATGTTGAAACTGTCGAGAATATGGTTTTGTTTTTTTTCTTGTTAAAAATAAGCCAAAAAAAAAAATCTGGATGTATTTGTGTCTGTCTAATACAGTCACACCTTTTGAAACACAAAAACGATTTTTCAGCAAATATTTTATGACTATTTGAGATTGTGTAAAATTGTATGGTTACCTGAAAACATTTCCCCACTTATGTATGTTCTGAAATTGAACTAAAGCCATCAGGCAAATTTTGTGGAGTAAAGTTCTATAAGTTTTATAATATAGAAATTCTCAAAATACAAGTGCTTTTCTACATTTGCACAGTGTTCGAGGTAAAATACTTTAATATACTGATGCCTGATCCCATTAATGCACATAGCAAGACTTCCTGTCAGTCTCTGAATGCATCATGGCTGTGTCAAAAAATAAATTTCACTGTAATCTACTGTAAACACTTGAAATGCTTTTCAACTTCATATATTATAACGAATATGATTTTGTACAATAATTTCTGATGAATTTAAGTTTTGTGTGAGTGTCTTTTTTTCTAACCCTGATTAAATATGTTGGAATATTTTCTCTAGGCTAGTGCCTTATTATGCGGCGGGGGGAGCATGTTCCACGGGCTTTCCAGGCCCCGGTGGATGTACACGCCAGCGCAGATGGCCAAGTGTACGTGTTCAAAAGGAGAACCAATGAGTCTGCCGTGTCCTCAGATGATGAGGAACTCAGTGTCCTGGAGATGAGGCCATGGGCTTTCCAAGAGCTGGAGCAGGACAGACTGAGGAACGTGGAGCTGCTGGAGCGAGAGGTGTTAGATGATGACAATCTCAACAAGCTTGCACTGCAATATGGCTGCAAGGTAAAAAAAATAAATAAATCCAACTGTAAGAGGTGATGATGTATTTATCATTTTTTCAAGCACAGATAATGATATATGCCTGTGTCTCTGTCAACAGGTTGCAGATATAAAGCGAGTGAACAACCTTATGCAAGAACAAGATTTGTTTGCACTAAAATCCATTAAAATACCAGTTCAGAAACACAGCTTCTTGACAGAGGGTTACACTGATCTCAGTGACCCTGTAGAAGAAATGCCACATTCATCTGCCACGCCATTAAAGCCTCCAGACAGAACCAGGGGACACCCCCATATACAGGAGGTCACAGACTTTCTCATGGAGGTAGATAACGATATCGAGAAACTGATTCAGTCCACAAACGATCACGACGACGATTTGTTGGATAACTCTGAGAGACGGGAGGGGTTTGGTTTCAGAGGGAAGCGTCTGACCAGTCATGGTGCAGACTGGGGAATCAACTGGTGGAACGCCGTCATTGCCATGCTGCTCATAGGCATTGTCCTGCCATTATTTTATGTCATTTATTTTAAAACGAAAGAAAATGGAGGAGGTTCCCCAGCGGAGGGTAGCGGAGTAGTACATTCAGTCAACAGTTCAGGGACAGACCCCAAAATAAAAGGTCCTCTACATTTTCAGGAGCCAGGATAATCATTTTTACAGTGTTCAGGTTCAAGTACAATGTAAAAGTGACTGTGAGATCAGATGGAATGCTTTATTAACCTTTGTGCAATACACTATGTCTTGTTTTACACACTCATAACTAATGCTGAATGGTATGACCAGAAAGTCATATCACAGTATTTATTTATTTTTGTTTAAGATTCTAAGTTTTATTTCCCCATGACTGAGATTTTAAATACTAAAAGGTTGTATCTCTTAAAAGAAGATTTTCATTGGTTAAAGTAGCGAATGACTTTCATCACACTTTTTTTTTTGAATTTGTAAAACCTCAGTGATAGCCTATTTATCACTAATCCATTAGTCTTTCCGTGTTTACGCACCTGAATCACTTTCCTCACAGTGAACAACTTCGAAGATGACTCCATCATAAACACAGACCGCTTGTTTACATAAACTGAAACGTCACTCGGGGCCTTTCGTAAATTTTATTGCGAAGTGCATTGTGGGAAGATTCGGCAAGAAATGAGCCAGGTCGCCACAACATAAAGTATACAGTCCACCAGGGTTGTTTTAAAGCATGAGTACAATCAGTGGATGTAAAGTCAACATTTGGGTTCAGCACTCGCGAAAGGAAAGCAAAATTACTGATGGACTTCGTGACAAAATTTCCAAAATGGCCCTAGTGATGTTTCGGTTTGATATGTAAACAAGTGGACTGTGTTTATGATGGAGTCATCTTCAAAGTTATTCGCCGTAAGGAAAGTGATTCAGGCTCTTTAATATTCACCCAACGTCACAAAATAATACAATACACGAAGAAATCAGTGGAAGGAAAACACTTTCAGCACATCTGGTATTGTTAAATGTGCAATGTACACTACAGTTTTCTCAAATGTAGCTTTTGTGTCGGTTGTTTGCTTTACTTTGTGACTTGATGCTGCCTTAGTTACAGCTTCTCAGAAAATTTAAGATGTTGAAGGTATTAAAAAAAAGGATATTTTCTGAAAAATCCTTATATGGCATTAGATGGACAGTAGTTGTGAATGGATAAAAGAATACAGTGGGCCTTTTCTGTTTTGGCTTTATCACAACCTGCCTTTTCACCTGTTTGTGCCCGTTTTCAGTATCGATGTGTAATATGTCGTCTTATCACTGTCACGTGTTAGACGTAAATATGATTCATTTGCTGATGCAATATCTAACATCATCTGATCTGGGTTAGATAGTGTTGGACAGAGGTCTGAGCATTACTTTTGAGCTTTTATGATATAGTATTTTTGTGTGTGTAGATGTTTTCATGTCATTGTTGCTGCCATACACCTCATGCCTCCTCTCCGGGTCTGAGCACAGAGCCAAAAAGTGTGATATGTGTTTACAGTAATTATTTGGTGCAATATACTGTACTTGATTTGGTTCAAAATCATTTCTGTTTATTTGTGCATTTTTCTTTAAGTACACAAAGGTGATGTTGAAAGCACCTCTTCTCTTAAATTTTCAGCAGTAATTGTGAGATAAATGAAAGTGCCTTAAACCTTTGACTGTAGCAATTTTATACCGAACAACAACAGAAACAGAAGTTGGTTTTTTTTGTTTTTTTTTTTTTTGTTGCAAAATACAGTGACAAATTAGCATTCAGCAGCCATATAACTAAAAAAGTGAAACTATTGCAATCAGTGAAATTACATTTCAGCATATACTTTTGTTCTTTTGTTGTTCAGTATATTTTACTGCACACTCCATCTTACGTTGTCCGATGGTTTGTTAAATGAAACATGAGCAGGTACTGAATTTATGTGACTTGTCAAATGCACTTTTTAAAAGTTTCAAGTATTTTAATGGAGACAGAATGCAAAGTATTTTTGTTGGTGTATTTTTAAAACAATTTGTAAACCAGTTTTGATGGATAAATTGATGTGGATGGATGTGTGTGAGTGTTTTCCTTTAGCATGTTCATACTTTACTACAAGCTTCACTGGAAGAGTCTCTGAAACATTCTTTGAAAAAGTATGCAGTCGTGGAAAAAATGATTAGATCATCAAAAGTCATTGTAGTGGCTTTACCTTTAGCTACTACTATGGTGTGGAAGGGTTCAACCTGTTAATATTTTTGACGCGTGTATGAATGAATGTCCGGATGGTTTTCTTTCTGTTTGGATATGCCAATCGTTTTATTGACATTTTAAGTCCAACAGTTCAAACAGGCCACAATTGACATTCAGAATATTCTCTATAAATAAACAAAATGTGCTACTTAACATAAAAAACGCTGGCTCACGGTCAGAAAATTTTTGGGGGCTGTCCTTACACATACACACACACACACACACACACACCGCCCACCTAACGCGACAGGTATATGCAACTTTGCCACACCCATACCAACACCCATGATGAACTGCAGGTGCAGTGATCATCAGCCACACCCACTAAACAATTATTAAATGAAGGTCAAAAGAGGAATAAACAAAAAATGTGTTTTGGCTTCAACAGTCATCAAAAACAATAGTTATGCAATCAAGTATTAACTCCTGTGTGTATCATGTGACTAAAACAGACAGAAAAGAAAACATGGAATAACTAAAAGCACTGTTTTTGTCAGTACAATGCCATAGACACTGATGTAAGAACTGAAGTGATTTTGCTTATTATCAAGCAAACATGGAAAATGGATAGATATCAGCTCTGAAATTAAACTACTATGAGTTTTTTTTGTTATTATCATTATATTTGTCCAAACAAATGTGCCTTTAGTTGTACCAGGCATTAAAATGAACATGAAGTTGAAGAAAACAAGGGTGGTCTAATAATTTTTTCCGCGACTGTATTTTATTTTTTCTGTATTGCAGTACCTACTGTTGCCAAAAGATGACAGTGCTCCAAGTGCTGGTTTTGTTGCTTGTGATTGTCCAAAGCCATTGTTTCAAGTATCTCTTACTATATATAAAACTTTTTTTTTTTTTTTTTTTTTTAATCATAAACTAATGCTAATGACTAACTGCTAATAATAGGTACTGTGTGTGTGTTAGGATGGGTCAAATGCAAAGACCTAATTTCTCTACAAAGATAATTAAGCGAGTTATCCTCAACCTTAAACTGATTCTCCACTATTAGAATCAGATACATGGTTTATATAACACCACATTTAAAAAGATAAAACACTTCACATGATTGAAAACTTCTGTGTCTTACCCTGTTGAATATATACACAGTTTTAGGAATAATTAGTAGAGTAACTGGTTTTTAGTATTGCAACTCTTCAACATAGATCATTTCTTGAAATTCATTTAAGTAGTAAAGTAATTTCTGCAGTACACAGACAAAAAAAAAACAAAAAAACAAGGGTTTCCAGGCGCAAACAACAAACAAACAAACCCCTCGCACGTATTGTATCTTATTTTGGCATCGATCCAGCTGATGTCATCATGTCTATACATGTGCTGATGTCAGCATATCAATTGCCTCTATATATGTGCCAAGTTTGAAGTAAATTGAAACAAAATTGATGTTTTTATAGATGTGAAATTTCACTCATTATAAGTAAATGGAAGAAGAAAAAAGATTTTGAAAATTCATAAAAAATTGGAACTTTGACCTACTTTTCCCAAAATGTAATGAGATCTATTCTGGATCATCGGCAATCTATAAACTCAATTTGGTGTGAATTCAACCAATAGTTTTGCTGCTACAGACATGAAGTTCTGCCCATTATAAGTAAATGGGGGTAAAAAAATAATTTAAAAAATCATCAAAAATTTAAACTTTGACCTACTGTTACCAAAATGTAATGACATCTATTCTGAGTCACTGACAATTTATAAACCAAATTTGGTATGAATTCAATCAATATATTTGTAGCTACAGATGTGAAATTTTGCTTGTTATAAGTAAATGAGGCAAAAAAAAAAAACAACTTAAAAAATTCATCAAAAATTTAAACTTTGACCTATTTTTCCCAAAATGTAATGATGTCTATTCTGGGTCACTTGCAATCTATTGACCAAATTTGGTATGAATTCAACAAATAGTTTTGCTGCTGGAGAAACAAACAAAGAAACAAACCAAACCAAAAACAAGTGCCAGGCACAACAAACCCCGCCCCTCGCAAACGTTTCACCTGATTTGCCCTATCTCTTATTGTTGCGAAAACACATTTTTGGTGACCTTGACCTTTGTCCTACATTTACCAAAGTTTTATGGGATCTATTCTGGACCATCTTGCACCTTTCCTGAAAATTTAATGGAAATTGGTCCAGTTGTTTTTGCGTAAAGTTGCTGACAAACAAACAAACAAACAGAAAAAAAAACAAAACAGAAAAAAATGAACCAAAAGCAATACCCTTGCCTCCCCTTTGGGAGCTGGGGTAATGAAATAAATTAACCAAGCAAAGAGATAAAGGCTTTCTACTGGATAATTACTGCAGTGCTGAATATTTTTCAGCTGCAACAAGATATTAAACCCCTACTTATTTCTTAATCATCAGTTTACTATAGAGCATAAAGAGTGGACTGTTTCAGTGGAACAGGTCATGTGGTCTGATGAGTCCAGACTGACCCTTTTCTATTGTGATGGGCGCTTCAGGGTGAGAAGAGAGGTGGCTGAAATAATTACCCATCATGCTGAGTGCCTACAGTACAAGCCTGTGGGGGCAGTGTTATGATCAGCCAGTCTAGGTTCAGCAACAAATGTGTCCAAAAAATTAAGTCGGCTGAACCTGAGTGTACGGAATGAACAGGTTTAAACATCAGTGTTTTTTTTTTTCTTTATATTCCAAGATGATCATACCAGGATTCATCAGGTGCAGATGGTTAAAGAGTAGTTCAGGGAGCACGAGATGACATTTTCACTCATGGATTTGCCAAGAGTCCAGACCTGAACCCCTTGGAGCATCTTTAGGATGTGACAGAGAAGACTTTACACAGTGGTCTGACTCTGGCATCATTAAAACAACGTCTTGGCTAAACATTAAAGCAGCTCTGTACGGACATAAATGTGACATTTACTGTAATGTTGCATGACCACAGCAAGTGTGTCCCATAATCCAAGGAAAAGCTGATCCAACAAAACACTGTTTTTATTGAGCAGTGAATATAATGTTAAGACAAATGTGATTTATAATGTATTCAAGAAGAGAAACTGATGTGATGAGGAGAAGATGGACATTTCAGTGCTTCTTGTCTATTACAACCTCCAGGTTCAGAGGCAGAAAATACTCACTGGTCCAGTAATTATTTCCAAAGCTGTGTACCTAAACCCTAGAGTACTGAGATCATTTTTATTCAAGCTGCAGTTTGTTCATGATGGTGAACAGCCAGACCTGAGCCTGCTGATTGATTTAGTTTACGCTGAAATGTCTGGGCAGATGTTAGGTCCACTTAAATGAACTTATGTAAAGAGTAACCTCAAATGTACATGTAGGAAATGTCCAACATCTCCTAAAATATAGTCATAAACATAGTGTCATGGTTTCATGTCCATAACAGATTCAACATCAACAGTTAGTAATTTTTTGATCGTTCGTGAATTAAATTTACTACCTTTGGATGTGGTATGATGTAAAGACATTAAAGTGGAAAAAAACACACAAAAAATGTAATTTATACTCCGCTGAACACAGCGGTCAGGGTTTTAAATGCAAAACCTTTTTCACTGTTTACACAGAGAAGAAAAATGAATCCATGAATAACACCCTGTAGAAATATGATTGCACTTTACAAGCCAAGGAACTGGATTTTAAAGCCCCAAAGGCTAAAATTAATTGTTTTAAATCCCCTCCTGAATACAGAAGTCAAAATATAAGGTCAGCAACTAACTACTGTCAGAACATTTCAGTGTCTGGATCAGTGATGCATGGATGTGTCTGATCCTGATCCTGATATTATGGTGTAAAGATGGAATAGCCCAAGTGTTTGCACACCATTAGTAATTTTTGTGTGTGTGTGTGTTTAATTTGTGTTTATTCAGACATTTCAAGCATCATCCATTTGTGCAAATACAATGTTTGAAAGACGGAAGAGTCTGAAAAGGAGTACCATGCACATCCAATTCGTAAAAGCAGAAACCTAAAAAAACACTTTAACTTGAGTAGGAACTTCAAAGCGCACATACTGCTGAATAAGTTAGCAATTAACCCACATGTCAGAGCTCTACTTTAACAGTAGTCTGATACATATATTCCACAAGTGAAAAGAAAAACAAGCTGCAGTCACCGCAGAGAGAAAACAAAAGCTGTAGTTGAAATCTACTGCTGCAGAGGGTCTATGGCTCTTATTATTCTATGACCTGAGACGTTCATCTCATCGCTACAGCTCACGAACCCCGCTCTGATCTAGCTCCAGGCCGCAGAGCCCTGGCCCCCGTCCAGATCCCAGGCTGAGTCTTATCCCACTGTTGATACATGCCCCCACCCCTCTTTTTCTTCTACCTCCAACCTGGACAGTTCTTCAGTCTTTCTTTATTTGATGAAATCCTTATCAAGTCTGCTCCTGTACGAGACACATGAACCTAATAAAATTCGGTCTATATATGGTGTGTCAGATTAGAAGAAGAAGTGCCACATGTCGATGAGCTCAAGTGTTTCACTGACGCTAACTGTCGGATTAGACTGCAGCTATTCCTACAGTATTGGGCTTAAATTTGGGTGGCTTTTAATATACTTTAACTAAAATACTGTCTTAAGCTAAGAGTAGTATGTCTTTGCATGTACAGTAGATAAACTGTGCACTCTATATCTATGTATTTTTTGTGGGTGGTGCCCCCCCATCCTCCACCCAAAAAAAAAAAAAAAAAAAAGCTGATTTTGAATCCAGTCTGTTTTTTTTTTAAACAGAGCGTGCTGTTATGGAGGTGGGGGCTGAAGCAGAGGGGGCTTTCCCTCTGAACAAAGCACAACCATCCATACAGACTGGGTGGAGGGTAAATAGAGTGAAAAGATTCATGACCAACCCCAAGCTCTGCAGCTTTAAGAAGTTTGCACACTTGAGCAGCTGGCAGCGGGCCACTTGGCCAACATAAACAGCCCTAATCCTTTTTCCAAGGAGCTTTCAACACTCATCTCTCTGGCACATCGGCCACTGACTCTCTCTCTCTCTCTCTCATTCTCTCTCTCTGTCTCTGTCTCTCTGACACTCCTGTCTGGTTGCAGGTCTGTTGCACCATCACCAGGAGGCGCTCTGGCCTTTGCAATGTAAACACCAGGGTTTTATGCTGTTGATCATTATTCACTGCTAAGGTATGTGCCTTCCTTTGATTTTCCCCTGAAGCGAAACAGGTCTCAGTTTTCACTCTTTCTTAGTGGGAATGGAGGCTTAGTTTCACAATGTCATGTTGACCTGAAGCCCACAGAAGTATGTGTTAACACTGTTCATCAAATTGGTGTTGACAAAAGTAAACTGGAAACTTTTTGAGTGTTTTTTAGTCTTAACCTCAGCAGACGTTTATTTAAATCAGCTTTATGGTTGTAGTATTTTAAAGCAGACTACCTGTTAAATGTTACGCTTATAAGGAATGAAACAGAATTCAAGCAAAATTTGAATTAATATAAAACTACGGTTGTGAGTGTTATACAATACAGTCAAAAAATATGTAGGTGATTGAGGGTCCGGTGTGTTTCTGGTGGGGGCTGGGAGATCCAGGGTTTTGATTTCCTCTGCTCCCGGGGGGATTTGGCAGACACAGGGTAATTTGTAGTGAAATTTCCAGCACAGTTTGTTTTGCAGGTGGCTGAGAACGAAGGCAGGGCGTGGTGAGGAATGAGAGAAGCAATTTGCTGTCTGTGGGCTGTGAATGTGTGTATTGTTGCACAGCAGTAGGTTAGTGTCATGCCAGTATGTGCTATGGACACGGCTGGACTGGTGGAAGGGAGGGGGGCGATGGATGTTAATGGACAAACCAAGGCCACAGCTACTGTATATGTTAAAAAGACATTGAATCAAATACATAAAGTGAGGTTTAACAGCTGAAAGTGCAAGAATGTACAGCGAAAACATGTACTTTTTTGTTACAGCGACCCAAAGGCACAGTCTAAAACCAAAGAAAAAGAAATGTTTGGATCTGTGTAAAAAAAAAAAAAAGGTCACATGATAAAGCAACATGAGTATGTATTTGAAGCGTTTTGCCAGAAGACATTTCAGTCTCACGGGCTTCTGACTGGATTCAATTAAAAACTCCTCTCTTTGAATAGACGGCCAGAATCTCAATGTATAAATCCATGCCAGATGTTACAGCACCACTTCAAGAACACACAAGGTGTCGAGAAAAGAGCAAAGATTGTTTAATTTTTTTTTTTTAATCGCATGAACAACATATACCAGGATTATCCGAACTCATCAAACACTGAAAACATTAAATTATGTCATTGAGAAATATTTAACCCCTAGAGTGCCCTCTTTTTTGCAGCTGACGGAGAATGCATAATATTATATTTAAACATATATATTATGCATTCTGTACTGCATGTTATCCCTTAAATCTCACGGTGTAAGTAAAGGATCATCTGGAGGCACAGCTGGCTGGAGAATGTTCTGTCAGTCATGTTCCAGCAGGGGCGGCTGTTTTCCTTTTGCCCCTGCTGTGGAAGAACCAATTGTGTAGCACCTGTTTTACATTCCACCCAAGGTTTCAGGGGTCTTCACTCAGGGGAAACTACAGACAAGCTTCGCAGATATAGAGTAAAAAGTTAGAACTAGAAGGGAACAAAACGTTAAAATGGGAACATTTTCTGCATTAAGTGAGTCTTTGCATGAATTAACCCTTTATTAGGCAAGTGACTATTTTTGGTAATTTCCACACACATTGCAAGACAGTGACAGCAACAGTTCCAGTGAGGACAGTGAGTCAACAATCAGGTCCAATGTGGTCTACAGGGTCTGTAAGGTCCACCTCTGCATGAACAGTGAGTGTACCTGCTTTGTTAGGTAC
>JAPQRP010000025.1:14732129-14744666 GCA_037367295.1 Apogon hyalosoma
CTCTGAATGTCCAAATGGGTCATATCTGATGACCATGAAAAGATGACAAACTGCATTTTACACCAATTATTTAGGATTAGTGGGTCAACAGCTATTAAACATTTTACATCAGTTATATAGCATCCTCTGTATTTTACATGTTTCACTGTAAATTATGTATTTTGTTATATTTAATTTCCTATACGTAATTCACATGCTCATGAAAACTCAATAAATTCAAACCTTATTATATTAAAACAGAGAAAACTGAAGAAAAGGTGACTTTTTCAGCAAAGATTTGAATAACTGAAGATAAAAACAAGAGTCTACAGCCGCTGTTACTTGTCAAACTCCATGGGTTTTACTGGTGAATTGGTACTGGTTGTAGAAGATGATGTCGTTTCCATGGTAACGACGGAGCCTCTGAACGTCCAACTGGGTCATATCTGATGACCATGAAAAGATGAAAAACGGTCTTTTACAACATTTATTTACGTGTATTGATAGGATTAGTGGATCAACAGGGTTAAACAGTTTAGATCAGTCGATGGTTTTGGTTGGCGATGGATGTTTGTGTGTTTATGGGTTAAAACATGCAAGATTTAGCACATTTAATCTCTGAGGCAGAACATTTCTAAAAAAAAAAAAAAAAACCCAACTGTAGCCCAGTGTTATGCATTTTTTTCCCCCCTTCTAATCACGTTCTCTTCACATCATACAAAATATTTCTTCAGAAAAAAATATCAATAGTGTCTGTGTCACTACAGTTTTGGTGCACACTTTCATCATCACTGTTATTTATGTTCTTTCAAAGCCATTTAACATGACTGAGCCTGATTTGTCTCCGTTTCTTATACATTTTGTCAAATTAACATACTGTATGCGTCCTTTAGAAGAACATACATAATACTAGCAAGTCAGTAAAACATGCTATGTGTTTTTTTTTTGTGTGTGTGTGTGTGTATGTTTTCTAAATCTGTGGCCACTGCAGGGTTTGTTCTGAAGCAGGAGTAGCAGTTATGGCCCAGGCTGAGCTGTGGGGGAGTACTGGCGAGTATGACGAATCCATCTCTGGAAGGATCCCAGCGTCGCTCTTCATCGTCATCCTCCTCCTCTCACACTGACTCTCCCACATGTATTCATTTAACACTAGGCTTCGCCCTCATCCCTCCGCTTTGATTTATAATTGGAGAATTTAACATCTAATGTTGGCGAATATAAAAAAAAAAAACAAGATGCGTAGTTGGCGAGATTTGTATTACAGTCTTTTTTTTTTTTTTTTGTCCATCTATGTTTCAAGTCTCAATATTACCATGAAAATAAAAAAAAACAACAAAAAAAAAACAACAACAAAAACTGCAACTTGTCTAAGATATATTGCTGAGTTCATATACTCCATTGTATAAACTGGCTGTCTTGAGTGTCCTTGTTAGTAGGACAGTATAAAATGTTGGCAGGAGGACTGAATCTGGTGAGACAGGCATGGATGAAGAGAGGATAATGGGTTGGACATGCTACTCAAAATCACTGGATGCAACTCAACTGTGCACCTGCTTGGTTTGAAGCAGCACAACACAAGAAGACACAAGAGTATGGGCTCTTTGTACTCTGTTTTATGTATTATACCTGCAACACTATGATGAAATGAAATCCTTATCTTCAGCCTCCAGGGTTGTGATCATACAGCATGTTATAAACCTGAACACAGGCTCAGTTGTTTGGCAAAAGAGGTAAACAAATAGACTGAAAATAACTGGAAGGAGCCTTATACACTGCAAAAATCTAAATCTTACCATGTGTATTTTTTCTCATTTCTAGTCAAAATATCTTGTCACACTTAAAATAAAACAGAATCACCTGAAGAGTAACTTTTCAGTGAGATATAAGAACTTATTTTTAGACAATAGATCTTGAAAATCTTATTTCAAGAAATCTTACCAAGATAATTTTCACTTGTTCCACTGGCAGATTTTTTTTTTGCTTGAATTAAAAAAAAAAAAAAAAATCCTGAATCAAGCCAAAAAAAAATCTGCCAATGGAAGAAGTGAAAATTATCTTGGTTAGATTTCTTGCAATAAGATTTTCAGGATCTATTGTCTAAAAATAAGTGATTAGATCTCACTTACATGTTGCTCTTTAGGTGATTATGTCTTACTTTAAGTGCGATGAGACATTTTGACTAGAAATGAGAAAAATACACTTGGTGAGATTTAGATTTTTGCAGTGTATCTTTCTACACGTTACAGCAGAGGCAGTTAAACAGTGCAAAATCGTTTTTAATGTGTCTTTCTCAGTGGAAAAATAAATCCTGTGGACTGACTAACTGACCAAAGAGCTCATTTTCTTTGTCTATCTGATGCATCTAAAACATTTTCAAGGCCTTAACACAAATTTCGCTCTCTTGATCTAAGCTGCAGATTTGTGCATAAAACAGCTGTGTCAGACCAGGTGCAGTGTGTTCATTTCTCCAAGTCTCAGGGACAATTTATTCCCTAATTCCTGGCAGATAAAGCGTAGCTCCCAACTGCCAGATGAATGCCATTAAAACTGGATTGTTTTTTAAACTGCAGGAATGCCCCTTCGTACCAGTGGGGGGATTCCAGTTATTAACACACATTTCTTCAACTGCGGTTGTATTCCACATGAGGATTTCTGGGATTTTTCCATGAATAAAGGAAGGATAATTCAACTATGCCCTGAACTATGAGTGTTAATGATATGAAAACCCTCCTCTGTCGCCTCCATTCAAGTCACATCACGCCAAGGGTATTGTTAACAACAACTGGAACAATATTGCGGACATATTGTGAAAACACAATATAACAGTAATTATGCCAGAGGAAAATTCATCCCAGCATCCCAGCTGTGAGCTCAATACTGCAATTTGTTTGGAATATGACATGGGTAATGAGAACCACTTGCTGCTGGACTCCATAAATTTTGTCAGGGTTTGGAGGTTGCAGGGCTGAATACTCTGCTCATCTCCCTGAAGTACTTGAAAAACATTCAATGCATGTCACGCTGAGATATGCCGAATTTCCTGCCATTCCCAGATGTTCCCGTGCAGATGTTCTCAGAGGAGGCTTTCAAAGGAAAAGTTATTTGCTTGCGAAAGCTGTGCTAAAGTCTGCCGTTGCTCGCACGTCTGTGCAAAAGTTGGCGCTTGTTTACGCATCATTCAATATAAAGACCTGTCTGAAATAAAGCAGCCATTACACAGAGACTTTAGGCAATATGAGATAAATTAAATCCAGTGGAGACTCCATGTATTTCAATAGTCAATGAATTTTGACCTAAACTCCTGGCAGGGAAGTCTAAAAAGTTTGTATTGTAAGTAACAAATGATTCATTCTGTCTTTAACAATATCAAAACCATCTGGAGTTTCCTATTCTACACGTGCATAGTAGTATTAAACCCCTTTGCATCAGGTAAAATATTAACCCTTTCATGCATAACATTACTGCAGTGGACAGTTATTCAGTCTTTGATTAAAGCTACATTATTACCCCGCCCCCTGAAGGGGAGGCGAGACGTATTATTTTTGGTTTGGTTCGTATGTTTGTTTGTTTGTTATTTGTTAACACTCTAGCAGCAAAACTACTGGTTGAATTCATACCAGATTTGGTTTGTAGATTACCAGTGACCTAGAATAGATTCTATTACATTTTTGGGAACAATACATCAAAGTTAAAATATTTTTGAAATAATTTTTAAAATCTTTTTTCTTCCCATTTACTCATAATGGGTGAAATTTCAAATGTTTGTGGCAGTAAAACTATTGGTTGGATTTATACCAAATTTGGTTTATAGATTGCCACTAATCCAGAATAGATGTGGTTATATTTTGAGAAAAATAGGTCAAAGTTTCAATTTTTGATGAATTTTTGACTTTTTTTTTTTTCTTTCCCCATTTACTTATAATGGGCAAAATTTTACATGTCTGTAGCAGCAAAACTATTGGTTAAATTCATATCAAATAGGGTTTATAGATTTCCAGTGACCCTGAATATATGTGATTCCATTTTGGGAAAAGTAGGTCACAGTTCGAATTTTTTTATGAATTTTTAAAATCTTTTTTCTCCCATTTACTTATAATGGGCAAAATTTCAAATGTCTATAAAAACATCAAATTTTTTTCAATTTACTTCCAACTTGGCACATATATAGAGGCAGTTGATATGCTGACATTAGCACACGCATAGACATGATGACATCAGCTGGATCGATGCCAAAATAAGCTAAAATACGTGCGAGGGGCGGGGTTTGTTTGTGCCTGGAACCACTTGTTTGTAGTAATGAGTCCAATTCTTAATCGTTGTTTGCATTTTCTAATACTTGTTAGACTCACTTCAATGTAAATGCTCCTGTGGCACTTGAATATTTCCACTATGGGATAAAAAAAAGTCTTATTTTGTCCTGATATATTGTTTAATGAATCCATGTAGTTACGAAGACAGTCTTTAATAATCTATAGTTTAGGGAATAGTTTGTTCACAGTTTAATCCTTATGGTTTTTGTCATTTTGTTTTAATGACTGAAGTTTCCCAGAATATAATAATTGATTCATGACATTCAATTTTACACTGAAATGATGTGTTTCTTCAAATCACTGAGATATTCTCTTTGTAAAAAGCGCTTTGTGGATGTGTTTATGCTTAAAAAAATTAATAATATTACATGTTAAACTGCTGATGCCGAAATCCATCACAATAGCTGAGCATTAGGCAGAATAAATAAGAATTGGATGTTTTATGTAAAATACCACTAGTTTATTAACAATTAATGCATGAAAGGGTTAAGTTGTTTCAGTGCAGCATGATGTGAATGCTCTCCTGACAGACTTTACCAAGTGGTAGATCTTCACTGTATTGAGGTCAAACAAAACTGATCACAACACGATAGAGAACTCGGTCAACAAAGATAATGGACACAGCGAGCAGACATCTATCTGTTATCACATGGCTCACAAAGCTGCCATACGTTGGGGAGTACTTGTCAGCTCTGTTCCCTTTGGCGAGTGGCTCCTGATTCAAGGCCAGATAAAGACATGACAGCGACAGACCCTTTATACCCCCAGACTGATTTGTAACCTTGAAGCTGTTTGGCATTTGGCCACACAAATACTAGCTCTGAGGGACCAAAATGTGGTTTGCACTCATGTTGTTGGATGCTTTATGGATGCCAAAGTATTCCCATGTAACCCTTTCTATTTGCACTGGCTTTTAATACAAGTGTGTGACTTTTATTTGCTTTATCTTCTGGTGGTGTTTTTAGATGCTATTCATCTTATTACTGTGTATCTGATTCTTTTCTTATCAGTTTTAGTATATCTTGTATTTATCGTCCCGCCCCCTGAAGGGAAAGCAAGGGGTTTTGTTTTTGGTTCGGTATGTTTGTTTATTTCTTTGTTTGTTTTTATATATTGCCAGTGACCCAGAAAAGATGTTATTACATTTTTGGGAAAAGTAGGTCAAAGTTAATTTTTTTTTAATGATTTTTTTTTAAATTTTTTTTCCCCATTTACTTATAATGGGTGAAATTCCAAATGTCTATAAAAACATCAATTTTGTTTCAGTTTACTTCAGACTTGGCACATATATAGAGGTAATTGATACGCTGACATCAGCACACGCATAGACATGATTTTTTTTGTGCCTGGCACCACTTGTTCTCATTTTACTGGTTTTTAACATATCTTGCATTTGAATCTGCAGATTTGAACAACACTTTAGACACTTTGCATTGTTACCTCTGCCAAGGAGGTTATGTTTTCATCAGGGTTTGTCTGTCTGTCTGTTAGCAAGATAACTCAAAATGTTGTGGAAGGATTTTGATGAAATTTTCAGGAAATGTTGATATCGGCACAAGGAACAAATAATTACATTTTGGTGATGATCCAGATCACTGTCTGGATCCAGGAATTTTTTTGAAAGATTCTTTATCATTGTGAGATAGGGCCAGTTTAAACATATGCATATATGACTCCACAATATAGATAATATTAATATGAATCCAATGGTGTGTATAGGATGGCGGGGGGGGCATCTGCCTTGGCGGAGGTCTGCGCTCTCCAAGTGCTTTTCTAGTTTTTAACGTGCTATATAAATAGAGTTGACCTTTAGAGGACACTCATAGAAATAGTCTCAGGTTCAAATGTTCAACCTTAGTGTTATTGGTGGACATAACAAGACTTTATTACGTTTGTGAAATTTTTCCAAATTTTTATTGTTATGTAGGAAATCAAAGTAAGTGAAGTTACCATGTTTGGTTCCTTACCCGTAAGTGACCAAAAAGAAAAAAAAAAATAAATCAAAGACGTAAATATAAAAATACAAGAAAAACATATAAGGCAAAAGGAACATGTATTTTTGAACATTCGACCAACATCAGTGCTGATCCAGACCCCTGTCCACATCCACGTGATCCCTTTGAACATCATTCTTTACATTAGTACCATTACTTCATGGTACCTAACAAAGCAGGTCCACTCACTGTTCATGCAGAGGTGGACCTTACAGACCCTGGAGACCACAGTGGACTTGAGATCGTTGCCTCACTGTCCTCAGTGTAACAGTCTTGTCATGTACTGCATGTGGAAATTATCAAAAATAGTCGCCTGCCCAATAAAGGGTTAAATGCTGCAAAGTGATCCTAGTGTTTGTGTGCATGTAGTCGGGTTGATCGGTTATTAATTATGCTTGTAGACTTGTGTAGATCCACATTCAGGACCGGTGTATAAACCAAGGCCAGTGGGTGTGAGTTGGTGTGTTTGTGTGCATCATGTGAAACAGAAAACTAAAATTTTAGGACAACGAAAAGGTCATGTGTGGTCCTCTTCTCGTTAAATTTACCTCAGACTTCCTTGACAAGTGTTCTGTCAGCGCACAGTGCTCTTAAATAGTTTTTCTGACAATCACGTTGGTGGAGATGCAGAGAAATTATTGTTTTTGTTTGTCTGACTGACAGCCAGTCATAATGTCGAACAACTCTTCCCCCTGAAGTGGAAATCTTCAGAGCAGATCAGAAGTGTGCGGCAGGGAACAAAAGTGAACGCTGTTTTATTTCCTTTTTGTAAAGAACTGCTCAAGAATGAAAAATGATGCGGGAAGGATCTTTTCTTAGCATCTGAGAATTTTATCAGCGCTCACTGAAGCTGTCAGGAAGGCGTCGGATCAGTACACACACTTACACATGGAGCTAATCAGTGTTGTTCTGTTTGTGTGTACGTAGCGGGTTATTAGAACTGAGACAGCACTCAGGATTAGTGGAATATGCCTGATGAGAGAGTAAGAACACTCTTCTGCCTGTGCTTGAAGCTATGTGATGAACATACACTCAGCTCTTACACTTATATAGAAAAGATCACAAGCTGCTGAGCCTCAGATTTGCTATAGTCTGCCTTAAAAGATACTGCTTAGAATTTAAGATTCGAGCATGCGCCAACCTTTTAAGCGCAAATGTAAAAAAAAAAAAAAGAAAAGAGATTAAGAGATTAAAATGCATTAACCCTTAAAAATTCTCAACTATTTTTGTCACAACTTCCAAATGATTTATTTTTTCTCTTTCCCAAGTGATTTATCACCATTTATTATAATATTATCCTCTGCATTTTGCATTTTCCTGTATTTATTTCACTGATCATGTAGATGTTTACGAATGTTCTGAGTAGATTCAGTGGTTACGGTTCACTTTTTCTTTTTTTTTTTTAAATGAAGAAAAAGTGACTTTTTCAACAAAATCATCATCTATCATTAACTGAACATAAAACAAGTGTCTCCATCCACTGTCATTTGTCAGACTCCAAGGGTTTTACCAGTGAATAAATATTACGGAAGATGACGGTGTTTCGATGAGCCTCTGAACGTCCAAACGGGTCATATCTGATGACCATGAAAAGATGAAAAACTGCATTTTATACCAATTATTTACATGTATTGATAGGATTAGTCAACAGTTCAGTAGATGCTTTTGGTCAGAGGTGGATGTTGGGTCTTTATTGGTTAAGAAACACCCAAAATATACCAAATAAAGACACTACACTGCAAAAATCTAAATCTTACCAAGTGTGTTTTTCTCATTTCTAGTCAAAATATCTCACCACACTTAAAATAAGACATAATCACCTAAAGAGTAACTTTTCAGTGAGATATAAGAACTTATTTTTAGACAATAGATCTGGAAAATCTTGTTTCAAGAAATCTTACCAAGATTTTTTTTTTTTTTTTTTGCTTGAATTAAGCAAAAAAAATCTTGAGTCAAGCAAAAAAAAATCTGCCAATGGAACAAGTGAAAATTATCTTGGTTTTGATTTTTGCAGTGTATGATTCTATAAATACCTGTTTAAGTGCCAGATCTATGTCGTTTAATCATCGGTGTGTATCATTTATTTATCTAATGATACATTAAATAGAGTTTTTCATTTGTTATGGTAGATGATACTTGTTCTGTTTTATGGAAGAAAGAGATTGTGATTTGATTTTAATACATTGCACGTAACATGAATAAAACATTTATGCATAAAATCTGATCAAACAACAACAAATATATCTGCTGGATGAATTATTATCTGTCCACTCTCCCTTCTCTTTCTTCCTGTTTGCCACGACTCAACAAGCTTCTCACTGATGGAAAACTAATGAAAACAGGGTGGTTGGCCCATTTATTCTGTTTGACTCCCTGATGAAGGCTTGATACTGAAATCTGTTGGAATAAAGTTGTTTTTATAGGTCTAAGTTGACCACACCGTGACAATAAAGCCATTTTAATATTTCTAAATCAGTGCCTTGGAATTCTTTGTTCTTTCCTGAATACATCCATGTCCCAATCCAAAGAGCACTTCAAACTAAACATATTTTTGTGTCCACACTGCAAAAAATGTCCTGCTAGAAGTAAGGCTAAGATTCCTAAATCTGGTCAAATTGGCTTATGTTTAGCAAAAAATGGGCTAAGAAGAAAATTCTTAGCAAGAATTCTTAAAACAACCAAAAAAGTCTATCAACTACCAACAAAATGTGCCTTAAAACTATACAAAAATGCAAGAATTTTAGCAACCAGTGCTTAGTACAAGAAATGAAATCACAGTCATTTAAGACAGAATTACTTTAAATGAGAAATTGTAGTCTCTGACTGAGCTGGCTATAAGACTTTTTTTTCTACTTAGATGAAAAATAAGACAAATGTTCTAGAAATAAGGCTTTTTTCACTTTCTTTGAAATCGTTTTTTTGCAGTGTACGAATTGCTCCTTTTCCAACATGTCTTGTTATGCTAAGACTGTACTTGGTTTTTGTCTGGAAGTGGTTAAAATACACTCATCTGAGGCCTATTTATAGTCATAACTTGATGAATTCAGACTCTAAACATGGACGATTACTCCTACTCTGCTCGAGTTATGTCCAAACTATTACATTTGATTGAAATATGATGGAGTTTTTGCGACCGCGCGATCAAATCACATTTAGTCATTTTTTCCTTATTCTGGATTTGACATGATTTTCCTCATGTTGATATGTTTGTCTGACCTGATTTGTGCTCCATGGATACATCTGCAGTGAAGGAGGAGTCAGGGAATGGAAAACATGATTCCTTTTACATGCTTTGAGGTACAGTCTACGCACACTGATGACAATGGAGATTTCCAACACCCTGTAACCTGATGCAAAAGGTCAGGCTTTGTCCTACACTTAAAAAAAAACCCAATATAAGGCCTTGAGATCAATAGGTAGGTGTGCTTTTAGCTTTTAGCTCCATGTACTGTAGCTACCAACATTTATACATGCAACATTTACTCTGATATTGAAGTCAGTCAGACCGCAAAACTCTGAGTGGCGACTGTAATTGAGTTTATCGGCTACAGCAGAGTAGAAAAAATATGCAGCAATCTTTGACTGAGAGGCAGAAGTCTGCACAGTAAACACAAACAAGGTGAGTCACTGTCAGATTGCCAACAACTTTAAAACACTGTCATGCGAAATACTATCTTTTCAGCCAATATAAATTAATTGTTGTGGTGGAACTTGGCTTGATGTAACTGTTGTTTGGAATGAAATTGCCTTGGCAGTCTTTTGTGGTCAGACTTGTCCTTGACTTAAAAAGAAAAAAAAAAAAAGAAAACTCTCCAGGACCAGTTCTGGTTGAGTATTTACATTTTATAACTTGATGACCTGGAATTTAGTCCTGAGCTCTGACTGCTTCTGTTGAAAGGCAGCTTCAGGCAGTTTTTTTCTTCTTCTTTTTTTTTTTTTTTTTTTTTTTTTTTCAGGCTGTTGACATCATGAATAACAGTAGCCAATACATGTCCAGAAATAACTTTTCTGTCAAATTTGTCTGGCACTTTTTTTTTTTTTTTTTTTTTTTTTTTTTTATAAGCCTACACATTCACGACCCCCAGAGAATTGATGAATACTCAACCTTAACTCTACCGGCGTGAACATCTTGGAATATTTTCCCTCTGAGATGTTTTTATGGAAGTGTAAAATGGATTGCCATATTGGAACAGATTCAGCTACATCCCATCTGGATAAACTTTTTATCTGGCATTGTCTTGCTAAAATGTAATTGTGTGCACCTGCAAACTGTTTACCTGTTAGCATTTGCTTCAGGTGAGTTAACAATAGAAAAATGCTATGATGCTGTAATTTTTTGGATCATGTTTTGCATTACACAAGGTTGTCATTTGCCACACCATTCCCTCGACTGAAAAAACAAAGGCAGAAGTACAGTAAAGCAGTAAAACTACACAGCTCACAACAAATAACATTTATAGCTAAACTGTTAACTAACCTTTCAAGTTAAGGGAATGATGCTAACACTTAGCGCTAATATTTAGCATATTAGCTTGAGTTAAGATTGCACGGACCTCTAATTGTTCATAATTTAACTAAGGCTGAAATGAAATAAATAATGTAGGCCTACTAAGACCAAACAGATAATTCAAGCAAATAACTTTATTTTTACAGATTTATTTAAGGGTCATTAATAAAGATTTGGATGCTAACACATTAACCTCTTACATTATGTTAGCATTTGTTTCATTCTTTAGCTGTCGACTCATCAAATGTGAGAGGGTGTACCGCCTAAAATGAACACAAAATTAAAATACTAAAACCACACAGGAAATTCACAACAAATACATGTGTTTACAGATGACGTTGCTAATGTCAAATTAACAAATATTAGCATGCTAGCACGCACAAAGCTGTTAGCAGTTTTGTGTTTTTTCATCATGTAGTTGATGAAAAACAAATTGTATTGAATAACTATAACAAAAACGCTGTTACACTTGAATTTGGGAAGTCAAATGCTAAAACTGACACAAAAACTGATATAAATAATAAAATAAAATGAAATAAAATAAAATTGACAGGTTTTGCATTAACATATTGTAGCATTTTAGCAAAGTTAACCCCCTAACACACAAAGCTATGAGGTTATATTATAGGTTTATAATTTTCCATCATGTAATTGTCATAGGAAATTACCAAACACAAATATAAGTTTCTGATTAAGTACTAAGATCAATCATCCGTTTACAACAAACAGCTGTTACATTGAGCTATGATGCTGTGTTTGAGGTCATATCGTTTGTCTTAAGCGCAGTGGGTTTGATCTAAGACTAAATCGATAATTCACAACCGCTGGCTGTTTTCGAGGCTTCGTGTTTTAAGGTGAATTCATCAACCCTCGTGCAGGCCTCATGAAATTATTTAACCAGTGGACAGCAGACATGTCAGGCTGCGAGGCATTTTCATTGTCAACATCTGGCTCTCATTGACACCCGAGAGGCTTCTGAGGTGTTTTCTAAGCCTCATCAAGTCAGACTATTGAGGCCGCTCTCAGCACAGCAATGAGTGAGTGACAACAGCCTCCCAGAGATAAGAGCAGAGTGAGAAAAAGACCTCTGGATAGCAGCACACCCTCACTGTGTGTGTTTGTGTGTGTGTGTGTCCCTGTATCTGTCTGTGGGGGTGATGAGTGAGAATCAGGCCCAAGGGGGATCACGTCACCACGGAGATAGCCACCATCGCCTAGCAACCTCTGCCCGCAGGCCCACAGAAAGGAAGTGCAATGTGAAAGCTGATCCTCCTTTAAAAATGTGCTAATAATGGATCTTTTCAAGCAGACAAAGACATCTAATTTTGTAGGCTACATTTTTGACATTTAATTAAATTCTGTTTATTTTCAGTGATTTAATGCTAATTAGAGTAATTATTGGAAGATTGAAAATGGGTTTTCTAAACAAAGCTTAGGCTCTATATAGCAAAAACGATCACTATGTAATTATGGAAGATGAACGGTGCAGGTTAATGCATTATTCACATGTGTATTTTTCTAAATGTCTGCCTTCTTAAATGTCATTTTGCACCTTCATCATTACTGAACATTGCAATTTATTTTGCACCTTACAGTTTAATTACCCAGTTTTTTTTTTTTTTTTCATCCAGGTCTATCTACTGTACATATGTACGTATGTACGTATGTACGTATGTATGTATGTATGTATGTATGTATGTATGTATGTATGTATGTATGTATGTATGTATCTATCTATCTATCTATC
>JAPQRP010000025.1:14744859-14759018 GCA_037367295.1 Apogon hyalosoma
TATCTATCTATCTATCTATCTATCTATCTATCTATCTATCTATCTATCTATCTATCTATCTATCTATCTAATGTTTAATGTCTTTGATAACGTGAGCTTTTACTAGCTGTCACTCTGCCCCCAGCTACCAGTGTCCAGACTCTGAGCTCATTTCATTCGTGTAACTAGACAAATTATTGTCTTCCTGCTATAGACACCCCTGACAAGGCACGTCAGTAGTGCAGGTGCAGTTGGGCCTGAAATTGCTTTGTTTAAACTTGTCAGGTTGGAATGGAGATTTTTTCCTTTAAAGAAGGACCCGTTCTCTTTTGCATGTTTAAGACGCTATGCAAACCTCCAGCTGGAGTTAAATTTGACTTTTGACTTTTTTTTTTTTTCTTTAAAGTAGGTGTTAAGCAATGTGGAAATTGGACAAAATCACATGAATGTTTGAGGATAATTAAAGTTTTATTATTTAAAATAGTACAGGTCAACAAGTACGATGCATAAAAGTAGGGAAATTCTACCAAGTTTGAGCCACTAATAAAGAAAAATTAAGCCAAAAGCTGTAGCTGTGGTTGGCTGTACAGTCTTGTGTCAAAAAGTGAAATTGTGGGAGTTCATGAGAGAATGGGTTTTACTCAAAAGGAATGTTTGTCTCAGAGCAACTAGATCTACTTCTAAACATTGCCTGCACATTACAGTACTTTCACTTTACAGGTTCTTTCCAGTTGAAGATTTATACATCTATTGTATAAATGTACGTAAACCAGTATATATGAGTAATAACACCCTTATCATATACATTGAAAACATCACTTAACCAGCACTTTTGCCATTTATTTTCTAATTCATCTTATTAAAGTATAAAAGATTTTGCTCTTGTATTTGCTAAGGCAGATCATTTCTAAAAAAAATAATAATAATAATAATAAAACAAACAAAAAAATAATAATAATGGTAGACTAGTGTAGCCAGCCTTTCTCAATATATTTTCTATTTGTATATCATATCACTCAATGTATTTGCTGTAACAATTTTAGTATAGTTGTTTTATTTAGTGCCCCATATTTCTTTATGTCTTGCGAGGATAAAGAAGGTTCAGAAGATGAATTAATTAACTACTTTATGTTACACATATGCTTAAAGTATCTTCCTTATTAAAACATATACTACACAGTATATAATAAACCGTATTTCTGCTGTGAAGCTTCAGTTTCCTTGTAACTTTATCTCAAAACGTTCTTATCTCATCTTGAACAGCACGCTAATTTATTGTGAAATGAAGTAATGAAAATGAACACTGGTATTTATCTCATTCAAAGGTGTCGAGACTGGTATGCCTCGAAAGAATGTCAAGTATGAGCGCTTTAAAAAACACGTATAATGCACGGATTATACCAGCTTGAATAGTCTTTCCCCCCAATTTGTTCAGAGGACAAAGGGCAGAGATGCACATTCCTGAGAGCAGCACTGGAGAAACATTCCATCCACTGTTTGTAATTGTTCACAGCTGTAAGCCCAGTCTGCTTCCTATTTGTCACATTCACGGGTCAAGTGTTACCATATTTTTCATAATCACTCAGAAAATAAAAGTAAAGCTCCAGAAGGGAAGAGTGTTTATGCAGAGTTACTGCAGTAGGTGAAGCGGTGCAGCTGCGAGCCTCCCTCTACCTCTGCTACTTGGTCATCTCCTACGCTGTGTTATTGTGAGGGTGTACCCGTCATTTATCTATTTGAGCAGAGGACTGTAAATAAGAGCTTGTCAAGTGTTTCTGTTGGATTTTCCTGCCATCTCACAGCATGAGGTTGTTATTTTACTGTGTGAAAGGTGTCTTTTCCTGTCAGCTTCACCTTGGTGAGACTCAAGTGTCCAGGTGTTGGAATGAAATCTTTGAAAAAATGCTGATTTGACTCTTTGCAATAACTCAGCTGTACTTCGACACAGCACACCATTTGTCCTCAGAAAGCAAATCATTTCAGGATGTTAGATTTTGCAGCAGAAGTGTCTGCAAATGGAAAGTTGCACGCACAATTAGAGGAAAATGAGGGAAATCACATACTGAATCTTCTCAGATTTAAGGGTTTCCCAGTTTGAGCTGCATTATTACCTCCACCACGGAGGTTATGTTTTCATAGGGTTTGTCTGTTTGTTTGTCTGTTTGTCTGTTTGTTTGTTTGTTTGTTTGTCTGTTAGCAAGATAACTCAAAAGGTTTTGGAAAGATTTTGATGAAATTTTCAGGAAATGTTGATACTGGCACAAGGAACAAATGATGATCTGCCTTGGCGGAGGTCTGCGATCTCTGAGTGTTTTTCTGGTTAAAAATAGGTGTTCTGATTGGGTATGCATGTGCTACTTTTCTGGCAGCTCCCAAATGATGTTTTCTCCTCATTTAATCTTTCTTAACCCATAAAGATCCAATGCTACTTTTGCAGAGGTTCGCAAATTAATGTTTCCTCTATATTTACCCTTTCTTAAGTAATTTATCACCATTTATTATAACATAATCCTCTTTATTTTGTGTTTCTTCTGTAAAAAAAAAAAAAGGCATTTTTCTTTGTTTAATTCACTGATCATGTAGATTTTAATAAAAGCTCAGATTAAATTCAAAGGTTACTATATCACAAACAGAAAAGTGACTTTTTCAGCAAAATATATCAAACCAAGTGTCTCCATCCTCTGTCATTAATCAAACTTCACGGGTTTTACTGGTGAATCAATGTTGTAGACGATGATGGTGTTTCCATGTTCACTACGGAGCCTCTGAACGTCCAAAGGGGTCATATCTGATGACCATGAAAAGATGACAAACTGCATTTTACAGCAATTATTTATATGTATTGACAGGATTAGTGGATCAACAGGGGTTAAACAGTTTACATCAGTAGATAGCTTTGGTCTACGGTGGGTGTTTGGGTCTTTATTAGTTAAGTGATTTATCACCATTTATCATATATTATCCTCTGTGTTTTGCATTTTTCTGTGTAAATTGTCTGTTTTCCTGATAATGTAGCCTAGATGTTCATAAAAGCTGAGATTAAATCCAAAGGTTATTGAGTCAGAAGAGACAAAACTAATGAAAAAGTGACTTTTTTTCCCCACAAAGATATCAATAACAACATAAAACAACCATCTCCAACCAAAATCATTTCTCACATGGGTTTTACTGGTGAATCTATGTTGCAGGAGATGAAGGTGTTGGCAAACGGCATTTTATCTGAATTATTAAGATGTATTGATAGGATTAATGGATCAACAGTTGTTAAGCATTTTAGATCAGCGGGCTGCTGTTTGGGTCTTTAAAGGTTAAATGTGTATATGTGTAACTGCACAGAAGCTTAAATAATCCACAGTATGTAGAATATTTGCTTGTGCTGCACAGTCAGGTTTATTGCTCATGATCAGTCTCTAACAAAGCGTGGCTCTTACAGACAGCATTCTAACACCATGTGGCTGCTTTTTAATTAGTTGCACCAACTCGTTCCAAATGAGATCAAAAACAACAAGCATGCATATGCTTTATTTATTAGCACCAAATCCTGTTTTTAATACCCGACGCTTCAGAAAGCAAACAACAAACACGGCAGATTCATGCTAAGGATCTGACATCAGTCGGAGCAGAAAACCTCAGTCATCTCATCCAAGTAAATCACTTCGCCCAACCCACGAAATTATAGTTTCTAAGCTTGCGGGCAGGGGAATGTGAGTGACGGTTTTTCTTGTGGACCTTGGGTATGTTTTCAGGAACCGCAGACATAAAAGGGATCTGCTGTCAGTAGAGGGTGCTATAGCTCCTGAAGTCTCTCTTTAGAAAAACACTGAAATCTCTTGTACCATGATACCATTTGTGAACATTTCAAAGTACATTTACGTCTGGGAGAGTGTGATGATGCATTTAGATTTAATATTTATAGCTTTACTTGTACCTCTTCTGCCATGTGTCTCCTTTTCAAAGCGTTTTTTATTAATATCAGTGATGAGAAGTGGTTTCAATAGACAATAGATGACAAATCCAAACAATGTGATGGTTGTTGCAACACTTTATGGTGTTTTGTTGTTTGTAATAAACCTTCTCGTGTCTGTGAGGATCATCTTCTCTGAATTAGACTCCCTGAATTAAACACAGATTGACACAATGGACTGTCTGGGTGATTTTTTTTTTTTTGAGCTGTGGTTTGACTATTTTAATACATTACTGAGTGTGATGTTTGTGAATATAAATATGTGTATGCGTCTCAGTGAGTGCGTGCAGGCATGCATGCGTGTGTGCTCTCGCTGTGATGAGCTGTATGCTAATGCACTGCTGTGGTTTTGCAGCATTCCCCCTCCTCTGCTGGTCTGAAGTGAAACAGCTGCCTCGGCTGCTTTACCTCCAGCTGCTTCCAAATTGTCCCGCCATTAAGCTATTATATGTTTACAACCACAGCACCGAGCCGGCCCACTAGGTGCTAGAAGTCCTGATGATCCTCCTCTGCTGTAATGGATCATTATCCTGGTTTCTGATTACACTGCTTGTGCCACGCTGTAATTGGCTGCACACTATCTTAATGCTACAAAGGTATCACATACAATACAGTCCCGATGACCCAGATATGTCACTTTGTCGAGCTTAAAAAGAGACGTCGTCAGTGAGTGAATTATGCTCTGGTTTTATACAACATTATTAAATCACACTGAAATAAAAGAAAAATAATGCTACTGCTACTATAAGGTTTTTGGTCTGTGAAAAGGCTTCAGAAGTACTAACTCTTGTTTCCCCCTCCTTTCAGTCTGGAGATGTGGGAAGAGTGTCCACTCACAAGGAGACAAACATGAACATATTGATCTTATTTGGACAGGCTTTTGTCTGGGATACATCCAAACCCAAACAGCCAGAGGAAGGACCACAACAGGGTGTAAGTAATTCACTTGCAGTGCAGACACACTCTGCGTAGGTTACGAACAGAGCAAAGCCACTTGTATGATTCAAACTGTGTGTTTTTGTCTTTATTCAGCATGTAATGATTTATTCAACTGATGGACTTTCACATATTTCTCTCCAGCTTACTTTTAAGATGCGGTTATGGTGCTATTTTAACAAACTCCAACTACATTACATGCAAGTCAGCTCCATGATACATGCCAGAGAGGTGTTTCTTTGTCAAGAATCCAGTCCAAAAAGTCCATCTGGTTTATGTTATGACAACACTGCTTTAAGACGCAGCTTGTATACAACTCACCCAGTTAGTAGATTTCAAGAATTGGAGTCATGCACTGCACTGCATGGTTCTCATTAACTGCGAATACAAAGTAATACTGTACTACGGTTTATTCTACATACAGCTATTTACGGTAACTTGTCTGTTTACTGACACGAGTTCATACAAGAGAAAAACAGCAGATTTTATCTTTTACCACCAAGTGAATCCTTACTGTCGTCATTGTTTGTGACCAAAATACATTAGTTGCTTTTTATACAATCTGCTGAGAGATGATTCTTATACTGTCACTGTAAGCACGGTTGCAGTTTCTGGGGGAGATGAACTGAACTGGCTCAGTCAATCTAGTATCAGTTAGAGTCTAATTAAAATGCAGAAGGCTTTAACCCCATGACACCATGTAGGTTCCTGACACATTCCAGAGAAATCAATTAACTTGTGTATTGTTGTCATTTTGATGTGAGGATGGCACTAAATCAAAGTTAATGGAGTGTTTCCACTTGAAAAGGTTCATCCTCTGGAGGCTGTAATGTGTTCAGTAAATTCAGTTTGGATTTTTTTTTAATACCTTAACCCATAAAGACCCAGCGCTACTTTTATGTCAGTCCCCAAATGAAGTTTTCTCTGTATCTAATGTTTTGTAAGTGATTTATAATATTA
Source organism: Apogon hyalosoma (assembly GCA_037367295.1). Lineage (NCBI taxonomy): Eukaryota > Metazoa > Chordata > Actinopteri > Kurtiformes > Apogonidae > Apogon > Apogon hyalosoma. The sequence goes on from JAPQRP010000025.1 coordinate 14,750,699, forward strand.
TCATCTGTATTTGGTACTTTACCAGTATTAATCAGGTGTTTTCCTGTATTTAATTCACTGATCATGAAGCTGTTCATTAAAGCTCAGATTAAAGTCGAGAGTTATTATATCAAAAGCAGAGAAAACTGAAGAAAAAGTGACTTTTTCAATCAAATCTATCATTAACTGAACATAAACCAAGCATTTCTATCCACTGTCATTGATACAACTCCATGGGTTTTACTGGTGAGTCAATGTTGTAGAAGATGACGGTGTTTCCACAGTGACTACAACAAATTTAAAACAGATCTTCAGAAATCTGTAATCTATAATGAAACAATGCTAAATTAATGTAACAATGTCTTTTTTTTCTGTCTATGTGCTTTGTAAATGAAAAATTGTAATACTTTAATTTTGGGAATGGACCCCAGGAAGAATAGTCTTTACTTTGGTAGAGACTGATGGGGATCCTTAAATAAAGAAATAAAGAAACTATGGAGCCTCTGAACGTCCAAATGGGTCAAATATCATGACCATGAAAAGGCGACAAACTGCATTTTACACCAATTATTTACATGTATTGATGGGATTAGTGGATCAACAGGTATTAAACAGGCTTTATGGGTTAAATAATAATACTGTGCATTAGGTAAGTGTGCATATTCATTAATCAATTCTTTATTAGTATTTCATTTTCAACTCTCAGCCCAATTTTTGTGATTATACATGTGGATTTCTCCAGTTTATGTTTGCAAAAGGTGTAATCATACACTATCTGAAACAGTCAAGTTACAATACAAACATAGGTCACATATTTGCAAAAATTCCTCTAACTTTTGACAAATTTTCGAACAAACAGAGCGAATACGTGTTTGGATTACTTTGTGGAAGGATTTCAAAGCAACAGGTCCCTCTGTTTATCTGCCATCTGTTTAGAATAAAGCAACAAAACACACCAACCCAATCACAGAGCCAAGTTTACGCTCAGCTGGTTGTAGACAGATAACATCAGATATGCATCACCGCAGCTTTATGGCTTATTGGCTGATTGGGTTTTGACTGGATCCCTATCTTTAACTGCATCAAATAAGCACTCACTGGGCTTAAAGTAAGTGTGTTATAATTCAAGAAGTCACCTGACGCTTAGATAAATGATCAAAATGTAAAAGGCATTACAGCTCCTATGTTATCACCCTTTGTTTTCAGCATATCCAGCGAATATAATGACATTTTTCCTTCATAATGTTTTGTTCCGCTTTTGTTTCTCCTCAGCATTTAAAAGAAGATATCACAAAATTAGATAAAATACCCGCACAGATCCAATGTTTTACTGTATATCCCTGCATTTGTTCATTTGCTGTCTGTTTTCTTTCAATATCTGAGCCAATTAGAGTCAAAAAAAGTAAAACCATGAGCTTAGTTATGGCACGCCAGTAATGCGGTAGTTTTATTTATAGTGAATGATTGCTCAGTCTGTATTGCACCGATGAGCTCTCATGTCTACAGGGAAAAAGGATGTCAAACTACACAAATTACATATTATATATTAGTATTGAAGTATGGTCTGATTATTGTAGCCTAATATAAAACCCCTGCTGCTTGGATAATTAACCGAGCAACAGCCTAAACACTGGATTCGACTAAAATATATATATTATGAGTAATTTCATATCATGCCTGAGCTCACCGACAGCAACAGACCCCTAGTGTGTTACAGCATGTTATAAAAAGTAAATCTACTATTGATTAAACTACGATTCATCCATAATTTAATGCCCTTTTTAATAAGGTTCAGGTAACATATATTTAATGATCCCATGACATCAATTCAGCCGAATAAAGAGTCCCGAAGCGGCTCCAATCCTCTGGTGATAACAGTGATTCAGTCATATTAGTAGTGGTTCGTTGATACATCACCAAACTGGTTTCTTACTGGAATATACCGACAGTTACACAGTACAACGTTTGACTGACGTGCGTTTGTACAAAATCGAAAGGTCATCAAGCGCATGAAGTATCACCATCGTGTTTTGTGAGTCATTCGCGGTTTTTTTTGCACTCGTGCGGTTGGCTCACAGGCATGAGTCACTGTTTGCAGGAAAGCTCTCTTTATGATTGCCTCCTCCTTTTCCCAGGTGTCTTATTGAAAGAGGATCAACATGCTCGGGGCAAATCGCATTTAGTGCTCTGCTGTAGGATGTGATTGGTGATAGATCAGGCTGTATTAGGTAACAAAGACTTGAATTAACTCGCTGTCAAATCAATAGTGCCCGTGCTCTCTGCTCTCCTTTGTGTGTATGTGAATGTATGTGTGGATTTTCCTTATATGTGATGTAAGGAACAGGCTAATATACGTGTTATTATCAGTATATATTTAGTAAGAACATGAGCCACAAAAATGTATAACACGAAATAAGCCTTATCTGGTAGAGTGTTGCATTGCAGTAGGGATGTAAATACATGTGTTCTTTATCTTTTTTACTGTTTAACGTAACATGCAAATCAACTGACAGTTAGATCATATAACATGTATATGCTTCTTCTATGTCTACAAATAAAGATTGTCACTATGTAAGATTTGCATGTGTACATATACAAATGTGAAGGTCATGTTTAAGTCTGTTTGATGATTGGAGCTACATCTATGTGAACATTAACTCGGTACATATTAAACTAATGGTAGCTGATGTTGCTGCTGTAGAAGAGCAGAAGAGAAACAACAAAGAGCTCCAGACAGGAAGTTAGAAGCTGGGTTTCCATTACCCTCAGAAATGCACAAAATGTAAATTGCGCATAGAAAACTGGTAATGGAAACACAGAAATGTCGTAAAAACTGTCAAAGATCGCAAAAAAGTTTTCACGCTCATGAAGCGGTTTTTGAGGTGTTTTGATATAGAAATATTGTGCAAAAGTGTAATGGAAACACATTTTGCGCATTTTCAGTAGTCACGGGCATGACAAGTCCAGTGCTATGAGAGGTTCAATAACATAACAGTTCATTAAATGTTGCCCAGGTTATTCAGAAATTATGGATCTACAACTCGTTGGTGAATCCTGTACAATTCTCCCCCAGAAATCCATTATGTGCGGACGCTGCCATAAATAAGGACTTTGTTTTTGGACGATCAGAGTGAAAGAGTGCAGAATGAAATTGTGAGGTATGCAAGGACTGCCCCCCCCCACCCCAATGACAACTACAACATATCGCTAGATGGTAGACGGGACTTTACTAGAATCACGCATCAGAACCCAAACACTCTTCAATGGAAACACCCACAACGTATGCTTTGCAGGAAATATTGCTTTTATTTTGTGGAAAACTGTAATGGAAACCCAGCTAGAGTTACTCCTAAAGCATTAATTTTCGATGCATTGGCTATCTGATAAAAGTGTAACGTTGGTGACGTTTTTAGGCAAAATCTAAAGTTTGAGGTGGTTGCGGCTGTTAGGACAGAACACAAAACCAAAGTTACAAATAAGAGTTCGTGATTTGCATCCTGTTGTGTCCTCGTGTAGTGTTTATTTTTGTGTTTTCTGCCTTTGCCTTTCTAATTTCACCCTGACCCTTTTTCTAACCCTAATCAAGTTTGCTTTGTTTACCTAAACCCAACCCAACCAAACCAAACCAAACCAAACCATAACCACTGGCATTGTTTACACTGCAATTCAGAATACACAGTGGGTCACAGACCGTTTTTTATTACGCCCCCAATTAATCCATTAAGACCCAAATACCCACTGGTGACCACAAGCATCTACTGATGTAAAATGTTTAATACCTCTTGATTTACTAATCCTATCAATCCATGTAAATAATGTAGGTAAAATGCAGTTTGTCATCTTTTCATGGTCATCAGATATGACCCATTTGGATGTTCAGAAGCTGTTACCGTGGAAACACCGTCATTGTCTACAATATTGATTCACCAGTAAAACCTGTGGAGTTTGATCAATGACAGTGGATGGAGACACTTGTTTTACATTCAAATAATGATATCTTTGCTGAAAAAGTCAGTTTTTCTTCAGTTTTCTCTGTTTTTGATACAATAACCCTCAACTTTAATCTGAAGTTTAATGAACATCTGCAGTAAAATAAATACAGGAAAATGCATGTTTTCAATGAAAACAGGGCAAAATACAGGGGGTAATATTAAAAAAAAAAAGAAGGTGATAAATCATTTGAGAAAGATTAACTCTACGGGAAAATTCATTTGGGAACTGACACAAAAGTAAAACTGGGTCTTTTTTGGGTTAATTCTTTAAAACCTGACATGTCATCGCTGACACACCTTGTGCATATTCAGTTTGGATGGCTGTAACTGTTTCACTGTTTGTGCAACTGGAAAAATTCCAACAGTTTCTGAAACCTGAGATGTTGCACTTTATAGGTTTAATTGTCTCATTATGGTAATTTCACCCACACCTGTACTAGAAGCTGGAAAAGAAGCTGTTTTAGCAGAATTATAACATGCAGTAAATTGTAAATGACTGCTAGATTTTGAAAGATCTGGAAAAAAGTGCTCTAGAAAACTGGGCAAACGGACTCAATTGCAACATATTTTCTAACCTTTTTATAGTCAAAATGAGAAAAAAAGGTCCAGGTGGACCATTTTAGACTTAGAGTATAAAGGGTTAAGTAAAATGCAAAACAAATCCAAACAAATTGAATGATTGAATATCTGTATATTCCTCACGTAGTAAAATTTATCTCTTTTCTTTTGTTCTTTTGGCTCAGATGTTTCCTCTCTCTTGCAAACAAGGACCTGAATGAGAGGAGAGGATTAATGTCCTGTCCACAATAGCACTGGTATTTTACTGAACAAATATTTTCTTCTTATATTTCTTATCACCTCTGACCGACACTGAGTGCCAGTTATCACATGGTCACCATCATTTCATGAGAAGAGGTAACAATATATCATTTTAACTTTGTGGGCAACAGTGTAAGTGATTCACTTTCCAAGACTCCCACCCTGACTCACCAGAAAGGTGAATTTAACTGCAGAAAATGTGATAAAAATGTCAAAGTCATTATGTATTGTTGTATGTTTGGATCTTGAAGAAACACCAGATGTCTCTTCTGGGTCTTGAACTGAAAACATTTAGGCATCCCGGGTCTAGACCTCTGTCGGATTAGCCTGCACATCAAAATATGATGCTAGTTACATCCGCTCTACTGAAATGTGATGCAGTGAAGTGTCAGTATGTGATGGTGAGACCGTGTACAGATCCTTTAGAATAGATACTGTGGCTCATATCATGAATTTAGCTTAGTAATGGAGCTAGCTAATTTAGTTTTCATTTCTGATTGATATTTTTTTAAGGAAAATATATATTCATAGCAAGATACACTACTGTCATTTCTTTGTGTTTCTTCCTCCCTTTTTAATTTATCTGACAGATCCTGAATGTGTTTCTGCATTTTTTTTAATTTTTTTTTCTCTGCTGTGCGCCTGCTTTATTAACCTGTGAATGAGGCTGCACTGTTAAGGTCAGAACAGACTTAACCTGCTTATTTTTGTCAGAGCCGACAGCCTGTTTTGGTGAGAACACTAATCTGAAACTGTCAGAGCATTTCTGTTGTGCTCACAAATGTACATGACCTTATTTTCAAGGGGACTTTACTGTTTTTGATTTGGGGGTCCATCTAGATTAAAAATGTGTCTTTCAGGGTCCAAAGTGGGTTTTTTTTTTTTTCTCCCAACATATACTTTAAATAATAATTGAATGTCTTAGCTTTGCTTATCCCGAGGAGATTAACAAAAGTGGTCAAGGACATTTGGCAGGGATTTACAATGGGTATCACAAAGCATGAAACTGCACTTCACCAGTTGACAGACTCTCTAAAGCATGAGAGCATGTCGCCTTAAAGCCAGTCAGCATTTATACGGGCCAAAAGCAAACTAATGAAATTAGACACATAAACCTGACCACTCCCGAACTTTTGTTGAGTCCAAGCAAATTTCAGGAGTTTGAGCCAGGTCAGCTAATTTAGAACATTTTTGCACTGAATATTATTGAAATCTGGGCACATTTGGAGTATCAGAAGTGAATTAAATGCTTAAAAACAAGCCTTGCAGAAAAAGAAATACTCCGCATATTGTGATGTTCAGTTGTATCTACAAGAATACATTCATTGTGCTGTGTGAAAAGGACAGAATGTGATGAACTTTATGTAGAGTAGTTACCACATGAGAAATGAACAACCTGACTTTGCAGCAGATTTTTTTTTCCTATGCATAACATCATAAAAAATGTAAAAGAGAAAGCTTGATCCATCTGTGCTGATCTCACTTGGATGAGAGCTCAGTCCACATTCAGGTCATCCAGGCCAGACAGGCTGATTTTACACAGCTGTTAGCTCAGGTGTGCCTGGATCAGCCCCAGAACTCCTATTTTTTTCCTCCTGAACAAAACTGGGCCCTTTCAACCACAGCCTTGATTTCATTTTCTCTGTTCTTTGCACTGTAGGTCAAGAAGAAAAATGAGAATGAGCACAAATGAGCTGTAGAAAAGTGTATAATGCATAAAACATAACCATTTTCCAACACTTGTCCCTATCTTTATATCGGCCATAAAAAGACAGATTTGTATGTTACTTGCTTTTAAACAAGGGCGCAGATGACGTTTAAGTGATTTTCAGTTGAGAGGTTTTTCTATTCATGAGGCAGATATTCAGCTGCAGTGCAACATTTATTACTCAGCAAATCGTAAAACAGTAATAGATGTGGTACCATTAGAAATGAGCTCTTCTTCCATGCTTAACTAAGCTAGAATAAAAGGTTTTCGATTAAAATGTAAAAACTCCGTAATGACAAAGTCTGTATTCCATCATGAAGTAATTAATTGTCTTATAATAAGAAGATTTGGCAGACATTTTTGTACTCCTTGGAGGTCGGTTTGACATTTTACTCCTGTTTCAGTTTGACAACCCTCTCATACACCAATCCAATCTAATACATGAGGAGAATATTAAGCCGTTAGAGCAGCAAGTGTCATATGATGTGGGATACATTCCTTTTTGTACAAAAGCCAGTGACTTCAGATGAGGGGGAAAAGAATACATATCCATTTATCACTTCAAACTACCACGTACCGAAGCGTCAGCAGCTCAACACTGAAGAAGGACTTGAGGAGATTAAAGCAGAGGCTGAGACACAGGGAGGAGGGCAGGTTTCCAAGGAAACAAGCTGTGCAAGGGACACTGACTTTTGTGATGGTGGCATGTCAGCACTGAGAGGATGCTCCAACAGATGCCCACTCGATTAGGAAAATATAGAACAAGTCAAATCTGTGGGTTTGGAAACTAGAACTAGCACAAACAAAATCCATGTCTCACAGCCTAATATTTATCCATAATGATATTTTTTTGAGAACAAACTATGAGAATATTCCTTCACTGTTCATAACTTTTTCATTTACTGCTTTTAGCACAAATATTGGTAGTTTGTACTCCTTACAAAATAAAACATAGTCCATTCTTAAGACTTAATTTGATGGGAATTATTGATTATTTTTCTCTTGCACGCTTCCACACCTTACATATGCATCAAGACTGATATTAAGCGGAGAATTTCTGGAATTGTAACAGATGAAAAAGAGCATTGACAGGTATATCCATTAGCAAACAACGTGTGACAAATGTAAAAGGCAAAAAATTACAAGACAAGGAAATTGGAGTGACATGATGTTTCAGGTTCTGTTTAATGGTGTAGTATAGTATAGTATAGTATAGTATAGCATAGTATAATATAGTATAGCATAGCATAGCATAGCATACCATAGTATAGTATAGCATAGTATAGTATAGTATAGCATAGCATAGTATAATATAGTATAGCATAGCATAGCATAGCATAGTATAGTATAGTATAGTATAGTATAGTATAGCATAGCATAGTATAGTATAGTATAGTATAGTATAGTATAGCATAGCATAGCATAGTATAGTATAGTATAGTATAGTATAGCATAGCATAGTATAGTATAGTATAGTATAGTATAGTATAGTATAGTATAGCATAGCATAGTATAGTATAGTATAGTATAGTATAGTATAGCATAGCATAGCATAGTATAGTATAGTATAGTATAGTATAGCATAGTATAGTATAGTATAGCATAGTATAGTATAGCATAGCATAGTATAGTATAGTATAGTATAGTATAGCATAGTATAGTATAGTACAGCCCCGTGTCTGCGTGGGTTCTCTCCGGGTACTCCGGCTTCCTCCCACCATCCAAAGACATGCGTTGATGGGTTAATCGGTTAATCTAAATTGACCATAGGTGTGAATGTGAGTGTGTTTGTTTGTCTCTATATGTCAGCCCTGCGATGTAC
>JAPQRP010000025.1:14814507-14829317 GCA_037367295.1 Apogon hyalosoma
ATGTTTAACCCCCCCCCCCCAGGCGGTGCATCATAAACTCAGTATAAACACAATCACACAGGAGCATGTTTGAGGTCCAGTTTAGATTTGGACCCATGTGAGGAACCATTAGTGTCTCATATGTAGGGACATTAGTTCATTGTCAGGAGAATAAAGACCCCGTCGCTGCAGGGAACAGGTGTTTCTGCCTTTGTGACCAAATAAGAAAACTTTGGTCGCCTGCCCTGGACTGAGCTAAAGTTGGTGCTGTGGACCACTAGGGTTGGCTCCTGGGCTTAGTTCCACTAGACGGGTCAGTGTACCAGAGTGCTGTAATTACATTTGGCTCCCACTCCCATAACAGGATTAGGTGATTTGTGGCCAAGAGGCCTTTATAATTGCCCCTGATTACCAGTTTCCCGAGCAGTATAGGGAAAGGTCAGTTGGTCTGCTGCTCAGACACCCTTTTGGCCCATAATCCTGCAACATCCGGTGTCTGCCCCCTCCCCCTCCACACCTCTGACCACAGAGCTATTTGGAACGTTATTGTCTTCTGCCAGAGTCTGAGTTCTAATTGTCGCTACTCTACTTTCACCGCTCAGTGGATAGAAAATAGAAGCCAAAGAATAGCTGCAGCAAATGTTGAAGCACTATCTCCCATGTTTGTGGCCGATGTTTGTCTTCACAGACAACGGAGCTGAGGGTCTCTCATTATCGTTGGCTGAAAATACGTGACCTTGTTTGGTACCACAAAAAAAATAGATTTAGCCACGGTGCATTGTTTGAAAGCAATTGCCTCTTTCCTCTTTCTCATTTTCGCCTCTTGTTAAACTCAGGGCTTTGAAACATTCTCTCAAGCCTCCTCAGTGTTTTCCCCCTAATGGGTGGGATTCCTCCCTTTTTTAATTCCAGCTTTTGTTTGCTGCTGAAAAGGAGCTGCTTGTACAGAAATAATTAGCAGTATTATGTGTAGCAATAGACATCCCCCTACTGAGGTGAAAATCTCTGTCCTTCTTACTTCATGAAAGTCCAATGTATTTTCAGAATAAGCCTTTAAGCACAGAAGATTATTCTGCATATAGACGATGAATTCAGCTATAGACATTATTTTACATTTTTCGTCTGCCTTTGTTCAGAGGTGTTTTGCATGTACTCAGGCAGACTATTATAGTAGTTTAGACAGTAAATGCACCACAAAGTTGTTAGCTGTAGAATTTAGCTTTATATTTTCAATCTCTGTCATTTTAATATCATTATGGATTTTTTTAATCCTTAAAAACCCAAAGCATCTTCTGATCTAAAATTATTAATACATTCTGATTCACTCACCCTATAAATACATGTAAATAATTGAGATAAAATGCAGTTTGTCCGTTTTTTCAGAAACATCAGATGTTTTTTTCAGATGCATCCATGGTTTCTGTAGTGAACATGGAAACACCATCATCATCTACAACAGTGATTCACCAGTAAAACCCATGGAGTTTGGAAATGACAGTGATTATAGACGCTTGAATTTATGTAGAATTAATTAATGATATATTTTGCTGAAAAAGTCATGTTTTCTTCAGTTTTCTCTGTTTTGATATAATAACCTTTGAATTTACTTTGAGATTCGATTCGATTCAGCTGAACTTTATTGATCCTTTGGGCAGAGCCCTCAGGAAACTGAGGTTCCAGTATATCCAAGAAATACCACAATAAATACCAACAATACCATAAAAAAAAACAGTAGTGGAAAACTGCAATTGTACATTGGAAAGTACTAGTAGAAACAAGTGACAAAGTAGTAAATAATAATAATAATAACAATAATAATAATAAGCATATTATTATGTTATAATATAATGATATAATATTATAGTATGCACAAAATGTATATGAGTATATAGTTTAATAATCTCAATAAAGTGATAACAGTAATAATAGTCATGACAACGATATACAAGGAATATAAGTATAAGTAAGTATAATTACTACTACTACTACTATTACTACTACTACTACTAATAATAATAATAATAATAATAATAGTAATAAACAGCAGTCTCTCTGAACAGAGATAGAGCAGATCTCCTCCTCATGTTGTCCTCCTCATTTTCTCTCTTCCTACTTTATGAACATCTCCAGGATCAGTGAATTAAATATGGGAAAATACCTGTAAATGCAAAGGATAACATTATGATAAGTGGTGATCAATGACTTGGTAATGGGTAAATGTAGAGATTAATCTGGGCATTACCACAAAAACTAGTTCTGGGTTTTTATAAGTTAATATTCTCCTTCACAGTGGTTAATCTGATCAGTTAATTTAACCAGTGTATCTTATTTCACCATCCTTTCAGCCACACTTCTTAAACTTGTCCTTTACTTTCACTGAGGCTTGGCTAACACTGTGTCATAACAAATCCTTCTGACTAGTCTTTGATGACCAGCTCATCTGCTCTAAAACCGTGTTAGCTGCCTCTGGATGGAGGATTCCTTGCTAGACTTATAAAAGATTTATGTGAGAAATGCCACTTTAAAAAGTGTCGGTGGAGGATCACAACATGTGTGTTATTGCTCATTGTGGGGTGCAGTCAGCCCACCTCCTGAGGTCCACGGCTTTTCAGATAAAGGATAATGTGAGTGACCCTGTGTGACTGTTTGTTCTCCAGTTTGTTCTGCGTTTTCTCCTGAATCCTGAAAGGTGCCTTTGGGTTGCAGCGGTGCAGCTTCGGCTGTTGACTGAATTGTTTAACTGGGTGAGAAATCAAGGTTTATCTGCACATCTGTGGAGCACTGTGGGTTCACGGTCACACTGTGTATCTTAACTTCTCAGTGCAGATAGAGAAGCGTAACACAATGCATTTTGAGTTTTGCTCGAGTGCAAATAGGTGTGTGTAAAGTGTTTTGATCCACTATCCACCCATTTTCAGCTTCAAATCAGCAGTACACTGCAAAAATCTAAATCTTCCCGAGTGTATTTTTCTCATTTCTAGTCCGAATATCCCATCACACCTAAAATAAGACATAATCACCTAAAGAGTAGCTTAGATAGCTTAAATAGCTACTTAGAACCAAGATATTTTTTCACTTGTTCCATAGGCAGATTTTTTTTTTTTTTTTGCATGATTCGAGATTTTTTTTTGCTTAATTCAAGCAAAAAAAATCTGACAGTGGAACAAGTGAAAATTATCTTGGTGAGATTTCTTCAAATAAGATTTTCAAGATCTGCTGTTTACTTATATCTCACTGAAAAGTTACTCTTTAGGTGATTATGTCTTATTTTAGGTGTGATGTGATATTTTGACTAGAAATGAGAAAATTGCACTTGGTAGGATTTAGATTTTTGCAGTGTATGAAACAGTGACTCAACTTTTTCTCTGCTTATTTGGACAGTTTTATTTATTCAGGCTCAAGCCCCACACTATCGTCCAAACTGCCACTCCACCTTCATTTCCTGCCAGGCCCCAGTGCGAGCTCTCCCTCATCTGACCTCTCACACAGTGAACCCCATGAATGGACAATAGTGCCCTTCAGTGGGGCCCCATGACCATAGCAAAGCTTGCAGCTGGAGCACATAGCGAAGGCTGCCCCAGCCTGAGGGCACGCTAACAGCTGAGAAAGATCACTGAAGAGTCGAGGGGATTTCTGGAAATGTTTGGGGAATCACAGATGTGAGGGATGAAAAGTAGCCTCGACACCACGCGAGGAGATCAAGAGTCGAAGCTGTTTATTAGATGCCGAGGAGAGGCAGCCTTTAACAGGTGCTCATGGTGGATGTGGAGCTGGACGGTTTGTGGATGGACAACTGGAAAGCCCCAGGGCTATTTTTCATCAAACTAAGGAAGTAAAGGATTAGGGCAGTTACTATACAATCCACTGGATTTCTCTCTCGATGTCAAAAATAATAATAGGATATTATCCCTTTGGAAGAAAGAATGAAAAAATAATTTAACAGTTATCCTTCTCCCAAACTCATTTTAGGGGCCGTTGAAGTACTGCTCACAGTTATGTGAAGAGTTTGCACATGAGATATATGGCATGATGTATGAGAAAAGAAGAAGAAACAAAGAAAGAAAAGAGATCAGCGTGCCTATTTGATACAGATGCTGCTTAAATAATAGTTTATTTGCAATCTCACCAGCAACCATCAGTATAAATATGAATTGTGTTTCTAGTTAGAGTTCATTTTCATCTATACTTGACAGTCACACACTGTAAAAATCTTAATCTTACTTAGTGTATTTTTCCTCATTTCTAGTTAAAATATCTCATCACACATCAGCCTTGGACCTGCTACAGAAAAACCTCTGTCGCCTTTTGTCCTCAGGTGGGTTCTTGGTATGTCTAAAAGAAATAGGCGATTTGGGAACGTGTTTCTCCGGCTGGGACGTGCACAGTTAAAAGTTCTGAAAGGTAACGGGGAACCAAACCATTCAGACACTTGAAAGCATACAATAAGATCTTAAACTGGATCCTAAGGGACAGGAAGCCAATACGGGGGTCATGTGGTCCTGTTGGGCCGTTGCATTCTGGACCATCTGCAGCCGGGGGACAGAGGACTGGTCCAACCCATAATATAATGACCTAAAGTAGTCCAGTCGAGAAGAAATAAACAAATGTACAACACGCTCAAAATAAAGCACTGACTGAAGCTAAGTGAAAAGGTCTGATCTGTGTAGTTCTGAGTCGTGCAGCTCCTTGGTTGAACTGACTTTTTGGGTCAGTCAGAAATGGTTTAATGATGCATTGGAGTCATAATTAACATGAACCTCCTAAAGATTATAATGTTACGAAAATCAAAAGGAATTAACAACAAGGTTTATTCGCTTTGATTGTGGCTACGATGTGCAGATCAGTGATGCAGTTGGGCTAATTTGCATGAAGAGAAAAGAAGAACTTTCATAAGTGGAAGAAAAGCAGTGGTATTTTACACTTGAAAGAGGCTGCACCTTTCATGCCTCCAGTCTGAATGAAATAAAAAGGTATGTTGGCCACCTAAAATAGGCTCAACCAAAAACACCTGCATATCGAGACAGTTCTTTCCAACAGGGAACTGAAGCTGAACACTGTAATGCATTAGTTGTCAGTTAAGGATCTGAGCTAGATGGTTGTCATTCATGCTTGTGAATGGATTCGAGTCACTCTGAGGATTATTTTGTGGCCTCAGTTTGGTGGAAAGAGGCCGTGTGATGGTATGATAAAGTGGTGAAAATGTTCTGAATATAGCGTACGCTGGAGCGTCTTCAGCGGACCCTCCTCAGAGCTTCAGACCCGCAAACATCGCTGATATTTTCAGTCATTTCCTAGTTTTTGTGATTTTTTTAGAATCAGTCAAATTTCACATTTCTCTGTGGACAGCCTGGCAACACTAATTTCTACTTTACTTGAACCCTTTGTGCATTCTTTTACTAATTATAGTCACGGAAAAAATTATTAGATCATCAAAAGTCATCATAAACAGTGGTTATGCAATCAGATACTAATTCCTGTGTGTATCATGTGACTAAACAGACAGAAAAGAAAACACGGAATGAATAAAAGCACTTTTTTTGTCAGTACAATGCCAAAGATATTCATGTAAGAACTGAAGTGATTTTGGTTATTATCAAGAAAACATGGAAAATGGATAGATATCAGCTCTGAAATTCAACTCTCGTGAGCTATTTTTGTTGTTATCATTATATTTGTCCAAACAAATGTACCTTTAGTTGGATCAGGCATTAAAATGAACAAGAAATGGAAGAAAACAAGGGTGGTCTAATATTTTTTTTATCCACAACTGTACATTTTATTTATTTAGAATGTATCTATTCATTCATTCATTCATTCATTTGTTTATTTCTTTAATTTAATCTTTTTTTTTTTTTTTTTTTTATCAGGGACAATACCATTGAATATGGAGTATGTAGTATTTAACTAATTTGCAACTCCCATTCCTGGTGTGACTTTTCAACCAACACATTTACAGTATAAACAACAACAATACAAAAACAGTAAAAGCAACAGTGTAAACAAACTATTTATAAACCTAATTCCTATCTACTTAATACAATATAAACACATCTTCTAAAGATGGTCTGACCTAACAAACAATGTTCATTTTACAAGTGGGTCCATATTTATTTGGTTTTCAGCCAGTTCGAATCTATGCTGCGACTAACTACAACTAAAACACAGGATTCATTTGTAAAAAGCTTTATAGAAATTATAGAAATGGCTCTCAAATGAAATGCGTTAAATGTATAAATGATCAAACCATCCAAATGAGCCTGACAGTGACGGCTGGTTCAGCTCTATTATGGAGCTCATTAATCGATTAGTGACCATGGCATGTCCGGTGTAATATATAATCAATGTGTGTTTGTGAACATGTGTCTATAATATTGTGCCAGTGCTTCCTCTGACATCTTTCTATCGAAGCGTTCTGGCATCATAGCTATCGCTGTTTGATTGGGAGCTTGTTTTGGGGGAATGTTTATTCCCCCGAAGGGTTTCTAATTAAAGGAGGAAATCAATTATGACTAAAACACCCCAAACATGTCTTATCTTCACTTGCCAGGGAGTTATTTGGTAGTTTGTGCCATGGGGCAAGCGCGTGCAAAAATATATATGCTAATGAGAAGCAGGAAAAATGTGGTGAGGATGTGAGCGTGTGAAAAAAACACAACAGTGTAGAGTTTGGAAAAGAAACAGGATGATTAAAATTCTGTTGTCATCATTATCATAACCATCATCATCATCATCATCGTCGTCATCATCACAAGGCTTCCTGCTCTTCCAGTTCTGTAATGATATTCTGTCCAAGAAGCCATTCAGTCCAGCCAGCCTGACTGCACAGTAAAGTCAGCCAGCTACTTGCAGGCGCCCTCACTCTGCCTCTCCAAATGAGTTTTCATTAGCATAATGGGGTGTGCTGCTGCTTGGTGATTTCTTTTAATCAACCCCAGAGTCACTGGTAATTAGTAACAGACCACTAATGGATTCTGATGGACACTGTTGGCATTCACAGGCATATCACAGGCCGGTTTGATAGTAAGAGGACCCTCAGCGGCAGCAGAGACTGACGGGTCTATTCATATAAGGGCGTGGATGAAGCGGAACAGGTCGACTCTGACGTTCAAACACTTGTCTTATTGAGAATCCAGCACATTTTCATATTCACTCCTGTCTCGCCCATTGTCACTCAGCACAGGTTGTCTTTGGTTTTAGTGGATCTGAGATTTGACATCAGCCTAATCTTCCCCGTGGCAGGAAAAAGCTATCCGCTGATCTGATTGGAAGAAATTGACATTCCTGCCGCTGTTTTCATCTCTGACGGTGTGTCGCTGCTTTGTTTCTCTACAGGACACGAGGTGATTGGAGTTGTGGAAGGTAATAGAAGGAATAATATCCAGCAGTGCAGAGACACAGCAAAATACTTAGTGTGCTTCACCAAAGAGGGGGGAAAAAGTTGTTAAAATTCATAGGAGGAAAAAAAGGAATCAACTGCAGAATACATTACACAGAATCAACTGCTCCAAGGACAGGAAAGGTCAGGCTGCTCATCTGGCAGACTGTCTTCCAGTCATTGTGGGACTGGTGGGACCACATTGCACGAGAGAAATCAGGGATTATAGCTGCAGAATGGATAGCTCTAAATCCATACAATCTGCGATGGCTTCCTGCTTCACTGTCCACATACATATCTGTCCCCTAACATAATGTGTGGGCTTGTATCTGTGGACCAAACAAGCCCATGCACAGTGATCACTGACCCATTTCTCCTTTCAAAACCGCCAGCCCGATGCTCCTCTGCACTCAGCTGCTCTGACCTTTCACAGAGCAGACTTGGAGATCACGTACCCCGCAGACACAGAGCTTGTCTCCAAACTAATCTGTCCTGAGGCTCAGACTGATGCCGTCCGTGGCTTAGAGAAGTTCAATACAGACAAGTTCTTTCATCAGAAATTCACCAGGATGTGTTACGGCAGGAGTGCACATTACCAAAGTTGTTTAATCACGGATTGATAAGAACAATAGTTTCCCAGGAGACCAGACTGCCACGCATTTAGCTCTCAGACATGCAACCTCCTGATCATCATTCTTTGTCATACTGTTTACTTACGGCCCTACTGTTTCTTAAATATACAAAGAATGCTCACGCCTACACACATAGAAACACACAAACACACAGAAAACTCCCAAACATCACCCATCAACGTCAAATATCTGATTTCTTCCTCTTTATCGCGCTGTACCTCTGAGCTCCGAACATAATTCATCTCGTGTTTTCCCTCCTCACGTTCCTTCTTCATAGTTATGGCAATGCAAGATTAAATTCACGCAGAAACCCCACCCAGCTCACCTCTCCCTCCTTCCCAGGGACTCAGTATTTCAACATAAGCCGGGAGGCTGGGTGTATGTGAGTGAGCGCCACACCCCGCAGCTGTGCACCTGGAACTGCTCCCATTCCAGCATGGCAGTGAACCCACACACCTGTTCACACCTGAGGCCTGCGCCTCTGGACCGCCACCACCTCGCCTGCCTTTGTTACATCCATCAACTCCTGAGACTGACAGAAGCTCAGTGGAAAAAAGTGTGAGGGCTATCCAAAGCTCATCAGTATGCAGCAAGTATGTAACATCTCAGCTAAATAAGCACACGTATGTCTTATTTTAGATCACATTTAGACTGCACTGCAAAAAAAGGAACATCTGACTCAGATAAACGGACTTGAATTTTGAATATTTATTTTGAAAGATTATTTTTTCAGTTTTTTTACATATTGAGACTTAATCTTGTTAAGACTATTTGACTTGTTCCAAGAAGTTTCATCTTGAGCTGCCCCACTTAGATATTACAACTAATTTTAAGCAATGTTTATAACAAAACAAGCTCCACTGTTGGTGGATGAGTACAGCGGACACAGTAACTCTTTGCCCTCAAGAACTTTGTGCTTGTTTTACGCAGTTTTGCTGATACACATCCACTGAGTCATTACATCTGTATGAGACCATATAAATATATATATATATGCATTATATACCATGGATAAAACAATCTTACCATGAAGATTTGAAACAAGTATATTCCACTTAAAATAGGAATTTTTAGCATTCTATAATCCTTAGATAATATTTTCTTATTTTAACCCAAAAAGACCCAGTGCTACTTTTGTGTCAGTTCCCAAATGAAATTTTCTCTATATCTAACCTTTCTTAAGTGATTTATCACCATTTATTATAATATTATCCTCTGTATTTCGCATTTTATCAGTATAAATTATGTATTTTCCTGTATTTAATTTACAGATCATGATGTTCATAAAAGCTCAGATTCAAGTTGAAGGTGATTATATCAAAAACAGAGAAAACTGCAGAAAAGGCGACTTTTTCTGTAAAATATATATCATTAACTGAACATAAAGCCAGTGTGTTCATCCATGTTGTAGAAGATGACGGTGTTTCACTACGGAGCCTCTGAACGTCCAAATGGGTCATATCTGATGACCATGAAAAGATGACAAACTGTATTTTACACAAATTGTTTACATGGATTGATAGGATTAGTGGATCAACAGGTATTAAACAGTTTAGGTCAGTAGATGCTTTTGGTCAGTGATGGATGTTTGGGTCTTTATGGGTTAAGAAAACTTGATAGGTGCAATTTTCTTACTGCACTGGCAGATAATTTTACTTGAAATCAGACATTTTAACCCAATAATGAGTTTAATTTTCTTATTTTTGTACCGGCCTTTTTTGCAGTGTGTTTTTATGCATATTAATGTACTTCTATACCTCACACATAATATGTTAGGTTGATGAATTCCTGACCAACTTATTTTGTTACGAGGAGGACAGTTCAGGTTACAAAAGCATTTTGTGAATACCTAAAGCAACAGGTGTTATAAGATCTGTTGCAGCTGGCAGTTCTTTATCACATGACTGAGCAGTATTTGTGTGTGTGCCGAGCAGTGAACCTACAAATATAACTTCACCGACGAGGAATTAATCTGGATCTTGAGTAAACTTTAGACTTTGCCATCTCTCTATTTCGGCTACTTCGACAACAGCTTTTACAATTAGATCTCTGTGTCGCTGAAGTGAACCCGTTCAATCATCTGGAAGCATCTTTTTTTGGCTGAACTTTTTCACCCACATTTCGCTTCACAGAATTGAAAACACAGCTTTGCATCGAGCCGCTTATCAATCACAGTTAGAGGAGAAATGAGTTCATCGGTGGTTTTATTCCACTTGACTGACAGCGGTAGCTCTCTGCCAAAATAAATAAAACCCAATAACTGTCATTTGATTGTGATTTATACACTTAAACTGATAGAGGTGATATATTGAAAACTCTGAAGTTACATTTTCCCATATTAGATTGTCCAGGTGTGAAGAAAAACAGACAAAAAAGCTGATAATGTGTTTTTTAAAGATGTTTTTCTATTGAATATATAATGTTATTGTGCACTTGTGTGTTTTTTCCTTCCCGAAAAATTGTAAAATAGCAAAAATAACAATATTTTAGCCTTTGAAACAAATAATAGATGTAAATTCATAGTGAATAAATGAAAGGGATGGTGTGTGTTCTAAATGCCTTTCTACCACCTGTCAGTGTCCCATATGGCTGACTGCATCACTTTGCAAAAACAGCACAAGCACTTTTTTGCTAATGACTCGACCATTCTAAACAAATGTGGGAGGTCTGAGCGTGCTCAGTTGCTCCACAGCGGGGCTCCCTGCTCTCCCTCATGCCTGCTGACAGGTATCAGATCAGACCATCTGCTGCGCTCTCTTGTTGGTGTTTTACCTCAGCAAACTGAATGCATGTAACAGGGGACCATCTGCATCTGTGAGGGTTCATCAGCAGCATATACAAACAGCACTCAGCAAAAAGTCAAACAAAACAAGAATACAACTCGGAGCATTTTTCCTACATTTCCCCCAAATTATTTCCAACCTTCATGTAATTAGCATAACATTCGAGCTGAATATTTTACATTATTTCTCAAACCTCAGCCAATTTTCTTACTTTTAACCAAAATACAGTAAAATCATTAAAAATTCATCAAAAACTTCACATTAAAAGTTGCTAAAATGGAATGGGCTTCACACCAGTAGTTTCGTAAGTAAGAGACAAAGGGATAAAAATCCTCTTTAATATTAATATCACAATCTGAAGCTGGATACATACTAATATAATAATCTTTATTAAAATAGCACTAAAAACAGTAGTTTGAAAAATACTTTGACAGCATATGGGATGATAAAACAGTAAGCTGATGAAACAATAGTGAACAAAGCTCACAGGCAAATACATACAAATACTTCAATAATTAACCCTGTTATGCATGAATTGTTAATAAACTAGTGGTATTTTTGACGTAAAACATATCCAATTCTTATTTCTTGAGCCTAATACCCAGCTGGTCATTGTATTGGATTCCATGCATCAACAGTTTAACATGTAATGACATTAATTTTTAAAGCATAAGCCCATCCGTAAAGCTCTTTGCACAAAGTGAATATATCAGTGTTTTAAGAAAACGTAATTTCAGTGTAAAATGTAACCGTCCACTGTGGTGAATGTCATGAATCAGTGATTATATTCAGGGAAACTTCAGTCACTGAAAGAAAATGACAAAAACTATAAGGATTAAACTGTGAACAAACTATTCCCTAAACTGTAGATTATTACAGAAATTCTTTGTAACCATGTTTTGGATTCATTAAACAATATATCAGACTTTATTAATCCCACAGTGGAGAAATTCAAGTGTCACAGCAGCATTTACAGTAGATGTAACACCAATATATCAGTCGGCCGATATATTGGGCCAATATATAGATTTTTTTTCAATATCGGCCATCAGCCTTATTTTTATTTTTCTTTAAAGCCGATGTTTGATCATTAGTAAAAATGTTATAAGATATTTGATCAGGCACCTGTGTGGGCAGCACTTGAAGTTCAAGACATGCTAAAAGAGTACAATGTGTACGTGTATTGATAATTTCATTTATATCACTACATAAAAATCTTAATTATCTGAGTGTTTCAACTGTATTTTATAGTCAATGTGCTTTAAAAAAAAATCTGCCTTAAATATTGGCCTCAAAAATCGGCTGTAGATATCAGCCATCGACGGACCAAATTTTTAAAAATCGCATCGGCCTTAGAAAAACCCATATGGAGTCATTACTGTAAATAATGTAGCTTTAATTAAAGATGGAATAACATGAAAAGGTTCAAATCAATGCTAACACCCACTGCTAATAAAAGCGCAATGAAAGAGAAGACAAAACCAGTAGGTGTTTCATCTATTCTTTGCTTCACCACCTTTTCCATGAAGAACACGTTGATTCTATTGTCGCCTTCAAATACACTAGAGAATAATACACAATGTGCATAGATAAAAACACGGCGCTGCTATGTCTCAACAATGAGCGCCATTGTCAGTTTGACTGTCAGGCCTGTGTCTCTGCTGGGAACACGTGTGTCTTTCCAGTTTGGCTCGAATCCCACCTGCATGCAAAAGGAGGCCACCTTTCACTCTCCACAGTCGCTAAGTGAAGTAAACTTTTCTCCTCTTATTTGTCTCTGACCGTTGTTCGGCTTCAGTCTTCGCCGTCACTGGTGAGAGTCCAATTAGACGACGTCCTCAAGGGCTTATTTTGTGCTGTGTGTTTTGTGCAGCCAGTTGCCGAGGACTGAAATCATTAGTAAGTCTCCTGCACGTCGCCTTGGGAGCTTAAATACTTTAATTCTCCGTATTGTCTCTATATTGATTGGTTGGACATTCACAGACATGGACTTTTTTTATTTGAGCGTCGAATGCTCCCACATAAAAACTCGGTTTTCTCAAGCCTAATTGGCAAAAATAAAAAAAAAAGTTTCCACTAAATCTGCCTTTGAACAGCTTCATATTGAATGAGACTTTCAGCTACAACTTGAAATGTTTGTACTGTCATGTTTAGCAGCAAAAATTATTACTTTTAAATCCATCCCAGGTCCAGTTATTGCATAATCTGTCAGACTGCCACTAACTGAGGGAACCAATTACAATCACAAAATACAGATTTTCTTTCTTTTTTTTTTCTTTTTTTTCTTTGTGAAGCCAAATATGATTTACATGTTTTATATCATCAGGCACAAACATGTCTATGTTTACTGGCTCAGTGTAATAAATCAGTGCAGACCTATAAATCTAAAACAGCAAAAGAATTAAAGCCACTATTAGTTTGACTTTGCTTCGATTGTATTAGCCCGCCTGTCTCCTACAACAGGTGTCTCATAGTGACAGACCACCCACACAGACACAACACCATGATGATATCACTCTCAAAAAATTGCCTCAGCATAAAATATTGCCAAACACCATCTGGGACTCATACAGCTGTGCTTTGAGCGAACTGCTAAAGTTATGACAACACTAACTCTCTGCGTTTTACTCTTTGTCGTTTTAGCTTATGTTAGTACGATACTATTTGCTAATTAACTGCAAAGTAGGTCAGTTACGCAAGTATTTCATAATAAAACAAGCACAGTATGAATTAAAATGCTAAACCTAACTTGATGCCATTGATCCTGAAGGGAACATCTGATGTCTGTGATAAGAGTTTATAAGCGATCCATCCAAATGATTCAGTTCCATCCAGCATTTCAGAAATGTCAGGTTCAGAGTCTTTTGATTTTCACAAAGGAAAAGTCAGAGTAGCAGCAAAGTCATTAGGTAGAAATCAATACACTCTCCAACTGCTCTGATTCAATCATTGTATGAATCAATAGTTATTACCATTAACAATATGTGAATGAATATGCAACTGTTTAACACTGACTATTAGGAGTATGTGTAATATAATACAATATGTGAAGAAATGTATATGTATGTATTCGTTCTTACTTTATGTTTTCACTTCCAGTGTGTGAACAGATTCAATAATGGGTATGTTTCATGACCACCTCTATTGTCTTTATCCACGATAACAGCTATAACACTGATTTCTATCTATAACTGTTTCTCATATGTTTGTTTGTTTTGTTTTTTTTTCTAGGGACAAACTGTCGTAACCCAATTCAGAACTCACCTGCTATAACATTTCCATGTCTCCAACCAGACATTTCAAGGAGGGATACGTTTGATAAATGGATGGACGGATGGACGGATGGACGATACTGAATAGGTGTGTTTAATTGGATGTAGTTTTCTGCCAAACAAACAGAATATTTTCTAATCTTTCATATGCTCCTCAGTTTTGAAAACATTTATTCCAGTTAAAAACATGTTTCTCTAGACTGGATATTTACCTGGAGACCCAAATCAAATCTCCTGCATCCCAGTCTTGTTCCCAAACTGCTTGAGTTCCAGACCCAAATGTTTAGCTTTATATCAAACATAATTTTGATCTTGTTTCAATTTTTACTGTTTCCATCTTAGTTTTTGTCTTCTTTGTTGCTTTTCTTGTTTTCATCATACGTTTTGTTACATCTTTCACATCTTCCTCATGTCACATTTTGTTTTCTTTCTTTTTTTTTTTGTTTGTTTTGTTTTGTTAAGTCTTTATGATTAAGGCCTCTCCTCTGCCTTTCACATGCTTTGGGTCACTACCCCTGACATTTGACAGCCCAGTAAAAACAGCTCCATGACCCTTAAGGGTGATGGGCATGAGGTTGGGAAAGACAGAAATAGACGACTCAGGATTAATTTTCCACAAAAATCATTATTTGTGCCACTGAAGCCCCTCGGGGTCTTTTCTTCACAACAGTAAGAGAATGAACCAACAGCTTGGATAGGATAGGATAAGATAAGATAAGATAAGATAAGATAAGATAAGATAAGATAAGATAAGATAAGATAAGATAAG
>JAPQRP010000025.1:14841610-14858547 GCA_037367295.1 Apogon hyalosoma
GGAAACACTGTCATCTTCTACAACATTGATTCACCAGTAAAACTCATGGAGTTTGATAAATGACAGTGGATGGAGACACTTGGTTTATGCTCAGTTATTGATATATTTGTTGAAAACGTCACTTTTTTTTTCAGTTTTCTCTGCTTCTGACTTAATATCCTTTGAATTTACGCTGAGTTTAATGAACATCAACATGATCAGCTGATTAAATACAAGAAAAACCCAAATTTACTCTGAAAAAACACTAAATAAAGAGGATAATATTATAATAAATGGTAATAAATCATTTAAGACAGGTTAAATTGAGGGAAAAAATTAATTTGGGAACTGCCACCAAAGTAGCGTTGGGTCTTTATGGGTTAAGCTGCTATTAAAACAACATTTATGTAAACATTATAAGTTCTAATTAAACTACTTACAGAACTATTTTGTTCCATTTTTAAGAATTTAATCATTGAGTAGGACATTCCCCCTTGTCTGGATGTGGGCATTTTCATCTTAGAGTTCATTCTCATCAGGTTTTTCCTTCAACTTGTCACCCATCTGTTTGCATTCAGTCTAACATGGAAAACATAAAAAACAAACCCAAAAGATGCTTCTATATGTTTTTGCGTACAGTGTTATGCAATAAGTGCTTTCATTTGGGCTGCTATGGTACAGATGGTACTGATTCTGATTTAAAGAATGTACTTGGTTTATGTCTGGAAGTAGTTACAGTTCATACTTTTTCTGAAACCTATTTATAGTCTTAACCTTGACGGATACAGATTTAACCCATAAAGACCCAGTGCTAATTTTGTGGCATTTTTTCCTTTATTTATTTATTTTTTGCCTTTTCTTAAGTAATTTATCACCTTTTATTCTGATAATATGGTCAGTATTTTGCATTCTTAAGTGAAAATCAGGTATTTTTCTACATTTAATTTACTGATCATGACTGAAGTCCATAAAAGCTTAAATTAAAGTTGCGGGTTATTACATCAAAAACAGAGAAACTGGAGGAAAAAGAGACTTTTTCAGTAAAAAATATATCATCTCTATCTACTGTCATTGATCAAACTCCATGGGTTTTACTAGTGAGTCAATGTTGTAGAAGATGACGGCGTTTCCACGGTAACTACGGAGCCTCTGAACGTCTAAATGGGTCATACCTGATGACCATGAAACTGTATTTTACAACAATTATTTACACGTATTGATAGGATTAATGGATCAACAGGTATTTAACTTTTTCTATCAGTAAATGATTTTGCTCGCCAGTGGGTGTTTGGGTCTTTATGGGTTAAACATTGAAAATTATTCTGACTTTGTTTGAATTGTGTCCATACAATTATATTTAACTGCAAAACGATGGCTTATCTTGAAAATGTGCTGTGAAATCGCACTTGGAGGCGGCTCTCGTTAGGCGTTTTTCCCTAAATCGTCACCTGTCTGTAGATCCGGGTGCAAAGTGTCACTCTGTCTTTAAACTTAGAAACAGCTCCTGCGGATCAGCAGCTGAGTGCTCACATTTTTGCTTCAACCTGACATCCTCGGTATGTTTTGGGGTCTCTGTGGGAGCTGCCCTAAATACCTCATAGCTTCCAGGAAGTAAAAGCAGACACCACTGGGTGCAACTACACAAGGCCGACGCACATTAAAGAAACATGCAAAGAACATGTTTTAAAAGCCTTTTTTTTTTTTTTTTTTTTTTTCATGGCTGTCTGCAAGATTAATAGAACTTACTCTATATAAAATGATTCCATCTTTTCCGTAACTTGCCACTGAGGCCAAACCAATTTCAACATTTTTTCTTTACATAATGCAGTTTTTACCTTCCACCCTATGCCTCCATTTTCATGCATAAACAGAGAAATAAACCTTCTGTAGGATGTTATATTGAATCGTTTTCCAACAAAACCTTCATTCCAAGTTGGAAATAACAGGTCAAACTCATTGCAAGCACCTGCAAGATACACGAATCAGTCATTTCGTTTGCAAAGAAAACTAGTCACATACACACAAACGTTCATAAAAGTAAACAGATGGCGTTTATTTGTCGTGTGGGCAAACAGCATATTCATGTGTACATATGGATGTGTTCCCACCCCTACCAGCATTATTCTTCCATTTTACTGTAGATGTTCTCAGTGTCAGAGAGAAGCCGTGCATGCCGAGGCCTGTTTCTTAAGCCTGCCGTTCTGACACACACAAAGGTGCTGCTCATCCAGGCTTTGTGTCGAGGATTAGGAGAGCAGATACGATGCAGCCACAGAGAGACGCGTTCAGAATAGCGGCTTCCGTTTTCTCACATATTCTCACATTGGAAATAGGTGGTAAATTCCTGAGAATGCGACCCAGGATCGTCCCACGAGTTGCCGTCAAAGCGTCGGCGGCGGTAGATGATGTCAGAGTGTAAAAAGTGAAATCTAAATACTGGGTTTTAACAAGTCGCCACGAGGGGAAAATCGTTAAACGGATAATCTGCAGTGTTATTAGCAAAACAAAGTGGAGTGTCTGAAGATAATTTAACTAGCCTGACAAGTTAAGGGTTTTAGCGCTGAGCTCAGAGAACGGCACAAAGGACATCCAGTTGTTTCTAACTGTTTTCTGACCAAAGAACAGCACGAGCCATCAAGTCCAATCAGTGCTGCACACTTATGTCACAACCCAGAGGTTCAGAGCAGCAGGAAAGGATTAAAGGCCTCTGGAGCAGGATACATGCCATAAAAATATCACAAAAATACAGTCAGCTCAACCTCTTCATCCTGGATTCGGTCGTTTTTCTAAGCATGGGACCCGAGTCATTTTAAAGCTTTTGAATCGACTGAATCTTTTGCCGACTAAATAAACTGTTTGCAATTGTTCTCAGTTTTATGGCGGATGCATTATTCTCTTACTGGATCGTATATCAAACTCTGATGTGGGAAGAAAACGCTTGAGCGTGGAACAAAAAAAATCGAATTAGGCATGAAAGCGCTGATTAAGCCAGGATATAGACTGATGTCACCGCACGCACGGCTGTCAGTGTCATAGATTATTTTTTAATATCGACGCCAAATAAGCCTTTCGCCTTGCTTTCAGTGGAGTTGATAAAAGCGAGACTCCAGCTGCAGAGACGTCGACGCCGCTGTAGATCGGTTCGAGGCCTGTCTGTGCTCATCTCCAGATCCTCCTGCTCCCTTTTCAAACCCCCTTCATGCTTTCTGTATCTGTCTAAGTCTACCCTGCTTGGTTTTATTTCAGCTGTTTTGCCTGTGTGGTTTAAATCGGATGCCTTTAAAGACACCCCCCCGCCCCCCTCACCCTCCTCCTCTTCCTCCATTGTGTTAAAACTCTACTGGCTGTCAGTTAGTTCTGTGAATCCAGGGCTTCACTTCTTTGTCAGGCTGCTGCATTGTGTCAGAAGATTCACTGGTGCAAAAAGAAGGACTTATAAATGAATTGAATATATTGTGGGGAAGGTATGTGGTATCCTGAGGAGATGATAGTGAAAGCAGAAGGAAGTGAAATTGTAATCGATTGGAGGAATAAGAATAATAGTTGGTCATAGGTGGAGTTTGTTTTTTGTTTTTTTAAAGTCTAATCTAATCCAACTTTATTTGTACAGCACTTTAAAACAACTGCAGTGGACCAAAGTGTTGCACAGAAGAATAAATAAAAACTAAAATAAAACAATAAAATACAAAAATAGATTATTAGAAATAATAATAATCCATTTTATTTATAGGCTCCTTTCTTGTCACTCAAGGACACTGTACAATAAACAGGAGAGTATAAAACAAGCAATAAAACAGAGTAAAAGAAAAGGCCGGTTAAAAATTGGTCAGTGCAATTACAACATAGAACAACTGTTCAAAAAAAAAAAAAAAAAAAAAAAAAGAAAACAGTGCTGTACAGAAGAATAAATAAAACCTAAATAAAAGAATAAAGAACAAGAATAGATTAAAAAAAAAACATTAGAAGCTGTACAATTTAAAAATAAATAAATAAATAAGAACAATAAACCAATACCAAATAAAACAGTAAGATAAAAATAAGTAATCCATTAAGCTTTTTTTTTTTTCACACAGAGAAACAATACTGAACAGAAAGCTGAAGTTTCTTTTCTTGAACAACTCTCTCGCCCCGTCTTTTTAAAATCTACTCAGAAAAACGATCGATACAGCCGATCAATACTGTTAAAATGTAGGAGACGAGTACGGGCAGAGTCTCCAGCTTTTGTGCCGCAGAAGCTTTGGCTCAGGGTTCTAACAGAAATGAAGTTTCTTATCTGAAATGACAGAGTGATTTCAGATTTCTTCTGCACTGTCAGCTGCTGTGACTGAAAATTCGGAACTGGCTGCCAACACACTGATGGTAACGGATCACAAACAAGTACATATGTGGCATTAACGCAAACGCCGCACGGCTGTTACATATTAAAACCTAAATGAGATTCTTAAACTGGCTTTGCATTTTGTTTCATCTATATTTTATTATTCTGAATTATCATCTTCCTCATCTGCTCTCTGCTTTAGACTGTTGTGTGTTTTACGTGGAGCTGTTCTCCAAATGGCGTAAATTTAGGTCTCAGATGAAAGGTGCTGGGTGTTTGACTGCTGATACCCTGGAATTTGCTGCAAAGATACAGCTGGGATCACTGCTACAGATCACCTTACTGTGAAAAAGAGACTGATAGCAGCTGGAAAGCAAATGAGCATGTGTCAGCCATCTGGAAAAGTCACCGAAAACACTATGCATCCTCTGTGCGAAGACAAAGGAGCGATTTTACTTTGTGAGAAAACCATTTTCCACAGCAGATGAGATGCAAACTACAGTTCAAATGTGGACGACAACACACATTACACATCTGTACAGACAATATTAAACTTTTACAGCTATAGATCCAACAAGTACTTTGATTAAATTATACTTACACTTTTTACCTAGCTCATGTTTCAGCCCTTCTTTATACTTCAGTACTTTTACTGTGATACATTTGTCTAAAAAGTTTAGTTATTTTTCATATTTAAGTTCACCATTCCTTTTATTCCTTACAAAAATCAATCAGATGTGTTGAGTTTGGATGTTTTCAGTGAAACTGAAGCATTCCTCATATGTTAAAACCTCTTAGGTTCCTTGGGAAATATATCTTGACCAAGCTGTCTACAGGTGTGTTTTTCTAACAGATGCATGGTTCTCACAGGACAGCAACATTATAAACATGAGGATCTTTCAGAGAGAACGACTGCAGCAGTAAAATGCACAAAAACACATGAATATAGAGGCAATATGAATCCAAAAAAACATCATGTATAGTAATAAAACAAGAGGCCAAAACCTCTTCCTCGAAATGAAGCCGTTGTAGATGCATTGCGCTGCGTTTGCACTACATGGTACCGGCTTGACTCGACTCAACTCGGCCTATTTGCGTGTCCATTACGTAGAAAAACCTAGAATCTGGTACTTGGTGCTAGTTTTTTGGTACTTGCTGGGCCAAGGTTCCAAAATGGGTGAAGAGATACTAAAATGTGATGTGTAAACACTGCAGACCACTGATTGGTCAGAGAGTTGTCTTTGCATCATCAATGTGTGACCCGCCATTTAGGAAAAAAAACAAAAAACAAAACAGATTCAGAAGTTTACAGTAAATATACCAGTAGTTTAATCCACGCGATGGCATCCTGCAAAATGACGCCGTGGTCTGTCGAGGAGGTTCTGACATTTCTGTCTTTGGTGGCCGGCGAAAAAATTCAGCGTGAGCTTGATGGGGCAACAAGCAACGAGCAAGTTTATCAGCAACTCTGAGCAGACGTCACGGAAGTTACACACCACATCACTATGACGTCCAGGTACTCTAACGTCTATGATAGTAAACTGCAATAGAAACAATCTCCAGGAATAGTATCTGGTACCTGAGTCGAGTCGAGTCGAGCTGGTTCCACGAAGTGAAAACACAGCATTAGATATATTTAAGTTGTAATTTCGCTGATGTCCACTAGGGGACTTATATTTAACTTTTCGATAGAAAGTCAATCATTTTTTTTCCAGGAGTCACTATAATTTTATTTATTTTATATTGAACCTTGAATAGGTGATCAGGTGTTCAGTCTGTAAATTCTTGATCTGATATTGAGCTCTTAGGTTAAATAGCCAAACTGGATCATGCTAATCTAGATTTATTTCATAAAACTCATTTTCTCTTAGCTCCACTTGTAGCTGTGGTAAATACGTTACACTAAAAAGACTAAAATAACTTTGATACTTACTGTCTGATGAAGTTTACCGTTAGCTTACCATTAGCTTTCCCACGGTCCCTTGCAGATGGCTCTGACCTCTTGTGCTCTGGCAGCCCTGCCCCTTTTGCCAAATATGGTCACTTTCAGTTTCAACAAAAATAAAGCCAAATCACTGGATTAAAAACTGCACTTCAGAAACCAATGGTCATGATTCCTTCATTCCCTAATTACAAACACTCTGTGAGTAAAACATTGACAGGAACCATTTTATTACAAAATGACCACTTTTAGTTTTCATACTTTAAGCCTCAAAGACCTAGAATTATATTTTTCATGACTTCCGAATGAAACAGTCTCTATATTAACCTTCCCTCAGTAATTTATCACAATTTAATAGAATATTAATCCCTGCATTTTGCATTTTTCAGTGAAAATCAGATATTTTTCTATATTTAATTTACTGATGTTCATAAAACATCAGAGAAAATTCAAAGGTTATTATATCAGAGCAGAGAAAACTAAAGAAAAAGTGGGTTTTTCAGCCAAATAAATCATTCACTGAACACAAAAACAAGTGTCTGCAACCACTGTCATTTGTCAAACTCCATGGGTTTTACTAGTGAATCACTGCTGCAGAAGATGATGGTGTTTCCATGGTAACTACGGAGCCTCTGAACACCCAAATGGGTCATACAGAATGAATGGTTCAGAAGTTATCCAGTTTAGATCAGTAGATGCTTTTGGTAACTATGCTGTTTAGATCTTTGATGGTTTTTGTTACTAATACTTACATTTGACTCAACACAGAACATTTATATGTGATTGTTAAAATCTGCTCCAGAGCTAATGTGACAGGTTGGTCGACCGGTTGTGCAGAGGGTTTGACCTGGTTTGGTGCTGGCATCATAAGTCGATACTATTTTGGAATCAGCGCAGATCTAGATCAGAATAACACAAGGTGAAGCGTGTTGCTGTGGAGAATGACAATATGTGAACATTAATATTCTTTTGTGGCCAGATTGTGCAACTTTGGGAAAAAACACACAACATCTGCATTCACTATAAGTTCATGTAACTTTTAGGAGGAACTTATAATAAGGTACCTGACCTTGTCTTGGCTTCAAATACTGTATTTTATTGGACAGTGCAGTACGTTGTCGGATTATACTGCATTGCACCACAAAACTTGAGCCAGGGCCAATTGTTTGGTGGTATCCTCCTCTGTTTTTTCGCCTGAGGCTTTTTCAACACGGACCCCTGTGGTGCCAACACAGTGGTCTCATTAAAGCGTATGAGGAAGCCTTCGTTTTTCCGCCACAGTATTATTGTCAGAGCAAAGAAGGCCCTGAGGCTGTGGAAACCAGTTATACTTGGACCGGGCCTAGAGCTCATCCAGGTGTGGTATGATAGTCAGAGGAAACAGGAAGGCTATGCATTTTTGTCCTCCGCAGGTATGCAGTCTAATCTAGTCACCAACACAGAATCTGAAGGTCTCAATTCACTGCTGGCGTACTTGAAGCCAAATGGAAACCCTCACTACCCTCGAAAGCACAAGAACGTTATCTTCTCCTCAACATGGACAGTATAAATGAAATTATATCCCTGCATATAATCTAGAAACCAACTCCCCAGGGACATGTTATTTGATTACATTCGGAAATAAAAGGAAGCTTGTTTTTAGATTCCTGTTCAGCTGGTGCACAGAGAATACCATGTTTGTGTTTGAATCTGCAGCCCCCAAATGTTTATATTCAGCCTCTGTCTGTGTCCTCACACCTTCAGTACAGATGAGGTGGCCAGTCTGGATCCTATAAAAGGTGGCAGACACAAAAGCCAGGTGCTAAGTGGATCGCTGGATGCCTCTAGCCACTAACAGGAGGCAGCAACACCGATTATTTGCAAAGACATGCCGACTGTGGTTGTCTGCTGACTGTGTGCTGAAGTTTTTTCCTGCAATAGTGACATTAACCCATTCAGACCCAGCAGCACTTCTATGTCTGCTCCCACGTGAAATGTTCTTTATGTCTAACCTTTCTTATGTGATTTATTACCACTTATTTATAATACTATCCTCTGTATTTTGTATTTTATCAGTATAAATTGGGTATTTTCCTGTCATTAACCCTTTACTGGGCAAGTGACTATTTTTGGTAATGTCTGCAGACAGTACAAGACAGTGAAGCAATAATCCTAGGTCAAGTGTGGTCTGCAGGGTCTGTAAGGTCCACCTCTGCATGAACAGTGAGTGTACCTGCTTTGTTAGGTACCATGAAGTAATGGTACCAATGTGAGTAATGAAAATGTGGATGTGGATTGGTGTCTGGATCAGCATTTATGTTCTAAAATGCATGTTCCTTTCACCGTAGGTATGTTTTTCTTGTATTTTTTTTTAATATTTACTTCTTGTATTTATTTATTTATTTATTTTCTGCCACTTATGGGTAAAGAACCAAATATGGTAACTTCATTAACCCATAAAGACCCAGTGCTGCTTTTATTTCAGTTCCTTTTTTTTTTCTCCCTATTTTTAACCTTTCTTAAGGAATTTATCACCATTTACTCTAATATTAGGCTCAGTATTTAAAATTTTTAAGTGAAACCAGGTATTTCCTTATATTTAATGTACTACTTATGTAGATGTTTATTGAAGCTCAGATTAAAGTTGAGGAGTATTATATCAAAAACAGAGAAAACTGAAGAAAAGGATACATTATTGTGCAAAAGATATCATTAACTGAACATAAAATAAGTGTCTCCATTCACTGTCATTGATCCAACTCCATGGGTTTTACTGGTGAATCAATGCAGTAGAAGATTACGGTGTTTCCATGGTAACTATGGAGCCTCTGAACGTCCAAATGGGTCATATCTGATGACCGTGAAAAGATGACAAACTGCATTTTATACCAATAATCAACATGTATTGATAGGATTAGTGGATTAACAGGTATTCAATATTTTATATCAGTGAATGATTGATTTTCTACATAACAATAAAAAAATGTAGAAAAATTTCACAAAAGTAATAAAGTCTTGTTATGTCCTGCAATAACACACTAAGGTTGAAATGTAGAATTTCATAGTATTTCTATGAGTGAACTATAAAGGCTTAACTTACTGATCATGACAATGTTCATAAAAGCTCAGAGAAAACAGCAGAAAAAGGGACTTTTTCAGTCAACTCTATCATTAACTGAACATAAACCATGCATTTCCATCCACTGTCATTGATCAAATCCATGGGTTTTACTGGTGAATCGATGTTGTAGGAGTTGACGATGCCTCTGAACGTCCAAATGGGTCATATCCGATGACCGTGAAAAGATGACGAACTGCATTTTGCACAATTATTAACATGTATTGATAGGATTAGTGGATCAACAGGTATTCAGTATTTTAGATCAGTAGATGCTTTTGGTCGGTGATAGATGTTTGGGTCTTTATGGGTTAACACAATACAATACAGCTGTACTGCCTTATTCGAGCACTGTACTTTTAACTAGTGGTGCACGGTCTGTGATATCTGACTGTTTCCTGTCATAGATATTCTTGGTTACTGTGCCTACATGCCTTTTTGGATGCTTTTCCTATGCTCAGAGCTAATTTGGCAGCTCATTGTCTCACCGGTTGCAGGGGTCAAAAAACAATACACGGTGTGTATAGGTAAGATTGAGAGCACATGGCAACTACACAACACACTTCCTCACACTTCTCATTGTGATTTTATCCAGCCTCTCTTCCTCATTTTTGCTCTCGAAGTGATTTACATGCCCTAAATCAGATAGCTGCACGGATATGTGTTGCCTTTTCATAGCAGGTAATCTATTGTACATACTATGTCGTTTATCATTTCGCTGAATTTGCCTCATCCAGGTATGTTTCTGCCTGGGTTTGCTTTGATTGGCACAAATGAGAGGAAATGTAGACAATACAGGGGCAAGTAGAGACATACAGACCGAAACAAACTTTTCTGATATTAGTCATGAACACCTCTTCCACTTGTGCGCAGACATGACTTTAAAACACTATTAAACTCCTGCTATTTTAATTAAATTTCTGGTTCACAGTGCTGTGAAATCATATTTGTGTCAACACTAATGAATAATTACAATGCTGTGTTTGATTCCACAATTGGGAAATAACACACATACAACAGAGAGAATGGCTGCGAATTATTCTGTTATCGTATACATGTATAGAGATATGACAACGAGGCTAAATATGTGGCGACTTCCACCACTCTTCCTTAATTAAAGTTACTGGTGAGAGGACCAGGCTGCATGTTGAGACAGAGGAGATAAAGTCGACGTGGCCTGAAGGCAACTATGACTCACTGATGTTATTTTGGCTCTGGCATTGGGATTTTTCTGAGGGGGCCTCGAGTCTCCTCCTGTTTCACAACTTTTCTGGAGAGCCACGCTGTGTGAGGTGTTACCACGCAGAGCCGTCAGTAAAACATCAACCTCCTCCATCGCTGCTGCACTGTTCAACACCTGACCAAACAGTGCATCTCCTCCGCGGTGCAGGACGCCGTGCAGCCAGCCCCAAACCCATTCATCTCTGTTAATTAACTTCAATGCGTATTCAGCCAAAAGCATATACATAACAAATGTACTGTTATCGCTTGTTCAGCACTATATTTTTGGAGGGTTTTTTTTGAGGTCTGATCCAATTAACCTGCTTTTATTGCAATAGCTGAGACAGTATCATTTTACATATAATGACAGCATCATTTAGCCCAAAGGGAAAGGTCTACTGTCTCCGAGGGTTGGAGATATCTGTACGTCTTTTTTACTGTAATTAGACATCCGTAGGCTCTTCAATTATCCTGAACCCAAAGCGCTGACATTTCCGCAGCTCATTAATGAACCACAGCCCACTTTACAAAGATGGAGTGGTTACAAGGCTGCACGGGGATATGAACATGGATCTCATGCAGTGCCGAAGCCCTGCTGTCTTTAGGAACAATACAACAAGCATTTCCAAATGTTTGGGAACACCTAATGGGAAATAGCTCCTCTTTAGCCTGTCGAAGAGACCTTAATGAGTTTCAAATTAATCTGCTTTCTCAGCCAATCCTGACTTCACTCTCCAACAGTTTTAGGGAGACCATAAATATTTCAGCAGAGAAATGATCTTTTTCTAGGCACTAGAATTGCAAATTCATTTTCCTCCATCAGTCAAGGATAAATTATGCTGCAAGACTGATCTTGTCCTAATTCCTTATTGAACAACTGACCCATGACAGAAGATTAAAATTTAGAAAGGGCCAATTTACATTCGGAATAAATATATTTGACAGCATCGATATTTGCAGAAATGAGCCCAAACACCAAAAGTGGTCGTGGCTGCAGGAAATGTAGAGAATTTGAAGGGAATTAACAAATTAAAATGTGGAATCTGCACGAGCATGTTTATTGGTTGAACTTTAAAGCCAATGTGTGTGGTCAAAGTAATAAAGATTTCCCAGAGAGAGCTAAAAGCAGCTGAGGCTAAAGGTGAGCCATGAAAAAACTACAAACCAACATTGAGCTAATAGCGAAGATTTACAGGCTTGAGCAGTTTAACATCATTTTCATTTTTGTCTTTTGTGTCCTGTGA
The DNA here is from genome assembly GCA_037367295.1 of Apogon hyalosoma. Classification (NCBI taxonomy): domain Eukaryota; kingdom Metazoa; phylum Chordata; class Actinopteri; order Kurtiformes; family Apogonidae; genus Apogon; species Apogon hyalosoma. Next base: position 14,853,412 of record JAPQRP010000025.1, read on the forward strand.
TGTTTTCTTCAAAAGGCTTTGCTATTGCTTGTATATTTAAACAGCAAAAAAAAAAAAAAGAAAGAAAAACCCTTGCATGCGTCAGATTCCTCGCGCAGCTGAAAGCCTGATTCCATATGCAAACCTCAAAACCTGTTTCCCTGCTTTCACCAGTGCATGAAAGCTGCAAAGTGATTTTCTGCTGCCGATAATTTGCTTTTGCACCTGCAAAAACTTGAGCTTTTCACTGCAGCTATTGTGACAGGACGGGACAAAAGGAGAGGCGGGACGAAGCCCCTGCAGCTGTGCATACAGGACAACTCTACAGGACACTAGTAAAGTTCAACAACCCGGCAGAAGAAGCCAAGACGCTGAAGAATTTGGCCTGCTTCATTTCCTGGAAGTGCTTGGTCAATGAAAAGATCCATGAGTTCACTGAAATAGCAGGTTTTTGATTTGAATACATTCATCATTGTTTTTTTTTTTTTCCTTTGACGCCACATCTCCAACATTCACATGAAAGTGGTACAAACACATACTGGAGTCTGTGAATCAGCTTATCGAGATAACATCTATATTTCTTTGTGCACCTATTTATTTTCTTCACTCCACGCGTTCACACAGGTCAAGGGTCTAAACAGCAGGAAAACAGTGGTTGTGATATAAGGCTAAGCGTTTTTGGAGCTCTGCCAGACAGATATAACATTTTAACTGCAGGCACAGTAAACACACTGCTGCTAACACCACTAATGCAGCATATTAATGACTGCAGCATAGAGGTGAATTTATGTTAGCGCACATTATTATGTTAATCCATCCAGTCAAATGTGATACGCTCAATTTCATAATTTAAATTTCTGACAGTCAAAATGAATGCAAAGGGAAACAATTGTTTTAATGAGTCAAAAACAGGCACAATGCCAAATTCTGAGACAGATTATTTGTAAATTACTAAGGCATCTCATATAGTTTGCATGAAAAACCTGCTCTAATTTTACATTCACAAACTGAATATTCAGACAGTCGTTCACTTTTCACATAGATTCTCAGAAGCAGGAAATTAAAAAAGGCGGCTGTTTTACTGAGATAAGCCTCAGTTTCCTAGCGTACGTTTATAGCATCTTGCATGCTAATGGAGTCGTGGCTGCTCACCAACGGGTTTTTTAAGCCCTGTCAGGTGCAAAATTGTGATATAATCATGGTCTAAAACAGTTTCTCATTCACAAACGTTCCTTCCTGAAGTTGGCTTGATGCGCCAGTGCTTTCATTGAGACCAGTTCTGTTTAGCAGTGGAGCTAATTATTTGTCTCACAGTCTGTACACAGTATGTCAAGTTCGGTCCATGTCTGGAATTAAACAGCATGCATAATTCTCCCTGGATCACAGTCTGGCTTTTAAGGGGAGAGAAAAAAAGAACCTCACCTTCCCTGCTTGAAATAAGAAAGAGGATTCTATAATGAGGGTTTACACATTCAAGCCCATTCCTCTGTGTGCAAGAACAGGCCAATTTGCAAGCTTCCTGCATTCATATTGTTACAGACAGAGGCAGTTATTCCACACAGAGTCTGAGCCCCACATATCACCTCTTAATAGAATTTCCTGAATTCATGCTCACACCTTATTACCAAAGACAGTATGGCTGGATGTACCACCCCCTCTTTTTAAATGCCAATCATGTACACAAAACAGACATCTTGGTCTCTGTGTGTTTTCACAGAATATCCAGGGACTCTAACTTGTTAACTGTTTCTTATTTGATGCTTCATTGAAGATGAGAAACCTTTAGGCAATAACAGTTTGATATGAACACTTAACACTAGTATCTGTCCGCGTGAGTTCAAAATAACATGATCAGCAGCACAGAATTTACAGCGCTGATGTGAAAACAGTAGCACAAGCATGAACGGATATTACTCTATTTACCCTCAGTCTCATTTCAAGTTAATAGATCTGATCATACTGCAGGTTATGAACAGAAATGGAGGATTTTAAAACGGTTATATGCAGTGTGTACCTTGAGCTTTTGTGTTGTTTCACCCAAGGAAAAAAGTTTTATCTATTCATTAATGATGCCTTTAAAGAAAACGCATTCCGACTGTGGTTCCAGTCATTTCAGAAGACATCACCTGAAACCACCACAGATAATAATCTATAATCATCCTTCATTAAGTCCAGATGAGAAGACGTCATATATTTAAAGTGCAATTAATAGACAAAGAGGGAAGTGTGTGCGTCTCAAAGTCTCTTTGAAACATCTGAACATTTTGCAGGGTGACACTTCTAAAAAAGAGACATGATGAGCTAATTGTGATGCTGCGGGAGTTTAAAGGGGAACTGGAGGGGCAATAATAACACGTTTTGTCTACTATTACTCACTAATTCTGCAACATATGACTTGTTTTCTGTACATCTTTCATTTATAACTCATATGTTCACATCAGTGCACCTCAGTTACCTTCACACCTGTATGTATATAGTGTATATTTACTTCCATTTCCTGTTGATTTGTACATACTGTTGTGCTTATAAGTTTACATACCCTAGCAGAATTTGTGAGTCTTTGGCTATTTTTCTGAGAATATGAATGATAATAATTTGATAATTTGTGGGGGTGGCCATGGCCCAGGAGGTAGAGCAGATCGTCCAATAACCAAAAGTTTGGTAGTTTGAATCCAGCTCTGTCCCAGTCATGTGCTGGTGTGTCTTTAGGCAAAACACACAAAGTAATTTCCCTTGAGGATCAATAAAGTTTGTCTAAGTCTACATTACATGGCCAGTGGTTGAGGATGTATTTGAATGACTTAATCAGTGTATAGTCGCGGAAAAAATGATTAGACCACCCCTTGTTTTCTTCCATTTCTTGTTCATTTTAATGCCTGGTCCAACTAAATGTACATTTGTTTGGACAAATATAATGATAACAACAAAAAATAGCTCATAGTACTTTAATTTCAGAGCTGATATCTATCCATTTTCCATGTTTTCTTGAATAATAATAAGTTATTTCATCTATATCTATGGCATTGTACTGACAAAAACGGTGCTTTTATTCATTCCATGTTTTCTTTTCTGTCTGTTTTGGTCACATGATTCACACAGGAGTTAGTACTTGATTGCATAACTATTGTTTGTGATGACTTTTGATGGTCTAATCATTTTTTCCACAACCGTACATTAGTGCACTTCAGTCACTTTCACACCTGTATTTATATAGTTTATATTTACTTCCATTTTCTGTCGATTTGTAGTGTATTCTATTTATATTACCCATTGCTTTTATCTCTTCACACTGTCCTTTTTTTTTGTTGCTTTTTTGCTGGTGTTTTTTCCATAGTGTGTTTTTATGTAACTGAGCTACTGTGACCAAGTAATTTCCCTTGTGGATCAATAAAGTTGCTCTAAGTCTATATGTGGTTGAGGATGTATTTGAGTGACTTGATCGGTGTATTTTCAGAGATTTTGTAAAGTCACCTCCACTTTTATGCAAAACAAAAATATCTTTGCCACAAACCTGGAAAGATGTCAAGCTTTCACTTAAACAAAAAACCCAAACAGTTATTGAGACAGCGTCCGTCACAATTCAAGGCGTGTTTGTGATGAGCTGATGATTAGCTGTTAAAAACCCCGACTGCCCTTTTAGAGGAAGGCCACAGTGAACTTTTGATCCTGCAGAGGGGAAGTACAGCATGCGATGATCTGACGAAATCAAACTCACTGCAACTTTCGACTGACTCTTCTGCCTCTATTTTCTGCAGTACAGTGTGTGGTTTATGATGTATTATTATGTAGAGATTTCCTTTAAGGCTCAGAAAGTTTGAGTTAGAAGGAGTCAGTCAGTCAGACGTTCCTGGATATACTGTTCTTTCGATATCACAAAGGTTGAAAAAACTATAGCCTTTCTGCCAGGATCAAGCAGCTTGTAATCTTTTCAACATCATCCTTATGGGAATATCCTGATGTCAGGCAGATTTTTAGATGCATCCTGTTTCTTTGTGTAGCTCCTGTTATATTTGCTGAGGCAGCAGGTACCTACCAAACATTTTTACGATGGACCAAATTGAGCTACTGTAGGAAATAAAAGAGAACCCTAGAGTGGAAATAATTAAAATTTCATTTGAGCGTATGATAGTTACACGGCTAAACATCAGGGACAAGTTTGATAGAATGAAGCAGACATTGAACTGTATTAGGAAAAAAAAAAAAAAAATCAAACATTTCTCTTAATCCGGCGATATGTAAAGCAGATCTGACTGAATGCTGTAGTGTTAAATCACCATAATACCTCAGCAAGGCAGCGTTGTACACCAGCTGTGTTTGAGATGGGGCCGGCATCCGGCACCTCTAAAACCATTCTTTTCACACTGGGGTGTCACTCTTTCATGTTCTTGTGTTACATCAATGTAAAATATGCTGCCTCTCAGTGGCCATCTGGAAAGGGCAGGTCCGGGCTGTGATAGTAAACGAGTGGATTACAGGGGTCAGTTTCTTGCTGGATACACAAAGGGATGATGTAATGTGACAACTCGGCCTGGTGGTGCATGAAGAATGAGCATAATATATGATGAAAACACGTTCATTTCGCAGGGTTTTTTAACTGTCTTTGAGTTGTGTTAGATACTGCTGCTGGAGTCAGATACTGAAACGCTCTGCCACTGTGATGGATTTTCCTGATCAGAGGGAAACTAGAGCAGAGAGAGACGGTTATTTTCTATGGAGTGGAGGCTTGAAAAGCAAAAAAAAAAAAAAAGAGGTGGGGGTAGAGGGGGTTGTGGTGGTATTTTCCTGCATGCGGCCTGATCCTAAAACACAGGTGCAGCCTTAATGCAGCCCTCTCTCTGCCTTTGACTATTCCCCACCCCCCTCTTCCTTGACTGCAAAGTGTTTGTCCATCTGATCCTCCATTAAATCTTGATTATTATGGATTTGTCTTTTTCCAACCTGTGATTTGCAAAGGCGAGAGACTAGTAAAGATTATCTGCTGTGGGGCAATCTCACGTTAAGGTTATACAGTCGCGGAAAAAATTATTATTCCACCCCTTGTTTTCTTCAATTTCTTATTCATTTTAATGCCTGGTCCAACTAAAGGTACATTTGTTCGGACAAATATAATGATAACAACAAAAATAGCTCATAAGAGTTTAATTTCAGAGCTGATAT
>JAPQRP010000025.1:14858946-14898280 GCA_037367295.1 Apogon hyalosoma
CTTTTATTCATTCCATGTTTTCTTTTCTGTCTGTTTTAGTCACATGATGCACACAGGAGTTAGGACTGGATTGCATAGCTATTGTTTTTGATGACTTTTGATGGTCTAATAATTTGTATGTTGGCAACACATGCCCCAGATGAACAGGAATAGGCTTATAAATGTTCACACGGGCGTGTAGATCAAGCCTTTTGTGCAGAATTCAATTTTAATCTCTCATTAGTGTCATCCAAAGGGCTACGCATTGACAAATCAATGGAGAAACATTTCAAGCCATGGTGAAATCAATGTTACAACTGTCATCATCAAAATGCATCAGAAACAAAAGAAGAAAATTGGATTTCATTTTAAATAGAAGTAATTTAGATTTACTTTAATTAAAAAAAATAAATAAATAAAAAATCAGAATATGACAGTTGAAGTCAATTTGAGGTTGTTTGTTTGTTTTTGGGCTTTTTTTTTTAGTTTTTTTTTTTTTTTTTTGGTGCAGCTGAGCCCTGATCTGAGGATGACTCTCCTCCCAAATCGTTTTACAGGAAAACTCAGTGAAAACGGGGGGGATCACAGATGAGACTGGGGGCTCCCAGCGGCGTCGTGCAGAGCCGATCATTGTCTCTCACACTTTCTAACTAGCCATTTCACAACATCCACACAGCGGATCGTCCGTACGCAGCAGCAGCAGCAGCAGCAGCAGCACATTTACCCCCAGGGTTTTTTTTTCTCTCTCCCAGACGTCGACCATAACTAATAATTTGGATTCAACGAGCGGATGAGGGCAATTACTGGACTTAATCTATCATAATGTCTTCTTTTCCGATCGACTGATAGTCAAATGAGTTAAAGCAATGGCTGAGGAGATCTGAGTCCGTAGAGAAGTGGCAGCTTTAAATGAATCTCAACTAAAGGAAAAGCAGTTTCAGTTCAGAACTGTGTTGGAAGAAGCCGATCGGTGGACATCATGTACACACTGGCGGATTTGACGCTCAGAAAGGACAGGAGTGCGTTTTATTCCAGATTACTGTGACACTCTCAGGACGGTTTTTGTTTTTTTTTGTTTTTTTTTGTTTTTTTTCAGAGGGGGTAGATTTGAAGGAGTCTGCTTCCTCTCGCTCCTGTTCTCTGTCCTCCGGGTTCCTGCAGGACTACAGAGTCGCGGAGAGCCCATGCAGCCGCCAAGGTTTGTTTGTCCGACACTTTATTTCGTTTTAAACCAACGTGATGTGACTTTATTTTACGCACGGGGTCCTTGGATTGGCTTTTACGCACGGGGTTTGATTTGCTTGCTGTGTTTCCCAAACTGTCTCGTGTTCCCCATCAGTATATATTCAGGATATTTGTCGGAATTCTGCAAATATTAAACACTTGATCCATTCGTGACGCACGGAACTGGTAGAAAACTGCACCACGGAGGCTTTATCCACATTTAGACCCCACGCGTCACTATTTTATCCATCAAATTGTTAACATTCATTTTGCTACTCCCTATCTTAGATACTTTTCTGACATGGAATATAGGAGGGTTTTCAGATCAGTGCAGAGGAACCCGTGCGCCTGCCGGCTGCACACATACACCGCTTAAATCGTAATTGCATGACAGCAGCAATTAGACCAATAACCGAGCTGTCCATAAAGCTCAAATTTAATGACAGGTTTGGTTGTCCTCATAATGCCATGTGCGTTTGTGTCATGATTTGAGGTTTCATATCAGAGCTCATAACAAGCGCCATCTGTTGGAAAAGAGGATCAGTCCACTGTGACTGTCAAGACTGACGCACAGGAAAATGAAGGCCAGTGCGCACAGTTAAACGCAGCACAATAGGAATCCAACAGTAGTTAGGACTATTTTATGCACCGGCCCACATGAAGCCGTATGTGCTGCATCAACTGTCAGAAGCAGGTTTGTTGTAAATCTTTTAACAACTGGTTTGACAGGTGATAGCTGCGCACCGTAAAACACGACTGACAACAACCTGCACTTCACCTGGATTTATAGACACGTACAGGTTTATTGTCTGACTGTTTACGGTGAAAGGCTGTGAGATGGCTTTCACATTGTCACATGTGGTTTGTCAATAAAGGGAAAAAAAACTGTTTTCCAGCTGCTTGATTAGAAAAAAAGGCAGGTCTGATTTAGATTGGAGGTCCTTCTTTGCATGGTCACCTTTATGTACTGAAATTACATGAAAAAACAAACAAACAAAAATCTTGTGGCATCTTCAGTTTGAACATCTATGTCAATTTATGCACATATTAGACTAAATCTGCACATATTTTACAGAAACAGCATTGCTGTATCATAGCAAGCCTGGTTTGGATTGGAAGTCTTACTCAATATGGATACATATAGTATCAAATACTGAAATGAGTAGATGAGAATAAAAATAATAGCATGTATTATTTTACCATACAATATGAGCTACTGTGCAAACATTATATGTACTATAGTGTGTTAGTGATGCTGCACAAGCAGATATTACATAAACCAGTCTGGTAGCATCACTATAATTCTAAATTTGTTTGTTTACTGTTCATAAAGTTGTCAAAAAAACTTGAATAAATAGAAGTTAAAAAAAAAATTAATAATAATAATAGCATGTAGTACAGTCAATGCTGCAACTAACACATCGTGGTGGTGTTTTTGTTTTTTTACTTAAATGTAAGAATTATTTTTGTGTCAGTCAGGTGGTGATTTTAATAGTCAGCTTCTGGGAATGAAAAATACATGCATCAGAGAGATTTCAACATAAACATTAAAAAAAAGGGATTTAGCAGAAAATCCATTACATTTCTTGATGATCTAGTGATCCATTTCATGCAGACATAAGTAAAAGAACTAAAGCTTTATTTGTGACAATGCAGACTGACTGACTGACTGATAACACTTTATAGCTAATTATATCATTATTGCAGATGAAAAAGTGACTTAATTTTGACCAAATGAAGAACCAGTGGCTTGACTTATATATGAATACCTTAAGAAGAACAAGAAAAAATATCCACAAATGTTGCAGCTTTTCCTTCAAAGTCTCTGCAACAGGTGAAAGAGATGTCTGATGCACTTATTCTTCAAATAAATATGGTATAATCTGTCTTATACGACAACACCATCCACCAACAGATCAATCTATCTGCCTCAAAGCACCTCCCCCTATAGAAAGACCGGTTTCATTCCTGAATTAGCTTCTATACCTGCAGTGTGAGTGCTTAAAAGCCCAAATGTTCCACAATTCATCGAGCAGCTTACACCTTTCAGCTGCAGTCATTCATTTCAGATGTGAATAGCCGGTGCATCCGAACTGGAAATCAGCCTGCACAGGGCCACCCTTGTTGAAAACATGTGTAGGCTCAGACCTCATTGTACACCAACGTATCCATCATCCATGAAAGGCGAGCACAAAGACGGTCTCCGCTGTATGGAAAAATACAGCCAGTCACAACCTGAAAACGCAGCCATCTGTCCGCTTATTTTGGCTTTAATGACAGTAAAAAACACAAGTAATGTTTCATTGTACAGCTGACGGATAATCAAAAGAGGCGTTGTCATTATGGATTTTAGGAGCACCACCTTCACTTCTCAATGGTGCAGATGATACATGTATTCTACCAAAGTGACAGTAGAAATAAAACATGCAAAGATATGTCCTTTAGAAGTTTCCAGTTGGATGTGAACACAAGTATAAGCTGTGAAATGTGCAGGATCAGTGCATTTCTAATGCTGTCTTTGTCATTGTATAGAGTTTGTTGGCCTGTGTGGGGTTACAGTTTCAAGTAAGAGGCGGTTTGTCCTCCTACTAAATCTCCATCTTAAATGGTGTTGACAGAAGTACTTGTCTTCCTAACCAGAAAAGTAAAATACCATTGCCTTTAAATTGATTTTGCAGTAATATTTAATATCTGTAGCTGTATTAGGCCTCTGTGGGCACTTCTTCAAATCTGTGATTAGACCTGTTTTATGGCTGTTATGACTATGTGTGAAATATCTCAATTTTCCACAGACTGGAGTCACAAGATTAACCCGTTTTCTGTTTTTATTGTCTGTGATTTACAGCAGAAGTGACTAATGGAGCTATTGATTAGTCAATCAGCAATAATAAGCACCTATGCTGACGTATTGATTGTTCATCCAACTATCCAGCTTCATTCAAAGCCCTTCTGGTTTGCAGCTTCTCAAATGTACAAGTATGAGTGTGTCGTGTACATACAGCTTAGACCTGCTTGGACTGACAAAGGAATGAAGAATTATATGTTGCCAGTCCTCATTTCTACAGCTTTATAGTAATCAATGCATTGTTGACTATTAAATAAATCAACTATTTTGATCAGATTGATTGATAAGATCATTTTATGTAACTGGAGACCCTATGATATAAGTGTGTATGCTTACTAATATGTTATATTTAAGATTTTGTCTCCCTGATGACCCATAAATTAAATCAATCAATCAAACCCCTAATCTTTTTAAAGTCCGAATTCTCTGATTCTATCCCCTGAAATGTTAATATTTTCCAGTTTCTTTCCTCCTGTTTGTCAATAAACTGAATATTTCTGGGTTGTGGATGAAACAAGACATTCCAGGATGTCATCTTGGGCTTTGAGAAACATGTTTGCAACCTTTTTTGGACATTTTAAAGACCAAAAACATTCATGTGGATTAATAAAATAGTTGAGAATGAATATAAAAGTTACTTAGAACCATTATTACTAATTTATTGCATCATGAAAATTTCTTTGATCAAAAATAATATAAATCAATACAATAATGAGTTTAACTAAATCTAAATAAATTCACTATAGTTTATAGCATGATTAATACAGACCTGTGCAAAAGTCATATGCCTCCTTTTGCTTCATTGATGTAAATAGCATACCAGTTTCTTTATAAAGTGATAAGATAAAGGGCTTTTACAAGCAAAAGTCAGTATTTAATGTAACATCTGCTCACATGAAAAAGTCACAGATACAATGAGAAATGTCTGACGTGATGAATCAAACACTGAAGCATTTAAGACATAAATGGGGAGGGAGGTCACACTAAATACTAAATATTTTGGTCAGTTGAAGCTTTTTCAATATTCTTTTAACACATATTTCCTGTGTTCATATAGAGACTAAAAAAAAGCATATGTTTGGTTGTACTTTGCTAAAACCACCAACCTAATGGTGGACTTTTACACAGTACTGTAATGTGACATATGTGGCATGTAAGTTAAGTCAAGGTGTTTGGAGGTTAAATGGTGAATTATTGCCAGTTTTATATGTGTAATAGTCAAAACAGGACAGATTTGGAGTTGTTTTAGAGTCAGATGCAGCTCTGTCAGAATAGTGCCATGTTTATTTGTGCATATTCCAAGCTTTTCAGTATTCTTTTAACATATTTCCTGTATTTTGCAGCTCTGTCTTGGTGTAGAGGCTGAGAAATAGATACGTTTGGTCATTAAAACTTTTCTAAAACATGACTTTTGCACTGTATTATTATGATGAAATGTGGTGCGTGAGGATTAAAGCCTCTGCTGCATGTGTAATAGTGCAGATTTTGGAATGTTTTTAAAGTTAGATGGAGCTCTCAGAACATTCTGATGTTTGGTCTTGCTTCTTCCTCCTGTATTAAACTCTGACACATGTAAAGTGTCAGTAGAAGATTTTCAGCTGTATTTTAACATATATCCTCCATGGAGTCTGAAAACAAGCTAAAAAATAAGAGTTTTGCACAGAACTGATAAAATGGAATACAGTGCATGAGGATTAAAGCCTCTGCTACATGTATAATAGTTACAACATGATAGATTGTGCAGTTTTTAAGTTGTTTTTAGAGTTAGATGCAGTTCTGTCAGAGCACAGCCATGTTTGTTTGTTTATCTTCCTCCTGTATTAGAAGCTTTTCCAATATTCTATTAACATATTTCCTGTATTTTCCAGTTCTATATTTATAGAGACCCAGAAATATTTATCTGTAGTTAATCTAATTTTGCTAAAACATGACTTTTGCACAGTACTGGTAAGATGAAATATTTGTGTGTAAATTATATTCTAGTCCTATATGTGTAATAGTGAAAATATAACAAATTTGTAGTTGTTTTTAAAGTTAGATGCAGCTCTGATTGAGCATCTTCTTCCACAATCTATTAGAAGTTGTAACTTGGTTAAAACCAGACTTTTGCACGCTTCTAATGAAATTAAATATGGTGCATGTAGGATTAAAACTACTGCTACATGTGTAAGAGTTCAAACATGATAGATTTTGGGTGATTTTTAATTAGATGCAGATCTGTCAATAATGTTTGAACACATATTTCCTGTATTTTCCAACTATATCTTGGTGCGGAGACTGAGAAATAGACATTAGTAGTCATTATAACTGCTAGAACCTGACTTTTGCACAGTATTAAAATGATGAAATATGCTGCGTAAGGATGTGTAGTTGTTCAAACCTGACAGATTATGCAGATTTGAAGTTGTTTTTAAAGTCGGATGCAGCTCTGTCAGAGTACAGCCATGTTTGTGTGTCTTCTTCCTGTATTAGAAACTATTCTTTGAACACATATCCCCTGTATATTCCAGGTCTATCTTGGTGTAGAGACTCAGAATTATGTTGTTTGGTCGTAGGCTGTATCTTGGTGTAAAGCAGTGGTTAACAGTGGTGCAATTATAACTTTTATTGAAAGAAACATCAATATCATAACAAAACCTTTTGCTTTTCCTTGAGTCATTTGTTGTGCAAATTAAAAATAACTTTGATTTTTTTGCTTGAATAAGACAATTAAACTTAACAAAACTGTTCCCTGAACCAATATTTTTCCAAATAAAAATAGGAAATGCGCTATTGTCTTCAACTATGACAAAACAGTTACTTTTTTTAGAACAACAAACACATTTTGGTGACAAAGATGAACATTTTAACAATATTACATTTCAGAACATTAAAGTACAAACTGTACAAACAGAAACATTGCACATTTTTCTTCTCCAGTCAAATCCTTGTCCATTCTCCAAACCTAAACTTCCATCTGCCACAAACCTGAAGAAAAAAACAAACAAACAAACAAACACCCAGAGTGATCCCATGTCCCCCTGGCAAACCTTTGCCCCCCCACAGTTTGAGAACCACTGGTGTAGAGACTCAGAATTATGTTGTGTGGTCATTATAACTTTGTTACAACGTGACTTTTGCACAGTATTAATAAGATGAAATGTGGTGCATGAGGATAATAGTTCAAACCTGACAGATTATGCAGATTTGAACTTATTTTTGGTCAGATGCAGCTGTCTCTGAGTACAGCCATGTTTATGTGTCTTCCTCCTGTATTAGACACTACTCTTTTAACACATATTCCCTGTATATTCCAGCTCTATCTTGGCGTAGAGGCAGAAAATTATGTTGTGTGGTCATTAGAACTTTGCTAGAACATGACTTTTGTACAGTATTATTACAATGAAATATGGTGCATGAGGATGTGTAATAGTTCAACACTGACAGATTATGCAGATTTTAAGTTCTTTTTAAAGTCAGATGCAGCTCTCTCAGAGCACAGCCATATTTGTGTGTCTTCCTCCTGTTCTTTTGACACATATTCCCTGTATATTCCAGCTGTAGCTTTGTTTAGAGACTCAGAGTTATATTGTTTGGTCATTATTACTTCGCTATAACATGACTTTCGCACAGTATTATTACAATGAAATATGGTGCATGAGGATAATAGTTCAAACCTGACAAATTATGTCAATTTTAAGTTCTTTTTTAAAGTCAGATGCAGCTCTCTCTGAGTACAGCCATGTTTGTGTGTCTTCCTCCTGTATTAGAAACTATTCTTTTAACACACATTCCCTGTATATTCCAGCTGTATCTTAGTGTAGAGAATTATGTTGTTTGGTCATTGGCTGTATGTGTGGTCATTAGAACTTTGCTAGAACATGACTTTTGCACAGTATTATTGCATGAAATATGGTGCATGAGGATGTGTAATAGCTCAAACCTGACAGATTATGCAGATTTGAACTTATTTTTGGTCAGATGCAGCTCTCTCAGAGCACAGCCATATTTATGTGTCTTCCTCCTGTATTAGAAACTATTCTTTTAACGCATATTCTCTGTATATTCCAGCTCTACCTTTGTTTAGAGACTCAGAATTATATTGTGGGGTCAATAGAACTTTGCTAGAACCTGACTTTTGCACAGTATTAATATGCTGAAATACGGTGCATGAGGATGTGTAATAGTTGAGAACTGACAGATTATGCAGATTTTCAGTTCTTTCTAAAGTCAGATGCAGCTCTCAGAGCACAGCCATGTTTATGTGTCTTCTTCCTGTAGTAGAAACTGCTCTTTTAACACATGTTCCCTGTATATTCCAGCTCCATCTTGGTTTAGAGACTCAGAGTTATGTTGTGTGGTCATTAGAACTTTGCTAGAACCTGACTTTTGCACAGTATTGATAAGCTGAGTTATGGTGCATGGGGTTTGCAGCCTGTGCAGCATGTGCACTAGTTAAACCTGCCATCCTGTGCAGACTCAGGTTGTTTTTCAACTTGGATCCTGTTTGTTTGTTTGTTTGTTTGTTTGTTTGTTTGTTTGTTTGTTTGTTTGTGCTCCTTCCTCATCACACACATGCTCTGCGGTGGACTGAACTGTTTTCCTTCCACATCTCGGTTATTGTTGTGAACTTAGCACCAAATCAACCTTTTCTTCCTCGGCCTTGTGGACAACCACTTTGCGGCTCACGGATAGTCTGCACCCTGAGGTGTAATATGACGCTGTGAGAGAGGGGGAGGAGGAGGGGGGGGTTGGCGCACAATGGGCCGCGCTGATTGGTCGGTTCGTCCGGCGGCCCGCAGAGGCTGCACCTTCCCGACACTCCCTAAAAGGAAGGCGGACAGAGTGGCTTCAGTCCCCCGGAGCTGCTACTGCTAACTCCACAAACTCTGCTTTTCACCCAGACTTTGAGCTAAACTAGCAAACAAGTAGTGATGAGAGGACAAGACGGATTTCAGACCTGTTTCTGTTTCTGGACTGTGTTGGGACTCTAACTTTTTTTTTTTGTTGTTGTTTTTTTTTTCCTGTGCTTCTTTAATCCGCTTCGACCAGGGAGAGGAGCGAAGTGCGACCCCGAGCTGGATGGATGGTTATGGGGAAAAGAGGAAGACCCTCGGCGCTTGATGTGTGCAGAGTCCTGGCAGTTTTTCTCTCACTTTTTCCCACCGGTAAGAACCGACTAAACACTGATTTATGCCTACAAATAGACGGATACGCACACGTTTTTGTTTTTTTTTTTTGATCACCTTCCAGCAATTAGTCATAGCCGAGACTCTTTAAATGTGTTAACACAGTCCTTCCAGAACATTCTGTTGTTTAATAAAGCTGTAAGTCGTACTGAACATCAATATTTTTGCTGCTTAAATTAGTTAAATTCCTATCAAACTGGATTGAAAAAAAAAATGATTAAAGTCTACCAGATGAGTGAGATGTTCAGCCAAGTGTTTCCGTGCAGACTTTTGGAAAAGGTTGAAGGTTTGGAAAATATTACAACACCCTTGAAAGTGAGTATTTTTTAACCACAACCAGCTCCTAGTTAATGTTTTATTTTATTGAATCCAAATTCTAAGAAGTGTTTCTGGAGCTCCTGCTTCTCCAGCTGCAGACCCCCAAACTTTGTTTTGTTTGGGGGATGGGTCACACTTTCTCATTAAATCCCTGAATGTGACTTTATATTCTTAACTAGTAGATTTCTGGAATAAAAATGGGATTTGTTTTTTTTTTGTTTGTTTGTTTGTTTTTGTTTTAAAACTGATACTAACACTGGTTTGCAAGTATAAGGTCTCCAGAATAAAAGTAATGAAACTTTATAAAGGTTGAGTCGAGAATAAAGAAAATGAAGTCCAAAATCCTGGTTGGCTGTAGTTTGTAAGATACAATCTTGGGTCAAAATGTGATATTCAGAGATTTTATGACAGAATGGGATTTACTGGAAAGGAATGTTTGTCTCAGTGTTACCAGATACGCTTAAAATTCACTTTACAGGTTGTTTCTTGTGGAAGATTTATAAATCTACTCTATAAACCAATATATGTGTAATAACACTTTATCATCTACACTGAAAACATCAGTTAAACAGCACTTTGATTTGTTTTCCCAATTCATTTTTATTAAAGTATGTAAGATTTAGCACATTTAATCTCTGAGGCAGATCATTTCTTTAAACAAAACAAAAAACAGTGTTTCTAGAGCATATGATATGTTTTTTCTTAGCTCATTGGAATATTTTTCAGTCTAAATATTTCCAAAAAGCTCAAATGAAAGAAGAGTAGCATGATAATGTCATTACAGGAACATGTTTTTTGCATTAAACACACTAAGTACACTTGAAGTTCGACTGCTTTGAATCTCCTTTGCAGCAGCACTCACTCGGCTCACCTTGCACGTTTGCCAAACCCTTATCAGTTTCCCTCTTAAGTCACTTACCGTCAAACAACAAAGTGATAATGCACTGATAGCCCAGATCAAGATTAGTTTATTGCCCTCTATCAAATGGGTGGTAAATGGAGAGGCAGCGTGGGGGTTGGAGAGAGCTGCTACGGTGAAGCCTTCAGGAGAGATATTGTTTAAAGTGTGACTTCAAAGTGTTGATACAGCTTCCCCCATGAGACGCTGGGTGAAACTTCTTACAGCCCATTGGAGTAAATAGTTTATTAGTCAGAGGTAATACTAGTTAAACATAGTGTTGCGACAGGCTGTCCAGTGCAGTGTTTGAAGAACATTTGTGTAAAGACTTGGACGGAAGTGGCTTTAAAACTAGAGACAGCAGCCTACAGTCAAACAGAAGTTATTATCACTAAAGGTGTAGATTAGCTACCAAATGGCATTTTACTTGGATATAAACCAAAAGCCACTTGGTGTGGAAGGGAAGTACACTTCTACGGTACACAAGAGCACTCTCCCCCTATGTGTGTTAACCTGAAGAAGGGCGTTTTGCTCAAAAAGTCATCGCTTCATGGTGTAAAACCAGTTAAATTCCATATGGATGTGATTTGCTTTTTGCTCTGCTAGTTGCCAGCGAAAGCATCGCAGTGCTAGATTTTGTAAATACTGTCTGACATATTCTAGAAGTCACTGCTAAATTATTGAAATGTGTGCATGTGGCTTTGGTTTTGTTGAAACTGTATCTTGTTTTTCATTGACAGTGAGTCTGCAGTGCAAGATCCTCAAGTGTAACTCTGAATTTTGGGCCTCCACCTCAAACTCTGGACCGGAGGAGGAGTTTTGTACAGCGCTGCGGGCGTACAACAGCTGCGTACGCCGAACCGCACGTACCTGCAGGGGTGACTTGGCGTATCACTCGGCCCAGCATGGCATAGAGGACCTAATGAGCCAACATAACTGCTCCAAGGAGGGGCCGACTTCCCAGCCACGTGAACGCATCCCGCTTCTTCCGCCGCCTCCGCCTTCCCCACCTGACAGCCAGGAACGCTCCGATGGCCCGGAAGTGTGTCACTATGAGCGAAGTCTTCCCCGAAACACATCGCCACCTAACTACACCCACTGCGGCTTCTTTGGGGACCCGCACCTCCGAACCTTTGGGGATGAATTCCAGACGTGCAAAGTGGAAGGAGCTTGGCCGCTTATCCACAACAAATACCTGTCTGTTCAGGTGACCAACACTCCTGTGGTACCAGGCTCTTTGGCTACAGCCACAAGCAAGGTGAGGATCCACTCTGTTCTTACTATTGGTATATCCATATACACCACCAGCTTTAGAGTCAACCAGAGTTCAGTCTTTTTCCTGTCATTTTTTTGGCATCAACTGAAATTTGGAGAAATTTAAATACAGCTATTTGGATGCAAAATGATGCAAATTTACATGTTTTATATTGGAAAATACAGAATTTTCCACCTCAGGACCCTACAGCTAAAGACCAAAGTCCTGTCCAAGGGAAAGGAATGGGGAAAGAAAACATACAAACCAGTGTTAACATTTCTCTGCTTTACATCATCATGCAGTGATTCCTCTTTGATTTTAATACAGCTGCAATAAGGGGAATAACTGTAGTTCCCTTTGTCATCTATTGCCACATGAGGTGATAATATTAAAAATCGTATTATCTCTAAACTGTGGACGGCATCCAGTCTAGTTGTAAAAGCTGTTATAAAACTTATTAAGGCTAAATGACATTGTTTGTATGTATGTTTGTTGAGGTGGTAATTTTCTTGTTATTTCCGTGTTTGCTGTGGGCTGTTGATGGGACAAAACAAGCAATTTGAAGGCTGATCATTTCTAGGCTTGGCAGGTTTATTTATAAATGACATTTGATACAGAGGTGAATTCAAGGTGCCACACAAAGTCAGAATGATTAAATAAAAACACAAGTAACTGGTGAATGTCACCTTTATCGACAGCCGACCCTGTGTTGTCATTAAATGTTGTTTGCGACTTCAGTAATCACAGCATCCTGTCATGTGGCCCCCAAATATCTTTCTTGTCATATTTTCTTGTGTGAGTCTCTTGTTTCATGTGGTCAGATTGTGAGAGCTGCTGTGGGGCTGGTTTGCTGTCAAACTGTGGACTCTGGTTAGTGTTTGGATGGCGTCCATAGCAGATGAAGAAGCCCAACCCAGCAGAATTGCACAGATCTTGATAAGCTTTATAAATGATATGTTAGTATTATAACAGCAGAGTTGCATCAAATGTTAATACGAGGCTTCGTTTTCACTTCTCACAGCGGACAGCTCGGGCTGATGTTTGGCCTACTTACTGAGAACTGAAAATGTTGTCTCTGCACACACATCTTCTCTGCATTGGATATTTTCTTTCATAGCTTTATCAGCAGCACATACCTCATTATTGTTGTTTGGTTTAATGGTACAGTGGTTTGCTTGGATTGCTGTCCCTGGAATGGGTTTCAGTTAAACTTAAGGTCAAAAGCAGAGAAGAAGAAGTATTTCTACTTGGCAAATTCACTTGTAGTCTGGATTTGGCAAAGGCTTGACAGCAATGATTGTGTACCTCAGTCACTGTGTAGAGAATCGTAACAGGAATAAGAGGACTTTGTCCTTAATCACATTTGTACAAAGTATAATTTTGTGTAATCAAGGTTTCTTAATGATACTCTATTAAGCACTTGTGGGTTTTTTTCAGCTTTTAAACTAATGGCCTTTTTATACTGCTATTCTTGGAAGCAAATGAGACGGGTGGTTTTTTTTAAGATCTTGATTCTGGAC
The DNA here is from genome assembly GCA_037367295.1 of Apogon hyalosoma. Taxonomy (NCBI): domain Eukaryota; kingdom Metazoa; phylum Chordata; class Actinopteri; order Kurtiformes; family Apogonidae; genus Apogon; species Apogon hyalosoma. Next base: position 14,872,154 of record JAPQRP010000025.1, read on the forward strand.
AAAGGGAAAACAATGCAGCAGCCAATGCCACCTGTGCAAACACAGCCCTTCTGGTAAAAGATCTGCATTTGCAGAGCTCAGTGTTGGTACATTGCTCTCACTACGGCAAATAAAACGGTGGTTATTTCCATCTTCGTTCTGATGAAGGGATAACAGAAGCAGTTTTCTTTTTGTTTGTTTTCATTAAAAGCTCAAAAAACGTACCAGGTTAAAAAGCAGCAGTTAATGGGGGTGGGAAATGTTAGCCCGAGGTAAAGGGAATGGAGACAGAATTGGTGCAACAGATGAATTGACGGGCTAATAGAGTATTCAGTAGTCTCCCCCCGTCCTTAGTCCCAAGTGGGCAGACATCAGAGTCCCTCGGCTGTCTGTCCTGGTATCACTGCTCTCACAATGGCTCATTGGTGTCCTGATGAAACCAAGCTTGCAGAGTCCTGACCAGTCTCACTTAATTAGCTGCAGAGTATATCGCTCTGTCCTGGCCCGACGCCACTCCCTGGAGCATAGTTCTGGGGTTCACAGGCAGGTTTTTCAGCGCTATGAATGGATCGTCTTTGTGTCTGCAAACTGAGGCCTGATTTTACATGGCTGAGACTCATGTTTTTTGAGGGCGTTTACCTTGGCCTCCCCCATGTTGAGCCAGCACTGAAATGTGACACTTAAGTGGGGTGGTGGGGTAGATGGCCCATATTACACAAACTTGTTCTTAATGCAAAAGTATAAGCACTTCCTTCTTAATCTGTTTGCATTCACTGCTGTTTATTAGGGTTCTGGATTTGAGCAAAAAGGCAACACCTAGAAGCCTGTACACACCAGGGTTTGATGGAGAAATGACACAAAATGCAAATAATTTGCAAAATTAGTTATACCGACGATGTTGTGAATTTCTTGACAGTCTCCCTTTCTTCTGAAAAACTGAATCCAACATCCTCTGGAGCTCCAATATAAAGCCTTTGTGTTGTATGCTGCAGTGTCTTCTTGTACTTAGTAGTCTACACAGAGCGCCTCCTGTATTATATTAGCCTGATGTTAACGTTACATAAGCTCCTCACTATCCTGATAATCCAGTTGTTAGATGATACTACTTTACACATTGTCTATAACAGTGGCTAGAAACACTATCAGTCAACAGATCCACCATTGGTGTGGCGTGACATCCATTCTGTTCCACATGATTGGTGGATGCCTCTGCAATTTGAAAGCGCAGGAAGTTCATAAAAAGACTGTTTTCAGCTCATAATGTGTTAAAATACTCACAATAAAAACACTTTGAAATGTGAATTAATTGCATAAAAAGCTTTCCTGGTCTGTTAAGGCCTTAAAGGGCTTGGACTAATGAGAATATACTAGATAATGAACCAAACTAAACACTAATTTTTGTTATTTCTCTTCTGCAGCTGACAATCATCTTTAAGAATTTCCAGGAGTGTGTGGACCAGAAGATGTACCATGCGGAGACAGATGAACTGCCAGCTGCCTTTGCAGATGGTTCCAAGAACGGAGGAGATCGACACGGAGCGAACACTCTGCGCATAGTGGAGAAGGTTCCCGGGCAGCACGTGGAGATTCAGGCACGATACATCGGAACCACTATCGTGGTCCGGCAGGTCGGCCGATACCTAACCTTCGCGGTGCGGATGCCGGAAGAAGTAGTGAACTCAGTGGAGGAAGGCGATAACCAGGACTTGTATCTGTGTCTTCACGGCTGTCCTGCCAACCAGCGCATCGACTTCAGGAACTTCAGGGCCAGAGCGGCAGAGGCCCAAAGCGCAGCCAGGACCAGGGGTGGCTCCGGGGCCCACGGGTTCACATACCAGTCTGCAAAAGCAAAGTGCAAAGAGCGGCTACCAGTGGAGGACCTGTACTTTCAGTCCTGTGTCTTTGACCTCCTCTCCTCCGGGGACATAAACTTCACCATGGCAGCCTACTACGCCTTTGAGGACGTAAAAATGCTCCACTCGAACAGCAAGAGATACCACATCTTCGAGGAGGATATGAGGAATGCAGCACATGCAGGAAAAGACATACTTTCACTCCTCCTCCTCAACCTCTTGGCTGTGTTAATGTGGATGGAGTGTTGCACTGTTTACCTATAGTCCCTTTACCACAGCATCCTCTCGGTGTATTTGTCGGTGAGTGTTACAGAGTACCATCCTCGTGTCCGCTCCTCTGCTCTGGTTCTGTCTGATGTGATTGGTGGCTTGGCGGTGGGGTCGTCTCAGCCCCACGTCTCATTTTTGTTGTATCGACATGTCTTGACATCAATCTAAGGACAAGGCGGGTTCCCCACGCTCCCACCAATCATCACCTGTATTTAGCTGGTTCATTGGGCTGGTCTTTGAAGAGAGTGGCGGTGAGAGAGCCCAGCTACCCCAGAGCTCAGGATATCCCACCTGGGATTAAATCCCACATTCTCACTGGGGGCTGCATGCCTGTGGGAAGCCGGACAAGATGATCTTTTGCAGAAAGAGGAGTTTGCTGATCCTCCTCCCCTGATCTCCCTCTTCGGTGCCAAGCCAGTGAAGCTCTCTGTGGCTCATGTGGCGAAGTGAGAGGACCTGACAGGGGCTTTTGTTAACCTAAGGCCAGAAGCAGCTCTATGTTTGATTAGTTTCCAGCTCTGGAAAAGCCTGAGCCTTTTTGGAGGAAGCACTCAGCCAAAAGGATGTCAGAGCAGCGTCTCCAGTTGTCTGCTGTGGAGATTAATGGGTCATATTGTTAGGTTATGTGTGTGTGTGTGTGTGTGTGTGTGTGTGTGTGTGTGTGTGTGTGTGTGTGCATTAGTACAATATGTGTCGAATTCAGCGTCTGTGGTTAATTTTGTGTGTTTGTGGGTGCCTAAGTTCCCAGAAATGATAGTGGGCGAAATCTTTTCCCCCGCCTTTGTGTTGCACCCAAAATATTGGGAACATAAAAGGACAAGGCCAACTCCAGCCTGTTAAAACGGACTCCATCAGCCAAGTAGCGAACCAGAAAAAAAATAAAAGGGAACTGCTACAAAATAATCTTTTCATCTGTCATTTTCAGTGTCCTACAGCCTTCCACTTCTATTGTTTGATCAGACAGTGTTTGTATTTTTTAGTCTGTAATGTGAATGTAACTAACAACAAAGCAAAAGAACAAACTTAGCTAAGGGCGCTCGTTTACAGAATGTAGACCAGTTCAACAAACTACGACTTAACAGCAGATAAATGCGTCACTTTGAGCATTTTCTAGATCTAACAAACTCCGTTGCTGCCACAGTGCTGTAGATGCCGACTGTCCGCATAGTAGTAGCTGTAAAGACGTCACCTGTAGTCAGTTTAACAGTTCGTAGACTACCGGTGTGCCGACCTGACTGTGGCTTCGTGAGTAAAATGATAAGCGTATGTCTGTAGACGTCAATTTGTGGCTTAAGTCATTGCCAAAGAACAAGCCCTCGTGCCAACATTTCCCTCGCAGCTGAATCTCATAGAGGACTTAAACCATTTACATTAGGGGAGTCGTAGTTGTATATAACGTGTTTGTTGATCAATTTTTGGTACGCAGAGGCTAAAATAGAGGCCCCTGAAAAATCACAGTGACATACTGTAAACGCAGCATTTGTTTGTGTTTTGCACCCTCATCTCTGTTTTTCTTGTTTCATGTTAACTCCCATTTGACCTTTGACTCACGGCTACAGTATCAGGTAAAGTGTAAGTCATCCCTGTAGATACTGTTACTTCTTGGGCACAGTTTATGGTCATTTATCCTTACACTGAAGTATTTAGCAGGCCTTACTACTGCTAATGTGTATTGGTGCAGTCTGACAAAAAAAAAAAAAAAATCATACAAATGATTGTAATGTTGAATCTTGTGTTAATAGATGTAATTTGTATTGTGAGTTTTACAGTATATGGTTCTACATGTGTAATGTGAGATTGTACATATGTTTTGTGAGTTGTTGAGTTAAATTTGTGCATTATCAGTTGTTTGAATTTCTCACTTCAGTTTTTGAACATCAGATGTTTTGGTGAATGTGAACCTTTTTTATTTTAAAAGGGATTTTTTTTGCAAAAACACGAACACCAACAAGCAGATTATTCTTCACGTAATATTAGTCCTCAAAAGGTGGTTTGTCCTCTTTTGCCGGCCTGGATGCATGCCACCGTATCTTAATAATGGAGCGTAGAATAAAGGGGCTGTGGTGTTCATGTTTTTGAGTTTCAAGCACTTTATGTTTTCTTTTCATTTAGCTCTTTATTATGTTTGAAATTCTGTGTCAGATAGCTAAAAAGGGAAAAAATAGTTGAATGGAAATGCCAGAAAGATCAAACTGTGTTTGTATGTAAAGCAAATGTGTTGCCACACGCCAGTTGTTTATAATGTAAATTATTTATTGAATAAAACAAAAGTGTCTTGTTAATGAGATGCTCCTTTGTCTCATTTCATGTCTGAGCATTTTTTGAAAGTCTGTCTATGCTGTTTAAATAGTGTTTGACTGCCTCCTGCTGGAAAGATGTGGTACTGAACCTTTGAATTTTTTTTTTTTTTTTTTTTTTTTTACTTTATGGCGCAGTGCCATTTTACAGAAAAGATATCACACTAAATAATGCAATTAAAAAGACAATCTGTCATAGTGTAACAAAGTTTATTACATATGTCCAAACATATGTACAGCACATGTCTCATGAAGAGTGGTTTTGTCACAAATATAAATTATTTAGACTTTTTTTTTTTTAAACAACATATGATACAGGAACTGTAGCTTTTTTTTTTTTTTTTTTTTTTTTTTTTTTTTTTTTTTTGTAATGTGGAAGATGTGCTGGCTGTTCACTGCAACAGGTTGGCTGGACCAGTGCCCTGGACAAAAACACATGATTCATTTCATTAATGTTTACATCTCCCCTCAGATCACCATCATCTGTTAAGAAATCTCAGAACCACATGAATTTCCAACGTGGTCCCTTCACTGCTTTGCACTCAACTATGTTTCAGCCAGTCAAGAGTGCTGTGGCTTAATACTACATCCTGCCTGTAACTGACCCCATACTGTCCATGAACCAATATACAGTATGATAATACACACATAAATAAGGCACAAATGGAAAAGCATTTAAAGGAAAAAGAAATGGGCCAGAGCAGGACCAGAATTGGCACAGGAAAAAGTGACAATGTCAATAAATGTCATTAGCAACATCCAGATAACCCTTCAAATACCGATCAGCAAAGCAGTCTGTCAAAGATCGGACCAACTGTCAGACTAGGAAAGAAAATGTTTCTATTGTAGTATTTTCAGACATAGCTGAGTACTTACACAGGTGGTGAATTCATGAATCTACACTTAACCATGATAATACTGAAAGGCAAAATAAAGCGTTACTAAGTTATAGTGTTATGAACCTTTGCACGAGTTGTTGCAATAAATACTGCTTACAGAGCTTCCATTGCATCGGACCTACTAAGAAAGTGGTTATAGTGAACAAAGCAAGAGGATTGCAATGACGTATACAGCTTACACAATTACAGAAATAATGATTATCTGTACATGTGAGAAAGGATTCGATAAAATCTTTTCAGAGTGTTGCAGACTACGTAGACTGGCGTGATTGATCATTGTAATTTTTCAGTTCCCATCATGCCTCCGTTTAAACAGACACGTGACTCTCCACGATTCAGCTGCAGCTACATTTGAAGGTGCAGATGAGAACACATTACACATTCTTTTGTACTGAAATCCTCCAATGACATCATTCGCGAGACTTAAAGCTAAACATAAAAAAAAAAAATAATGTCCATGTCGGGGTTCTTTTGGGAATAATCCCATACATTTTCCATTCAAAAAGGCCAAAACCTTCAGGCACTTTTAGGATTGAGATCAGTCTTCAGTTCATGTATCCTAAATTTCCTTTAGATAATAGTCCATGGGACTAAGCATCCGTAAGCGTTCCACTCAGTTTTACCGTCATTGACTGGTTGAGTCAATTCTTATAAATAAAGATGCTTCTTATTCATAATAATGTCAGGAGGAAACACATTCTTCCTTCAGGGCACAAATTCTACACAGCCACAGTCACTGGGAGGACGAGAGCAAAAGGAGTTTGGTTTTGCTGGTAAAGAGGGTACATTTGGATTCCCTTTCCAACTGTGAGCTTATAATTGGCGAGTCCAGACTTGTCTTTACAGCAGCATGTGGCTTTGACCCCGGACAACAAAAACAGAGGGTGTCTGAGGCGGCGCAGCAGACTTTATGTCTTCCTGTTGTTCCAGTTTGGGTCTGCTCCTGCATTTGGGTCTACGGGTCTCTCCAGTGGTGAGCGGGAGTCCTGGGGAGACTTTTGAGCCTGGGGGGAGCGGGGGTCCAGAAGGGGAGGGGGTTTGTCAGAGTGGAAGGACCTGTAGTGGTCTGGGCCAGGTGGACCTGGTTGCCTGTGCTCTGGCATCCTCCTGAAGTCCTGGAGGGGGCCTTCACGACCCTGGTGGTAGTTGGAACGAAAGTCATCAGGGCGTCTTCGTTTGGGGTCTGGATGCCTGAAATATCAAGCAAAGACGGATCAGAACTAACCTTTAATAGAACGGCGCGGTACAGACGCTCCTCAGCTAAAAATAAATCTAAGCTTTAGCAAATCAGTACGCAAGCGAACAACACAACAGGTCAACGTGAAAGCCCGGTCAGCAAATCAAATCTGATCAATCAAAATCTTCTGTTCGACTTTTTTTTTTTTTTCAGCTTCATCTGCTGTAAAGTCCCACAAACCAGAAAAAATTCAAACAAAAACTACAGACAAGTTTTAAATAACTGTTGCCATAAACAATCAAAACAAACTACAGGTGGGAAAATTCATGTCTATTGTATTTAGTCATCTGTGATTTTATGCTCATTTATATTCGTATTCATTAATCTTTTACTGTTTTTATGCTGAATACAGGCTACTTGCTCTTTATCCAAATACAAATTCCAGACTGCTATTTTTTTCCCCTTGATCTTGACTTTATGTACTTTTATACCTGCCTTTTATACTTTAGTTGAAATTGTACCTGTTGTGTGTAGTAGAAAAGTTCACTTTAATAAATGTATGAATGAATGAATGTATAATTTACAGTAAATTAGATTTTACTGACAGAAACGTTTTCAAAACATATGAAAATCGCAAAAGTGCATGAATATCACACAAATAAGCTCCACTAGAATCATTCCAGCACTGACCGGTTAGTGAAATCATATCCAGTGTTTTATGTTTCCTCATGTATTTCTTATTTTACCAGATTATGTGCCTTTATACATACTCTAAAATTCAACTATGACAGAAACTTTTCTTCATACTTTAAGACTGTCACACAAAATTCCAGACATTTCAAGGTCTGGAAAACAGTGTATCAAAATTCCATACTTTTTAAGACATTCAAGACCAGCGCAAGCTCCCTGTGCATAGGCTTGCTGTATGTTTTATTTTTTACATACCATTCATACCAAATTGGGTTTATATATTGCCAGTGACCCAGAATAAATGTCATTACGTTTTGGGAAAAGTAGGTCAAAGTTGAAATTTTTCATGAATTTTTTAAATCTTTTTTTGCCCCCATTTACTTAGAATGGGTGAAATTTCAAATGTCTGTAGCAGCAAAATTATTGGTTGAATTCATACCAAACTGGGTTTATAGATTACCAGTGACCCAGAATAGATGTCATTACATTTTGAAAAAAGTAGGTCAAGGTTCCAATTTTTTATGAATTTTTAAAATCCCTTTTCTTCTCCCATTTACTTATAATGGGTGAAATGTCAAATGTCTATAAAAACATCAATTTTTCCCATTTTACTCCAAACTTGGCATATATATATATAAAGGCAGTTGATATGCTGACAACAGCACACGCATAAACATCAGCTGGATCGACGCCAAAATAAGCTAATACGTGCGAGGGGCGGGGTTTGTTGTGCCTGGCACCACTTGTTTGTTTGATAGTGAATGTACTATTATTTACATTTCATTATCTGAAACGCTTTATCGGGTGAAGGTGGGGTACGCCCTGTACGTGTTGCTGACATATAGACTGTCATGGAAGTTTCCAGGACTCTGGACACCATTTTGAAGCAAGAACACAAAAACTCACTGAATTTGGGAGAAGCATATATTTTTACATGTAAGAGTACATATTGAGACAACAGACTGCAAATCGTCCAAAGCCTTGCCTCTGCTGCCTATTAACAGAAGAATTTTCAAAGCTTATATAAGTTAATCCTTTTCCATATTAGGTTGACTACAAATTGAATGGATACTGGCCAACTCCACCTATACCTTCAACAGTAAAGGGAGGACGCTTGGACAGTAAAGTCAGTAGTGTTTTCCTTCAACAGACTGTAGACAGCAAGTCCCTGACTCATCAGTAAGTGGACAGTGAAGGACTCAGCAGGTGTCTCTAAATTATGTAATGTTTTAAAATGGAAACACTGGAACACTTCGCTTTTCTTCATCAAGACAAACAGCAATCACTCGCATTCACACCTATGAATAAATTAGATTCATTAATTAACCTATTAGAGCATGTCTTTGGATGGTGGGACGGACCCAGAGTGAACTCATGCAAACTCCACACAGAAAGGTCCCCCCAGTCATGTCAGATCATTTTTACTTTTTTTTTTTTTCCCCTAATAGTACGAGCATGACACCAAAGTTTCCACTGATTCTACCAAACGACATCAGTTCTGAAGGACCCACCTGTCGTAATAGGGTCGGTGGCCCCTGTGGTCCCGGTCGTTGCTGTACTGCTCATATGGCCTTTTTCGAGGGGAGTTATTGTTGCGGTAACTGCCCGAGCTGCGATAAGTGTCTGCGTGAGGCCGTCGATCACTGTAGTGATCCTTGTAACGGTGCGGGTCGTAGGGATGATGCCGATCTCCCTGCCACGGCTGGTTGCTGTTACCTGGGTAATTGTATTTACGGTCCCTCTGCCACTCTCCCCTGTCTGTAATAAAACAACAAAACTGACATTAAACCCTGCCCTGCACTGAAAAACAAGTATTTTTCAGTGTTGGCTCGCAGTTATCTTTGTCTTTTACTGCGCAGGGTTTGACATTTTAACAGTTTGCAAGTCATCTCAAAAAAAAAGAAAAAAAAACCCCAATAAACCTCATGCCTATAGCGCCCTTGAAAACACTACACAATATAAAAATAGAAAACCACTCAGTGAAGAGAATATGAAATGCACTGAGAAACAAAGACAATAAATAAAAGAGAAGACAAAGTTTCTGTGTTCACCAAAAAAATAGATCTATATATAATCAGTCAATCCTGGTCTACTATGAAACTTTTACATGTTTGATGTGGAAACCTGAGGAACCAAAGGAAGCAGGAAATATATAGTGTTAGAAATATTTCACGGAGATTCAGTTTTTACAGTAAAGGCAGAGAAGACCAAGTAATGCGCAGTATTTTTAAAGTGTCTTAGTCACATATTTAGGACAGAAATGTTACTTCTCATAGCTCTTCCATGTCTGATAAGTTGTAGTTTATTGTAATTTTGGCCTATACCTGCGTAGTCCCTCCTCATAGTGATTTTTACTCTTTAAAACCATGTACGGGGTCCATACACATATTTCAAGGTCAAATTCAAGCACTTTTTAGTGGCATTTTCAAAATTTTTCAGCCCACACCTAAAAAAAAAACCCCAAAACATATCTACATGAATACATATATTCATGATTATTTTTTTGCACTTTTTATCACAATGACGTACATTGTATTATGCTATAAACATCTAACACTTTCATAATGGCAAAAACTTTACGACTTAAAAGAGAACACAAAGTTTTATCCAAAAAAAAAAGGAAGCTACTTGGTGTTCAGGCACACTCGCACCGAACCAAAGATTAAAATAAAAATGTACCTGGAGTCGACCTGAGAGGACCCGCTAATTTTATTTACTTTTTTTGACATGAAAGTTGTATTTTTTAAAATGTATCACCTCTCTGTAAGTAGCTTTAATTGTAACTGCAAGCACTTTCAAGCACTTTTCAGACCTTGAAAACACAACATTGAAATTCTAGTATTTTCAAGGATCTCCAGCACATGCAGCCCCACGTACCCTCATTGCCAAAGTGCCTCTTGTTGCCCATATTGTACGGTTCTCGGTGGTGTCCGTGGGGGCCCGGCCCACCAGGGTGAGATGGGGGTTTTGAGGACGACTGGGTACTTGTGGAGTCTCGACTGGAGCCAGAAGGTTCTGGTCTGAACGGTTTGCTTTTCCCTCCGTGGTCCTCTCGTTTCTTATGCTCCTTCTGCGAACGTCACAGGATCATTTCAGTGTTGCTCATGCGAAACAAATACACGATATTCCTAATATTAGATTCAATTCAACTGTCGTACCTCCTCCTCGTGTGATCGCTTCTTTTGTGCCATTTTGTACAGTTTGTGAAGCTTCCTCGCACCAAACTCGGTAAACTTAGACACAAAAATCCAGAGGTTTCTGCCAAAAAAAGAAGAAGACAGAGGATTCGTGAGCGTAATGTTTAATCTTCCACACCGGTGATGCTGTCAACTTCACTCCAAAGTGCAGATGTGTGACGATGTAAAACCGAAGATATGAGTTTTAAATTAGTAGTACAAAAATATTCAATTCTACCTTTACATCCTCTTGAGACTCAGCAATGCATTTTTTGTCCTCTGTAGGGGACAAGAGTTTCACAGCTTTACTTAAAACTAATAAATAAATGTCCACAGCAAAGGACCTTCCATAAAAAATGTATCTGAAAGAAAACTGTCGCATCATGTCTCCAATCAAGACAATTATTTAATATAAAAAAAAGCCGAAACCTTTACTTTCCTGGGTCTCAGGAGGATATATATAGGTTTATATTTGACTCTTTCCAAAACAATTCATTGAGAATGTTTGTGGTTTTATTGTAATAAATAGTATAATTTTTTTTTAATCTGGATTTGATGATTTTCCTGAATTTTGGACCCAATATATTAATAAAAAAAGGTTAAAGTAAAAAACAAACAAAAAAAAAATCTGATTATGAAGGGGAAGTTGTACAAAATAAAAAAAAAAAGAGATATCACCATCCTAAAATAATTGCCTTAGTCATTTTTTGACAAAAATCACCTACATTCTCAGTTGAACAGATCGCAGTTCTGTAATTCTACCCCATGAGACAATTGCATATGTCAAGAGTGTGACTTAAGCCTGGTTACATTTCCAACCAGTTCAATTCACACCCTGGACACACTCTGAAATGTTGCCATCAGAACAATAAAGACAAGGACTAACAGAATTAAGAACAGTTTTACCCAACAGCAGTCTGAACACTCGATACTGAAAAACACATCTGATGCGCAATACGTTCTATAAGAAATCAGTGCAATAACAGAATGTATGCTTATGTTTGAGAGATGGGCTTCTGCTTGTGTGTTTTTTACCCATTTGTTACCCCACCCCCGCAAAGCAAGGGGTATTGTTTTTGGGTTGTTTTCTTTGTTTGGTTGTTAACGCTCTAGCAGCAAAACTATTAGTTGAATTCATACCAGATTTTGTTTATATATTGCCAGTGACACAGAATAGACCTGATTACATTTTGGGAACAGTAGGTCAAAGTTTCAATTTTTTATAAATTAAAAAAAAAAAAATCCCCATTTACTTATAATGGGCAGAATTTCAAATGTCTGTAGCAGCAAAACTATTGGTTTAATTCATACCAGATTGGGTTTATAGATTGCCAGTGACGCAGAATAGATTTGGTTGGATTTATTTTTTTTTAACTTTTTTTTTCTCCCATAATGGGTGAAATTTCACATGTCTATAAAAACATCAATTCTGTTTCAATTTACTTCAAACTTGCCACATCTATAGAGGTAACTGATATGCTGACACCAACACACGCATAGACATGATGACATCAGCTGGATCAGTGCCAAAATAAGACACAACACATGCGAGGGGCGGGGTTTGTTGTGCCTGGAACCACTTGTTTTAGCTGCTTTTATTTGTGTGTTTATTGTAGATTTTATGTAAGATGTACAGATTGGATGGCACTTAAATTTTGTTGTACTTGTTACAATAACAATAAAGATATTCTATTACATTTTTTTGTGTTTCCTGGAAAAATATGAGATGAAATGACTTTGGCGATTATTTTAGGAAGGTGACGATGCTAAACAAACATATGGTAAACATTTATATGTGGGATATACAACGTCAGGGGTATTCAAAAACAGCCAGAGTATTCTCAGACCATAATGAGCAAACACCACACAGATACGTAACGCTCTCACCGTCGCCAGATTTTGACGTGCTCTGGATCGTTGTAGGCTTTAAGGCACTCTGTGATGCGGTCTCCGATCTTCAGTAGACATGTGCGTGTGTGCTGGAGCTGCTCCTGGTCCGACAGGCCTTCGTCCGGTTTGTCCAGCTGCTTCAGGGCCTTTTTCACCGGCCTCATCCGCTCCTTACACTAAACACACAGAAAACCAACTCTATTTTACAAAACCTATACGCGCACATCTCTGCGGCGAGGATGATTTACTGAGAAAAAGGAGGAGGAGTCAAAGAAGACGCTCACAATACTGAAAGTCTCCTGGTCGAGTTCGTCGTCTTCTTTTCCTTCGATGGGGACGGGCTCAGACCCGGCTGTGATGTGAACCGGACCTTGATTCTTCTTCCCTTTGGCTCCTTTAGCCTAAAAGACACCACATGTAAAGACATTAAGCTCAAATCCACCATTCGTATCTGTAGAAGTTCAATAAGGATGAAGTTACAACACACTACCCATTAAGCCTTTTAAATCGCTATTAAAGACAGACCTATTTTTACTGGAGCAACTTATTTGTTTTTATCTTCTTGTTGTGTTTTAGATGCTATTTATCCTATTACTGTGTATCCGTTTTTTTTTGTTTTTTTTTAACAGTTTTAGTATACAGTCGCGGAAAAAATTACAAGACCATCAAAAGTCATCAAAAACAATAATTATGCGATCAAGTACTAAATCCTGTGTGTATCATGTGACTAAAACAGACAAGAAAACATGGAATGAATAAAAGCACTGTTTTTGTCAGTACAATGCCATAGATACCGATGTAAGAACTGAAGTGATTTTGTTTATTATCAAGAAAACATGGAAAATGGATAGATATCAGCTCTGAAATTAAACTATGAGCTATTTTTGTTATAATATTTGTCCAAACAAATGTACCTTGGCATTAAAATGAACACGAAATTGAAGAAAACAAGGGTGGTCTAATAATTTTTTCCGCAACTGTATCTTGTATTTAGTCTTATTTTACTAGTTTTAACATACCTTGTATCTGTAGATTTGTATAGCACTTTGGGCAGTTTGTGTTGTTTTAAATGTGCCCTATGGTATAATATTTAAGTGATCATTTCTGTGATCTAAATATTATTTCCCAACAATTATCACTGTCAATATAGTGCATAGGTGACAAACATACGGCCCGCAGACCAAAACCGGGCAGCCAGAGGGTCCAATCTGGCCGGTGGGATGAATTTCTAAATGCGAAAAATTTCAATTAAGATATTAATCATTTTAGTTCAGGTTCTACATATAAACCAATTCAATCTCAAGTGGCTCAGATGAGTAAAATACTATCATAATTAATTATATAAATAATAACTCAAATTTTTTCTGTTTTAGTGTAAAAAAGTAAAATTACATGAAAATATTTACATTTACAAACTAGCCTTTCACAAAAAATGTGAATAACTTGAACAAATATGAACAACCTGGAATGTGTAAAAAGCCGTGCAATTGCACCGATATTCTGCCTGTTACTAAATGTTTTGTGTATTTGTAGATCCACTGTGATCTGTAAGTTGTAACGCACATGTGTAAATGAGACACTGAGGCACAATAATGTTAAAATTGCACCTATTTTTATTAATAAATTTTAGTTTCCTCATGCTCGTTTATGTTATTCACATATTTTTAAAAGATAGTTTGTAGATGTAAGCATTTTTCATAATAGAATTTTCCTTTTTTTAATTCTAAAACATAGAAGTTAGACATTAAAGTTGGGAATTGACATTTTTATATTATTATGTTATTATTTTACTGGTCCGGCCCACTTCAGATCATATTGGGTTGAATGTAGCCCCTGAACTAAAATGAGTTTGACACCCCTGATATAGAGTAAAACAAAAAACAAAAAAAAACCCAACAGATTATGAGTCTATTTGTATTCCCTCATGTACATTTTAGACAGTCTGAGCACATACACTGCTTTAATTACCTTTTCTTTCCTGGGCTTGGTACCCTTCTTTTCTTTGTCGCCGTCTTTCTCCTTTTTAGGAGTTCCCTGTTTCTCTTTGTTCTCTTTGTTATCTTTTTTCTTTTGTCTCTTCTTGGCAGGGGACTTCTCTGTTCCATCATCCTGCCCCAACACATGAGAACACAATGTGAGTTCCACAATAAAACATATGTACCTTCACAATGCTTAACCAAAAAATGGCTGAATTATACAGTCGTCAGGTGTTGTGTTTCTCAGATTAAGATCGTGTTTATTGTCCGTCATAAAGCCGTCCCATGTACGGCAGCAGAGACAAAAGCTTAAACACAGGAGTATAATCTGGCCTGTGCAGGAAGAAGAAAAAAAAAAAAACAAAAAAAAACCTGGCAGCTAATGTTGCCGTGGTGATCTAAAGGCTGACCTTGACCTCGCCCTCCTCTGATGGGTTGTCGGACAGGCGGGGGGAGGAGATTTCGTTGCCTTGTTCATCCTTGAGAATCTTATTCTCCTTTTTCACCCGAGGCTTCCTCTTCTTCACTTTGACCTTTGGAGGGAGGAAGTGGGATGTGTGAGGTCACCGTGTTTGGATCAAAAAGCCAAACTAGCGCGGTTTAAAAGCAGAATGTGGGTGAGTTACACCATGATAAATAGCAGCGTACCTCCTCCCCGGACTTGGACAGATCTGTATTATCTTGTTCTTTTTTCAGCATCTTCAGAAGGTACTCGGCTCTGGCTTGTAACTGCTTGGCCTGAGGCTTTTTGCTGGGATCGTCTGGGAGAATCTACACAGATGTTCAGGATTGTTAAGAGGGTTTCATGCATCCTCTGGTACAACACATGCACTTATGATGGTTTAAGTGCTGCTGAACAATACAGACACCTTAACTACGCTCTTCAGGGCTCGTACACATTTTTCAAGGTCAAATTCGAGCACTTTTAAGGCTCATTTTCACATTTTTTCCAGCACAGCACCTTATCGCTGGAGTAAAATACATACAGTCATTATTTTTTCCACTCATGATTAACAATATTTCATAGAGATTCATTTTTTTCCAGTAAAGGCAGAGAAGACCAAGTAATGCGTAGTATTTTTAATGTGTCTTAGTCTCCTACTTATGATAGCTCTTCTACATTTAGTAAGTTGTATTTTACTGTAATTTTGGCCTATACCTGCATAGTCCCTCCTCAAATAGTGATTTTTACTCTTTAAAATCATGTACAGGGTTCATACACATTTTTCAAGGTCAAATTCAAGCACTTTTAAGGGTCATTTTCAGATTTTTACAGCACACACCTTAAGTACATATCTGCAGGAATATATATACTCATGATTTTTTTTTTCACTTTTTAATCACAATGACATACATTTTATTATGCTACAAACATCTAAAATTATGTTTCATAAAAGCAAAAAGTTTGGAAATAAACAGGAGAACACAAAGTTTTACCCAAAAAAAAAAAAGCCAATTGGTATTCTTCAGGCACACTCCCAACGAACCAAAGATTAAGATAAAAATGTACCTGGGGTCGACCTGAGAACACGGGTAATTTTATTTTTTGCCATAAAGTTTTATTTTTCAAAATGTATAACCTCTCTGTAAGCAGATTTGGCTTGAGATCTGACATTGGTAGAGTTAATATTAAAAATACATTAATTAATCACATCGCAGAGTTATAATTGCAAGCAATTTCACTAAAATTCAAGCACTTTCCAGGATTTTCAAGGATTTCAAGCACCTGTATGAACCCTGACTTTGTATGTTGAACATGCACAGGGTTCATACACATTTAAAGGTAAAATTCAGGCACTTTTTAAACACTTTTAAGGGTCATTTTCAGATTTTTCCAGCGCAACACCTTATCGCTGGGGTTAAATGCATATCTACAGGAATTCATATATTCGTGATTACTTTTTTCCCTTTTTATCACAATAATGTACATTGTATTATGCTATAAACATCTACAATTGTGTTTCATGATAGCAAAAAGCTTAGAAATTAAAACAGAGCATTTTCAAGGATTTAAAGCACCCGTAAGGACCCTGACTTTTTATCTTGAACATGTAATTGTATGGTAGTTTACCTCAACTAGCTTTTTGTGTGGATGTTTTTTCTGCTCAGTGCTACAGCAAAAAAAAAAAAAAAAAAAAAATCAGACATTTACCTTATCAGCCAGCTTCAGGTCAGGATCGGTCTTGATCAGATCCCAGTTGCTGAAGCCGTGCTCGTAGATGCCAAGTAAAAGCTGAATGTCATCCTGCAGATCCCAGTCTACATCAAAGTGGGCCACCTTGACCCGGCATGTCAGCTTGAACCTGCAGGAAAAGGCGCGTGTTGAGATTTCAATCTGCAGCGTAGATGCACCTTTCTGAGCGTCTTATCTCAAACACAACAGCAGAGGTGGCTTACTTATTCCTCTCAGCGGGGTTAGCGGGCACCGCTTTGTGCAGGGGCTCAAACTCCTCCTCGTGCTGGATGATGGACTTGGCGTTGACTTGCACTCCTGAGATCTTGATATTAATTCCTCGCCTTTTCCCAGGACCTTTGGCTGGAATAATGACATGCATCATTTCCTGCTCTGGAAAATGCAACCTTAAACTGAGGTAAAACCCAACAATACCTTCAACTGGATTCTCTTTAAGTTGTTCCTCGTGTTCCTGCACTGCAGTCACACAGCTACTATGAATCAGTTCTCCCAGCCTCTTCAGATCTGCTATGGATTTGTCCACCAGCTCAGAGTCTCGGGCAATGGCCTCTAACCTGGAAACCAGAAGAGGCAGCTTTTTATTGCGTAGTCTTTCAATTGTGCTTAAAAGAATCAAATGTTCTATCCCTGGGGATCAATAAAGTTCATCTGCATCTGTATCTTATGATGAGGAGAGTGATGAACCCTTTTAAGACCTTTTGCGCCTCTGTTATCAAGCAGAACTTAACTTTCAATATTTGTCCATTAATTAGCATTATTATAAACAATAAATGCTTAAAAAAGTGTTTTAGTAAAAAAGAAAAAAAAATGGACTTGAAGTTTTTAGCATATTTATGATCAAAAACAACTGTAAATGTCCATAACAAAACTTTTAGAGTTTGCAGAAATAAACTATCAACTATTTTACATCTGCTCAAACAAGCTTTTTGGTCTCGAACATTCAGTGTCCATATTATGAATTCATAGTTTTTTGTTATTTTCAGGTGTTTTTAGCCTGTGTGGAAGTCTCTGAAACAGTTCCTTTCTACTTGAAATAGAGTCCCATTTTGCTGCCATAAAGTGTTATGTAGTGTCAGAAACCTCAGGATGTCAGCTTTCCAATGCCTTTTGAATTTTGTGGATGGCAGAAACAGTTCTGGAATTACAATCATTTGAACGCTGTAAAGTGCAAAATGTAGCGCTGGAGAGATTTCAGTGGTTAAAGGGTTAAGCAGTTTTCTTACCTGTCAAGTGGGGATCCAAATTTCTTGTATGCTTTAATGAATCTGCAAATAGTAAAAATATGAAAAATCAACTCATTTACACAGACTAACACGAGGCATAAAACAGAGATTTTCTTCAATCAGGGATTTTGTAAATATTTATCAGTGCTTTTCTTTTTTTTTTTTTTTTTAAGCAGAATCATTTTTTATATTTACATTTTTTCTTTTGTTTATTACTTTTAGTATGATTCCAATCACTGTTAATATTATCACACTCCTGCTGAGATTATCTGTTCTGTAATTGTCTCATTCAAATGAAGTACCTCACAGCGCTACTACATTTATCCTCCTGAGACCCAGTATGTAAAAGTTTTGGCTTTTTTACACTAAATAATTGACTTAGTTGGAAACAGCAAGATGCAACAGTTTTTTTCAGATACTTTTTATTTTATTTTATTTTTTTTTATGGAATGTCCTTTACAGTGAACAATGTTTTCTTTTGTTAAGTAAAGCTGTACGTAAATAAATACATTTTATTTGTATAGCACTTTTCACAGATAAAATCACAAAGTGCTTTAAAAGTGTGAGTAAAAGTGTGAAACTCTTGTCCCCTACGGATGAAAAAAATGCATTGCTGGGTCTCAGGATGATATCATTCAGTTAACTCATTTTCCATCTTGGATATAATTAGATATAAAAGCAAAAAAGCTTTACGGTGGCCATTTTACCTGCGGATCTCTGCATCAGTGAAGCCTTCCACGTTGTTCTTGCGGGCTCTCGGCCTGCCTCTCCTCTTTGGCTTTTTATCATCGTCGCTATCGTCCGTCTCACTGTCGGAGCCCGAAGAACGGTTCTTAAGTTTGGAGCCCACGTCGCTGTCGCTATCATTCGCCTGAGCCTGAAAATACAAGAACCACATCGACAGAACATTATGTGACTGCGAAGCTGAGAGGTTTCTCCGGAAAAAAAATTATATTAAATTGGGGAAAAAGCCATCAGTGCTGAAAATTTGCCAATCTTTGCCGTTACCCGCTTGTTAGAGCTCCTGCTCCTGGGCAACATGAAGATGTCCTCCATCTCCCGCTGCTTCTCCTCCTCCTCAATTTTGCGTCGCTGCTCTTCGGGGATAATATCATCCCATTCCCGGATGGGCCTCTCCTCAAACTCTGGAGTGGTCTCCTCCATGCTGGAGAAATTGGCAACCTGCAGAGGAAAGCAATGAGGAAAAACCAAGGAAAGTATAAGGGACTGAAATGAAGGGTTTTCATGTTATGTAGGAGAGCGAAGTGATCCAAAACATGTACATATGTACCTTGAACTGAGATAGAAGTTCATCTGTAGCACTTGAGCCCTGGTCACTTTCTCTTGTTTCAGCCAACCTCAGAATCTCATCAATATCCATCTCCTACAGAAACAAACAGCATATTTCTGTTATCTACTTATTAAACTAAACTATTTGTAAAACACACAAGATCCTGCATTTCCCGCCTTACCTGTGGTTCAGACTCCTCCCCCTCCGCCTCTTTGAAAAGGTCCTCTGCACCAAACTTAAGGATGGCTGTCAGTTCTTCTTTATTGAATGGATTTGAGCTGTTGAACACACAGAGATTCAGCCTCACAAAATAGAAAAATAATCAGCAAAATACTGCACAACATTACAAAAACACTCACTTTGTGGTTCCTGAGTTGCTGTCCAGTACAGTTCGACCAGTGGTGTCCATTCTCTGGATGACTAGATGGTCCAAAACCATCTTCTTTTTCGCCCTCTCGATAATGTCCTCCTCCACTGTTCCTTTGGTCACCAGCCGATAAATGTTCACCTACGAAGGGAAAGCATTAATGTGACTCAACTCAGATGCAGTAATGAAGTATTTCCATGGTCGAGGATATCCGTTTGGTCCATTAGTTACCTGTTTCTTCTGACCAATCCTGTGAGCCCTGGCTTGTGCCTGCAGGTCGTTTTGAGGGTTCCAGTCAGAGTCAAAGATGACTACAGTGTCTGCAGAGGCCAAGTTTATTCCTAAACCCCCAGCTCTGGTCGAAAGCAGGAAGCAGAAGTCCTAAAAAGGATTCATCCAGCAGTACATATCAATGAAAAATTACATTATTGGGCATAAATATTAAGAAAAATAACTAAATATGCAACTATAAATCAAACGGAGCCACTTTCATTTAACTAATCAAATATATTTAATTCATTTTCAACCCTGTAATTATGCATCCAATTATACGTTTTTAACTAACAAAGCCTATATTTTATTTATGCCATCTTGTAATGTTATCGAGTGCTGAACACCGAATCATTTATAAGCAGTTGTAAGTGCACTGACCTCTGAGCCCTCTGCATTAAAGTGGTCAAGAGCTTGCTTGCGGATTTCTCCCTTTATGGAACCGTCCAAGCGCTGAGAAGGAAAGAAGCAAAAGGACAGATTTAAGCCTAGTGGATTTTCTGGACCACCATCTCCAACCTTGGCATCACTCTGCTCTTCAAGCCATTGTACCCCGGCTACACAGTCCACTTGAGAACAATCACAAGAGTCGACAGCAAACACTACGTCAGCAAAAAGACACCCGAGCTAAATGACTTGCAGGAGTCCTGCTGGTCTTCAGCAGAAAATAACTTGTTGATATAAATAACCACATGGACTCTCAGCTTGGCAGAGTATGTCTGCAACAACACTGACACTCGATCCTCACTCGAGTCACACCGGCAAAACAACCACCCCCAAAAGACCCTCGCCATAAAACTGAAGTTTGCTGCAATAAACTACAAATGATGGAGCTGGATGCCAAACAGTGATATACAATACATGCAGAGAAGAGTGAACATACACAGCTGTACATCATCTGAACATGGATGATGTTTCTTTTTGTAAGCTTATATTTGGAATAAAAGATGGAGTAAACAATTCAACTATTCCACTTTTTATCCCAATAAATGTAAGACTCTGTCAGACCATTAGGAATGCAATATAACATCTAAGGCTATGTTTAGACAATAACGTTCTGAACCGAAAACGCAAAAGTGGCGTTATGTTCCCATGTTTAATTCCGCATTTAGGGGGAAAAATCTGCATGCAGCCAGACATGCAAAAGTGCGTGAAATATCCTATTAATTAATTCAGTTTGCACGCCAGGTGGCATCACCGCCACCAAGACCAAGCGCCTGCGTAAGAACCTTTCTACTTCTTTTCTCCTGGTGCAAAATACAATCACAAAACAGGAAACAGAACATCTTCCTTCTCTGCTCTCTACTACTCCCTGTAAAGATTCAAGACAATTGCTGAAATGACTCTTGGATGTAAATTACAGCGGCTAGGGCAACTTGAAGGTCCGTCACAGGGAAATAACCCAACATGTTGTTGATTTCCTGTACTGGTGCGTGCCTGTGATGTAAACTCTACATGACAAGAAAACGTAGTTTTGCATTTTCAGCCCTTTAAACCACCTTCCAGAGTGGAAATCTTAAAAACTCTCCACTCGTGTCACCGTCTAAAGCAGGTGTCACCAACCCTGGTCCTCGGGGGCTGGTATCCTGCATGTTTTAGATGTTTCCCTCTTCCAGCACACCTGACAGTCATTCTCAGGCTTCTGCAGACCCCTGCTTTAGATGGTGACACAAGAGTGGGGAGTTTTTAAGCTTTCCATTCTGGAAGGTGGCTTCACTTCTTTGTGTTTTCAACCCCCAAAAACGCCGTTGCTGTTTAAACCAAAGGCACATCTGATCAAATATTTTGTCGCTTTCATCCGAGCTTGTTGTCGTGTAAACTGGGCCTACTTGTCAGAGCAGAGCTGATCACACTGGGGCTGGACTTTGATGATGCTCCCAAAGCGGATACAGAACAATACAGTGTTTTCCATTGGCTTTTTATGGCAGATTTATGTTTTTTGACTTCCCATGTGAATCTGTTATATCGTTCATTCCCAAAGTTCTTAATTTCAGTGTTTTATTGCACAAGATGCAGCAAGTTTGAAGTTCATTTTTCAACAAGGCAACAAGAAACCACAAAATCCAATGAATTTACAAGGCCTGTCTGAATCATTTTATAGCATTTTAAGGCATGAATTTCAGATGATTGTATTCTAGATTTTATAGAGGAGCCATAAAAATGCTGATTCCAGCCCCTGTCTATGCATGGATGTGAATTTTGTCGGTAGAGCTTCTGAAGGAGCACTGAAGAACAGAGAGTGGGGTTTTTTTTTTTTTTTTTTGCTCAAACATAAACAGTCTCTCCAGAAATTAACTACTCCACCTTTAAATCTGCGTTTCACCCATAAAATGTGTGAATTCTTACCTGGAATGGGTAGCGTTTCTTAGCGAGGTACTCAGCCAGAATGTCCAACATCCTGACCATCTGGGAGAAGATCAGGACTCTGTTTCCTCTTTCTCTGAGTCTGGTCAACAGTTTGTCCAGCAACACCAGCTTCCCACTGCCCCTCACAAGACTCTATATGACAGAAAAATATAATTCAGAATATATTCAGCACTACTGAGCTTTTTGTGGTGTGAGTCACATTTTCTTTTAAGACTACCATTATAACTGGCTGCCTAGGTGTCTTCATGTTTTCTTTGCAATAAAATGCCTTTTTTGCCAATTCTTTTGCACCTTTGTTTTCAGGAAGAAGTTAACTTTCAATATCTATCCATTAATTATCATCATTATAAATAATAAATACTTAAAACGGTGTCTTTTAGGAAAAAAACAAAAAAATGGACCTGAAGTTTTTCTGCATATTTATAATCAGAAACAACTGTAAATGTCCATAACAAAAAATTTTTGAGATTGCAAAACTATTTTACATCTGCTCAAACATGCTTTTTGGTCTTGAACATTCAGTATCCATATATTGGCTTCATTTTTTTTTGTTATTTCCATTTTTTAGCTTGTGGGGAAGTCTCTGAAACAGGTCCTTTCTTATAAGAGTCCCACATTGCTGCCGTAAAGTGTTTACACATTGTTGAAAAGCTCAGGATCTCAGCTTTCCGATGCCGTTTGAATTTTGTGGATAACACAAACAGATGAGAGGCTACAGTTATTTCTTTGCTGTAAAGTTCTAAATGCAGCGCTCGAGAGGTCGCCGTTGTTAAAGGGTAAATTCACTACTACAGCAGTTTCTGTCTTACAGTGGCATTATCCTGAGGTGATGCTCAGAGCTACAGAAGGTTCATAAAGAGTCATACCTGAAGGAGTTCCTGTTGCACTTCAGTGTCTCCATCCTCAGGCTGTTTTATGAGAAAACTATGGTTACAGCACTTTTTTAGCTCCATAACGATGTTTAGGAAACCAGCAGAGCTGCCTCGGGTGCCTTTGGCAAGCGCTTTGTAATTCCTTGTTAAAATCCACCTGGAAATATTAAGGAACAAATTAAGTTAATAGAGGAGAAATGTAGCTACTCTATATATTTAACACCTGGGGTTATTTGAGTGATTTATTTTAAAGAGAGCTGTAATAAAGATGTTACTTGTAAAACTGTTTCTGTTGCGCAGACATGTCCACTCGGAGGATCTGCTCCACTTTGGCGGGAAGAGATTTTTCCACATCTTTCTTGACGCGACGGAGAAGGAATGGTTCAAGGACTTTGTGGAGGCTCTGATAACCATTTTCCCTTCCTTTTCCATGCTCGTCCTCAAAATCCTCCCAGGAATCAAACCTGCAGTGCAACAAATACAACAAATGTCACTCATCTGTCGTTTTTATTCGTTTTAAGATCACACCGTAATAGATTTATATCAACAGGACGTACTTGTCAGGCATGAGGAAGTGCAAAAGTGACCAAAGCTCTTTGAGAGAGTTCTGCAGAGGAGTGCCAGTAATGAGGAGTCTGTGGTTGGACCTGAACTCCATTAATGTTTTATACAGCAGAGAGTCATCATTCTTCAGCCTGTGGGCTTCATCCACACCCAGGAATGCCCAGTTGATGTTCCCAAGCACCCCCTAGAGTCAAATGTGTGGAGTATTAAAGCGTCATAATTGAACTGTAATAAAAGTTAAACACAGACATTAATCTAAAAGTCGTTTGCGCCTACAGTACCTTGTCTTTCAGTAGAATTTCATAAGTGGTTAAAAGTGCATTGAAACGGATTCTCTTCGTTTGATGGTTCACCCACTCGTAGTCACGGATCTATTCCAAACAGATGCAACAGGGTAAGTTTGTGTAACCAATTCCTGAAAAAACACTCAACAGTTTCTGTTTTTTTCC
Source organism: Apogon hyalosoma (assembly GCA_037367295.1). NCBI lineage: Eukaryota > Metazoa > Chordata > Actinopteri > Kurtiformes > Apogonidae > Apogon > Apogon hyalosoma. The sequence continues at coordinate 14,895,958 of JAPQRP010000025.1, forward strand.
ACCACATGGTACCAGTTCATGTCCACTCGACTCAGTTTGGTATGCGGTGTTGGTCACTGGTTGTCCTGGCCACACTGCATGAAAGTACTACAAACCTCAAAACCCTCAGGAGACTTGTACTTCTTTTTTTTTTTTTTTTATATAACCACAGTCTGGTTTGGTTGGTTTCCATAAAATTAGTGGCACAATGTAGTAAATTGACAAAACATAAATTAATATACTACAACAAAGAGAGTTCAGTATCTTAGATGATTAAAAATGAGTATTGCAGGGTTTGAACACATTATTCAAGGTCATATTCAAGCACTTTTAAGGGTTTTCAAATCTTTCCTGCACAGCTCCTTAATTGCTGGGGTACAATACATATCTACAGGAATACATATACTTATGATTGTTTTTACACTTTTTATCACAATGATGTACATTGTATTATGCTATAAACATCTAAAATTATGTTTCATTCTAGCAAGAAGTTTACAACATTGAAATGTAAGCATTTTCAAGGATTTCAAGCACCTGTACAAACCCTGGTATTAATAATCTCGGCTGTAGAAAAATGACTGAACCTACCGTTTTCCTGCTCATGACATCACCGAGGTAGACCACCACGTTCATGTCTGGAGCCCAGGTGTCGAACTCCCTCTGCCAGGAGGTGAGCGTGGACAGAGGCACCACCAGTAAGAAGGGCCCGTAGAGCTGGTGCTGGTGGAACAGGTAGGACAGGAAGGAGATGGTCTGGATAGTCTTCCCCAGTCCCATTTCATCAGCCAGGATAACGCTGTTACACCTGAGGACACGAGGCATTTGTTCTTGAACTTTGAAGTTTATTTCGAACATAAGTAGAAACAAAATACAAAGGTGAATGAAAGGCAAAGACAAACCTCAAATTTAAAACAGAACATTCTAGAGTATGGAAGGCCATAACCCAAACAAACAAAAAAAAAAAAATCCACAATGTTCAACTACCTCATAGTAGTTCCTCAACAATGCTTTATGGCCGAAATGGAGTAGGAAGGAGCAGAGCTTATATTGTCCTACCCCAAATTTATAAAACAAACATATACAGTCCATAATAAAAGAACAGGTCAGTATTAAGTTACTGGAAAAAAGCTCAAGTTACAAAATACCATAGAAAACATAAGAGCACAAAACAGTACAGCTGTGTTTCCTTCTTTAAACACTTTCATTACCATCCTGGGTTAAACAGCTGTTCCTCATCCTTATATTTCTTTAAAAATTCTACTTTACATATTCCTTTAAACTGCTGTATGTTTGTACTTTGCTTTATTTCATCTGTTAGACTGTTCCATAATAAAACTCCTGTGACTGAAACACACATCCTTTTGACAGTTGTTCTGACATAATGAATTTTCAAATTCCATTTCCCTCTTAGATTATATCCTCCTTCACTCTGGGAGAACAAATTCTGACTACTTTTATTTAGAAGTAAGTTATGTCTTGCTTTAAATATAAGTTGTGCTGTTTTAAACTGCATCTAATCTGGAAATGTAAGAGTTTGTAATCTTAGAAAAAGTTCATCTGTACAGTCCCTATATCCTGCATTATTTATCAGTTTAATGGCCTTTAAATACCCCCCAACACAATGTTCAAAACCATGTTAGTAGTGCACAGTACCTGCACCAGGAATGAGCCAGCCAGTTCAACCCAGCCAACTGATAATCTCTCAGCTCCAGATTTTCATCCCCGATATATGAAGGTTGTTTCTTTAGAGCCACAAATCTGGGCCTTTGCTTTAATACCTGAAATGATAAAGAAATGCATTTATTCGCAGATCTAAACAAACATTTACTAAAATTACAACTAAGCATATGAGTAGTCACACTTTTGAGATTTGTGTCTTACTTTGCAGTCTTTTGATGGGACGGTTTTACTGGAGTTTCGGTTCATGAAGCTGTCTATACAGTGCTGAAACTTCTTTTGGACCAGGGCTCCGTCTTCCCAGCTGCACTCGGAATAGGGTAAACCCATCCATTTGCATAGATACTCTGGCTCATTGGAGGATGATGTTTTATGGCTGTGAGCTGTGGTTTCAAGCAGACACATTTGAAGACAACTTTAATAAGAGATAAATAAATGAATTCACTTAGTACAAAAAGGACTTATCTTAAAATTTCTTTCCTCTTATTTATTTAATAATTTCTGTGTATGTGAACTTACAAATATGCAGGTGTGTGTATATATATATATATATATATATATTATGTCTGGCTGTATATAAACTTAACATACAGTCGCGGAAAAAATTATTAGACCATCAAAAGTCATCAAAAACAATGGTTATGCAATCCAGTATTAACTCCTG
>JAPQRP010000025.1:14908126-14929173 GCA_037367295.1 Apogon hyalosoma
AGCATCCAAACTTATGTGTCTTTGTCTAAAAACAAAGCTGTCTGTTTTGGTAAGGCTGCATTACTTTCTGGAAAGGCAGTAACTAGAAAAACTTAAGAACTTAAACTAGGCCCCAGCACTGTAGTTAATACAGAAAACTGTCTATTAATAGATGAAGGGAAAAATACTAATAAAAGGCCAGCCCTTTGAGTGGTTTGTGTATTCCTGCATTTCCTGACACCATGCAAATGATCTGATATTAGTTTTTAAAAGCATCTTTATTGATCAAAAATGTTTCCACTGATTGAATATATAAATTATATTCACAAAACCAGATTGTTGTGAATAACACACTTGCAAATATTTAGCAAATTTAAAATGAGAGAAGTTAACAATCCAGAAAAATATATCATAATAACCTATCCAAGTCATTGACTTTAAGATTTTCATTATTATCCACCTGTGCTTGGATTTCAATATAGAAAAATAGTTAATCTTGCAGTAACATCAAGACTCAGACATAATTAAAACATGATTTAATTTTCACATCAATTGCCACATAGATTATCCTAATAAAAGCAAGTAAAAGAAAGTGTTTTTCCCCCTTTTTTTTTTTTAGATTACAACTTCAACTGAGAACAGTGAACATATGTTCTATGAATAACTGATAAAAATGAATGTTGCTTGGCAGGTAAAATACCACAGTTACAATTCAATAATTTTAAACAATTATTATTCAGTAGAAAAATGTTCAAATTGATGTCTATTAATATAAAGGATGTTAAAGCAAAAGTAACATTACCCTGAAATGCATATATCTTAAAATAGTGCAGAGGAATGTGAATACTGACATAGTATAAATAACTTCATTATGCAGAGTCAAGAAGTGTCAAGGTTTTAAAAACCATGTGGAACAAGGTAAAACTGTGTACAGTCACTAAATATTATATATAAGGCCCCTGAAACTACACAAATAAATAGTTAGGAAAATGTTGCTTTTCAAAACTCTACCTGGTGAAAACTTTCAGTAAAGAATAAAAAAAAAAAAAGATTCAGATAAACATAAAAAAGAAGACACGTTTGAATAGTTTTCAGTTAGACTGCTAGGGTAAAATTAAGTTACAAATAATCCATTCAAAATATATTTGTAACCACATGAAAGTCCAGAGTAATACATTGTTTTCAAAATAAATAAAACCAAAACACGTTGTTAAAATGGTGCAATGCAGTACCATCTAGAAAGACAAGGTCATTTACAATGTAACCAAAAATACATTAAACATTTGTGACAAATCATTGCAACATAAATGCAGGACAAATAAGTTTTCCTGTGGTCTAACACATACATCTTGTGGGCAAAGATCTCTTAACACAGGCCTGGACCCTCCGTAATGAGTGTAAGAAATGGTAGGAAAATCAGGGTGTGGCTATTAAACAATAGCAAGGTCATTCATGACAATGGTGCACTTCATCAAAACCACGTCGCAAATGTATACACAGGTGACCAACCATGCTTGACAAAGTAAACAATCAAACCAGTTATGAAAAAGGTAAAAAAAAGTATATGGCTCATACCTTGATGCATTGCTTTGAGTCGAACCTTCATCCTCTTGTTTCTTACTTTTATTCTTCATCATTGTAGTATCCTGAAATGTTTGAAGGTATGATCTTTTGTCCTGGTATTTACAGTCAAAAAGTTACAGGAGGCATCAACTATCATATAAGTACCATAAAACTGCCTTTGCTCAGGTGGCACTTTAAACCCAGGCGGTGCGACACGACTACAGAAACGTGTATTAAACCGAAAGATTTGAGGGTCATTATTTACATCGATGATTGAAATGTATTTAATATAAATGACAGGCGGTGTTATAATAAGTTAAACATCCAACGTGTCTTTCAGTATAGTCCACGGATCAAGCCGCATGCAATTAATTTTAACTGCGTCATCACATAGAGGATTAGAAAAAAATAAATTTAAGCTTAAGAAAATCAGTAATTTATGTATTACACAATGTAAACATACCAATTCAGAGTGAAGAAAGGTGGTAGCCTATAAATGAACTATTAGATTAACGTTCGCCGAAACACGGGGGTTTAAATATTTATCCGATTCGAATAAAAAAGCAAACTATGAAAAAAAAATAACTTAATAATAAATTATAAAGAAAAAGGCTCGTTACAAAATCGTTGTAGGCCTTTGCAGTCTTCATGTACTATCAGACTCAGACAGAGGCGAGCAGCACTAAAAATGGAGGCGCGCCATGGCTGCCAGAGCCCACTATGGAAAACAACGACAAGCACTCCGCCAGCACAGACTGCTCCTCCGGCTCGAAAAAACAGCCCAAAACCACACAAAAACCATAGATTCCCGTTAAAACACCGATCGCACAACCAAAACGATTAACTTGGAATAAAAACGAAGCGGAATCGGTCGAAAAACAGGCGAGAAAAACGGTCTGACGAAAGCCTATGGCACCCTTCCCAAGGCTCAGCCGCCATCTAGAGCTCCTTCCTAGCTCTGAAAGCTTTGCCTTTGATTGACGTTATTTCCATTTACCCCACACTCAGGTGATGTTTAAGTCCCACCCCTTTTGTTATGTTTAAATTAGCTTTTATATAAACTTACATATATTTTCAGTCCCAGGACATAAGCCTGAAAGTGAAACCTTTCTTCCTACTTCATGTAAGTAAGAATAATGAGAGCATGTAAAAGTATATAATATTTTTTCCACCTCTTGCATCACTTCCTGCCCAGACAGGAAACTGGACGACCAGGAGCCATTTTAGAGAATCTATGGTCACCATTTCTGTTCAGATCCAAAGTCTAAACTAATTGCAACAGTCCCTTTTCAAATAATTGTATTCTTCAGTTATTTTTCTTAATGATGCAAGGAATATTTTGCAGTTTAATTGAAACATAAGGATGTAAATTCACCAACATTTGTGGTTTTTAGCCTTCCCAACTGTAGAGCTAATTTTCTTTTTTAACTTAATGACTGGGTATTATTTATGTGGACTCATCAACTAACAGTAAGTGTTAACGAATCAAAGTTTATGGGGAAACTCAGATGCAAAGGTCAGTTAAGAACAAAGCAAATCTCTTGTATGTATTAACTACGATTTTAAATTAACCTCCGAAGCTAGTGGACTAAAATATGATCAAGGTATGACGCCAAATACTGTACATCTTTCTCCAGGTAAATTAGCTAATGAAACAAAGTCAGGAAAAATACGAGGACATACACTTTATTTAAAACAACATCTGAATATCAAATGTACAGAAGCTGATTTTGTGTGTCCCAAAAATAACAGTCCAAGTTATGAACGAGTCCACTACACAGCCACAAATGGTGTTCCAGTGTCCATTCGGTCAAAAAACAAAAATCCAAATGCAAAAATCCAGTCCGAAAAATGTCTCATCTTGTCAAAATTTGGCTAACCGCCAAATCACTTGCCATCTTCATGTTTAACAACGCTGTCTCCGCTTCTGCAAAATCCAGTTGAATGGGTTCTTGATAGGATAAAAAAGAAGGAAAAGTTGTGAGCCCACATTGCAACGGAAATGATTAGTGATTCACTGTCCAGCAGTTAAAGAAAGCATGCTAACCTAGAATCACAACAGCCAAGTAGCCTTACATGGGTAGCTAGCCCTCTTTTTATAAAACGCGAATCTAAAAATATTGTTTTACAACAGTAGACTTTTCAAAAGGGAAGCTACTCAAAAAGTGTAGCTAATCCGTGGTGTTGACAGGTAAATCTCAAGCAACATACAGGGAAGGGTTTAATATCCATTTTCTTAATAATCATTCATGTGTGGCTCAAAGTTGAAGTACATAATCATTCAACGACACTTTGAGTTGCAAGAATGCAACACAAAATTTACACACAACGTGACCACATTTTAAGATGCGCCCACACAGGAAATCATAAATCACATCATAAATGTGACAAAGAGGAATATAACACGCTAAGCATATAACTTATATTAGAAGGAATACTAGAAGGACTCATAATTGATAAATTTGTGAATTAGAAACAAATCAGAAAATTAGGTCTTGGATGAACACATGTATGAACACTGATTCATCCACTGACCACTAGGTGTGTACTGAGTCTAGAGCTCAGAGCGCCTTTGTCGCGGAATGGGGTGGGGTTGGAAAAGAGGTGGAGCTACTGGAAGTCCGACCCTGCTTTGTGACCATTGTGATTGAATTGATTCAATTAGTTGACAGGGTTTAACCAATAGCGATTAACCCTGCCTACATCTGAACGTGCCCCATTCCGCATCCTGCAGGGGTTATTGCTGCAATAGCTAACCCTCATGTGTAAGGTGATGTTCAATTAGGATGAAAACATCATAACAAAAGAATAGCATGCAAGCTATTACAGTGTTTGCAAATAAAGATCTGAACATGATAAAATGATTACAACAGTTACCAATGCAAAGACAGACTGACCAACAGTGGAACAACATGACAGCACTCAACACTTTGAGCAGCCAGTCAAAAATAGGATTTTGCTTAAACCCACTCATAAAAACCCCACAATGCTTAAAAAAATAAAAAAATAAAAAAAAAAATAAACTTGCAAGCATTAACAAAAATAAATTCCAATTTAATTTGACATTTTAAACTTAGAGGCCAAAACGTATTTAAAATGGCAAAAAAAAAAAAAAAAAAGAACATAACAACTATGTTAAGACTTTTTCTATTAAGTGCAAAAAGGAAGCAACAATGTCTATATCTATTTATGACCACAGACAAATCACCCTGTCATTTTAATCAATAACCAAAGTAGCCAAATAAAAACAGCTGTTATGCACGTTACTATCAGAGTTAACTCTCCCTTTGAACAGCAGATTTGTTTAAACAGTGCTGTACCTGCTAACATCTGTTAGTCTGAAACTACCATTAAGAACTGGCAATGATAGACATCAATATTATACATAATTCAATTCATAATGTTACTGTTTTTTGAAGAGTGAAAATACAACTTACAGAGTTGTCTTCTTTTGTTCAAAATTTCACAATCTTCACCTCAGTCAATCTCCACTGTGGAAGAGATGAAGAACAATGAGTGACATCCTTAACTGAAAAAATATATAAAACATCGATGCCAAAATGGTCAAGTTAATTATCTGAAGGAGTAATAATCCTATTATTTCTAAATGGAATATATAAAATTAATCAATTAACATATACTACAAAAAAAGAGGGGCAGGTTGATTTATTTTTTATCATTTATTTTTACATCTGTGACATTGCCAACAATCTCAGCTGTGAATGTTACACTTATTTTTCCTTCTGGAACTTCAGTATTTGAAATAACTGGAAACCTAAGATCACATTGTTTGTTGTATTAAAATCTTAAAATAGTACAGTACATTACTCAACAGACTTATTTTCATCCATCTACTATTTATGATCATCCTCCATTGTGGTTAAAATACATTTGCATTTCCCAGTGTATAGGAGGCCATACTCACTAATAAAAGAAATTTGCCAGCTATCTTTTATTCCTTGAGGAATTTATCCAATTATTAGAATTTACTATGGAAAAGCATGTATGAAATCTTACAGTCTTCAAAAATTATGCTTGCATGTTTTGGAACAATCAGACCATACTAATCTTTTTTTCCTACACTTTCAGGACACCTACCTTTTGGTCAGAGAGCTACCTTGAATTTCAGATTAAGACATGCAGGCAGGAACAGTGTGTAAATGTGATGTATTTATGTGCTTCTTTAAGACAACAATATTAAACTGATATTAACATTTACTAAGCAACTCATATTGTATGATTTTTTACTTTTTTGGGAGCTTTCTGTTATGTGAAGATTTTTTTCCTCTAGCTACTTTTTACATTAAAGGAAAATAAGAATAAAGAAGAAAAATGTTTCTGAAGAGAATGTTGAGCGGAATCTTCCATGTCAGTGGTCCATATTAAGAAAACGTTTACTGCTCTTACTCATGCTTTGAAGATGTTAATATTCTGAAGATAAATAATAATGGCATTATTTGTTAATATTCTTACAATTCTGTAAATTCTTTATTACGACATCTTTTATCAAAAGTCATGTTAAAGTTAGCTTTCTCATCAATATTTTGGGGCAAAATGATTCACTGATATTCCTTTGGCCAGACATACTGAAGCTGCCACTTAAGGCATAGTTTCTAAAGCTCAAAGTCTCTTGCTGCCATTTGTACAAATTAATTTAATAATGTGAGATCAAAAATATGGCAATTACACAATCCTATTGGCTCTATCTCATGTTTTGATTCACTTGACATTAATTATCTGACAGTACAGCTTTGTCACGACGCCCTCTAAAGGCTGCGATTAAAACTGCATTTGTACCATGTATTGCTTGAAGTAGCTAGCTTGGGCAGATGTATCACTTTGGTAAACTTTGCTGGTTTGGTAAATCATTACAAAATGTTGAAATCACAAGGCTTTGTATGAATGTCTACAAATTATGCTGTACTTTGCATAAACAAACATGCCCAGATTAGGTCATGCCAACATTTCCTGAACTATGGACTTAAGTTTAAAAACTTCAATTTAGAGGGTGCATTTAAGAAAACTCAGTATTAGCGATATAAAACACACCTTAATTCTGGATGAGCAACCAAAACACAAAAATTTGCGTAAAATTGGGAATAACATGGGCCAAAGACAAAAAGGCTTAAAATTCCAACATCTATTTGTATAACAGTATCTATGGTTTCAGGATCCACTCAAGTATATTTCATTACATTTTTGAAAAGGATAAGCAAGATGCCAGCAAAACAAAGGACCTCCCCACCAAATGTAACTATTAATGGACCTGGTTAGAAGGATTGGTTTGGGGGGAAAAAATTTCCAACCTCCATTTTCTGGCTAGTTCCCTTGCATCAAGGCAAATTAAGAATTTGGTGTCTTATAATCACCAACCCAACACTTCTGTGACGCAAACACACCAAATTTACTTCAAAACTAGATGCTACAGTGAAAAGTGTGAAGGTGACAGATAAAAGTACGCCATTTTTCACAGTTCAGTCATTTTTCAAAGATGTACGGTACCAAGATTATGACACAAAAATGACCAAAGTTGGATGTTCGTTTTGCAATCATATACTTCTGTAATGATGCTACAATGACGTGGTAACAGAATTACAATTTAACTACACTTCATTTTTGGTGTAGTGAAAACTATTTGAAACTGGTTCTAAATGTCAATCATAATTTTATCTAATCGCCATTTCTATCATATACAATTTTTTTTATGTTTACAAATCACTGCTACATCAAATCAAACACCAAGTACAGTTGTTTTTACCCTTAAAAGAGCAATGAAATTTTATTCAGTATTTACTGATATCACAAAAATACAAGTATAAAAATACTTTGCTTCCATATGGCCAATTTAAACATAATTTGACAGTTTTGGAGTGCATAAACATTATGCAAGTGATGTTTTACTGCCAGTAATTTAAGAAATTATACTTACAAATCCTCCTTGTGGTGCAAATCACGCCATTCCATCAATTCACAACGCCATGGTAGATAAACATCAACCCTGTAAAAACATGAGAATTCAAAGTTAATTAAGGACATGTAGCAACAGCACACCCTACTGGCTGCATATTTGTAGCAGTAAAGACAAGAAACGTCACCGGGTACAAAAATTCTGTAGTTCTCACTGGCTAAAAAAAAAAAAAAAACATACCATTTTGTTCAGTGTGGATGATCTTTCATCTTCAACACTCCTTCGTCAAAATGTATGAAACATCGAGGGTATCCCTGTAAAATACGAAAAGTTATTGTAAGTCACTGCAGTCAAATTTGACAAAATGAGAATTATGCTGGGATTACAGCTAAACACATACTGTATTTATGATTCTAAAAACCTTCTTTGTGGAATGTTTTAAATCTCATTAACATATCAGTATAACAAAAATCGCAGAAAAGTATTTTTTTCATATTTTGCCGTGAAATGTTTTGCATCTGTGTGTTTTTGATGCGTAAAATGTAACTAAATTTGTAGTTGGCAGTTGCATCCTACTGGGAAAAGCATAGAGAGGACATTTTACTTAGTGAAAAATGGAGCTAATCCTTAAGATTTAACAATATAGTCCAAGATATAAATATCTTTAATAAAAGACTGCAGAGAAGGTTACCTATCTTATTCTACATAAACACTTTCTTCGCATGTGGATAACCCATCTGATCCAAGGGAATGTGATATTAACAGGATTTTATTTCTTTATTTAATTTTAATGCAATATATTGTTTTTCACTAAATTCACAAAGTTGTGATGATGCATTCTGACATAAAGTCTTCTTTCCCATGTGTTGCAGGTGTAATATAACGTGAAAAAGCCAAATATATGTACATATTTAAATTACTGCTCTGTTCAGTACCTCAAAGGGTTAAAAGCCAACACCCTATTTTGTATTTCGAAGTATACCTAAGCTTTTATAACATACAGAACCTTTATTTGACATACCAATGGAGTAAAGTACATGTGTATTGTATAAAAATGATGATTTGTTGTCAAATACCACATTTAAAACATTTTAGGACTTTGCTCATTTTATTAAAACTGTTTTTAATTATAAGTATTTCACTCCTGTACGTAAAATCTTGTTATATACCGTATATGTACACACTGTGGTAGGATAACGCGAAAAACTATCAATTTTTAAATATTTTTTCGTTTTGAAATTCGACGAAAAAGCTCAAAAAAACGAATATACTGAAAATAAACAAAATTATACTGAAACTTGTTATGTTAGTGTCTATCCACCTCAACACAACCTTATAAAAACGAAATGTTTACTGCTTTTTGTTGTTTTATTCAACCAAATTCAGACAAGGGCATTTGCCCTTTCAAGGACAAAGCAAATTTTTAATGCGTAGGTTGAAATAACTCCAAATAGGACGAGAACAAATGAACTTGACCAAATACGAACGAACTGAACTTGAAACAGAGGTAGCAAACATGCACATTTTGTCCACTAAAACACAGTTTAAAGTGTTTAACTACCCTACACCCTAGTCTTTATTCATCGCCGACAACACACCATGGCCATTTTTACAACACTGCGCCTGACTGTCGTTCTTTCCACCATATTGCCGAACAGCCCTGATTCCCGTTTTAAAGCCATTAACGTACGGTTACTCGTTAGTTCTTACCCCTTTCCGAGGCCGTGTCTATCCCCCGTCATCTGCCGTGGCCGGTGTCGTTTTTCGGGGGTATTTTCGTCGTTTTGGTGGGTTTTTCGGCCGCATCGTTCCGCCCTTCGTCCTCCTGGTTCTCGCCGCCTCGCTCCTCTGTTGTGTGTGTCCTCCTCTGCCTCTGCCCGAGCTCATATCCTTCAACGGCTCTGCCCACTTTCCCCTCAACGTAAGCCAAACTCCACTTCCTCCCCAGCCTCCAGCTAGCGTTAGCTCTGCGGCTAACTGACAACCCGCCTAAGCTAATCAACAACAAGTCCAGAATGTAAGAAAACGCAATATTCAGCCGAAAATCCACTTTGTGCTGTTTATTGTTAGTTTCACCACCACACAAAACCGAACAGTAAATGGGCGAAAACGTTCATTTAAGAACCCATATTCTGTTTTTCACGAGCTAGCTTCATACAGAATAAGTACTTTATAATTAAACCATTAACAGAGTGTGTTATTGCTAATCTAACCACCACCACATCTTCTGTAATGAATCTATGTGTCTGTTAAGCTACATAAATATGGGTTTCTTATTAATATTGTTACTATTATTATTATTTTCCACTGCTTTATGTGTATTGTCATAATAGTACTTTGAGCTAAACAGGGATTTATGATGTGCTAACCTGCTCTGTTACAGGCCCTTTTAGCATCCTTAATATTAACTTATTTGTCAATACCTATGTTTTAAGTAGTGCACATGAAACTGTTAATAAGTGACCTATTCTGTGTTTACTAGCCTGCATAAAGAAAACACATGTAATCTTATCCTGGTCGTCATCTCTGTACATAGATCATAGGCTACACCTTATCTTTGTTTTGACCTAAAAGTTGATTTTTTTTTTTTTTTTTTTATTAACTGTTGTTATTAGAGAGCTGCTGGAATAAGACCTGCTTTATAAAGTATTCTCAATGTTATGTCACAATCCACTATCACAACCTAAAAATGCTTAACAAGAGATTAATAACATTATTTATCTTGGTTGACTTAGAAGGATGTGTAAAGTCTATCGGAGACAATCAAACTTGGTAAACTTGGGCATTTCACTGAGTGCAGTCTTTGTTAGGCAGTCTGTAGAGTCTGGTATGCAGTCCACCCCCATCCCTGACCAATGAAATGTTTGACATGACAGCGCAGGCGCTCTGCAGGGGAAGATTTCTTTAAAAAGCTCCACGGCCTAGCAACAAGACTGCCCTACAAGTGCAATACAGATCCAGACATTCGAAGTGAAGTAACCATGCCCCTATATTGGCTAACTGGTTTGATGGGTTAAGGGGTTGAAACATATCCTGCTTTACCACCAGAGAATTACGAAACATCTCAGAACGTTGAACTCGTGCTCTTTTATTTACAGTTTTGTTGGTATTTCACATGAATGTTGCTGTTTAAAATTTGGAAGTGTTTGTACTGACATTGGCACTCTTATCTCACTCATATGTGTTATTTTGTTTTCATAAATCAAGCATGCATATGTTTTTATGCCTTGTGTTGAAATTAAATCAGGTTAACTGTGTTGCATTTGGTACACCAGGTAATACTACATTTAGACTTCGAGGTCAGGCACTAGTTTAGCATTATAATGTAGTCTATGTGCACACTAACCTTTGTCAGAAAAGAAACAGCCATTTGTTGGATTAAAAGAAGAAACCCAACACCGTGAAGGGCGTTCTTTACACACTGTGTGACCTGCAGCACAGATAAGATGCAGGACTGCATTCATGGGTGTTAAATTTCAGCTAAATGCATTCACTAAAGGTCATGTGACACTGTGAGTAACCTTTGCCTGTCGACAGAAGAACAGGTCTCCTATGTTCTCGTGTTTGTCATTCAGTTAGAGAGATAAATGAGGCTGTACACTGGTGCAGTTATTATTGTTCAGAAGTCAATGTTGAAAAGCCAGACCATGACAAAACTATTGGAGATGTCGAAAGGTGTTCACAGCTCATGTATGAGGATCTAGAAGGCTAAAAAATTAGAAACAGTAATGACAACAATATGTCTAATTTAAGGACTAAAACCCTTAAAATCCAAAACCTAACTGACAATGTTGTAATGGAATTTTTCTTCTAATCGAATTCTAACTGCTCATCAAAAGTCTAACATCACCACTGTCTGACTATTTGTGCTTTCAGTTCTCTGCACAAGGAAGCCAAATAATGGCAACACATGTGTTTTCCAAATACAGATCGAGCTCATTCAGTTTCATTTCAAGACCAACTAAATGTACACGTTGGGTCCTGAATGCTTCTTACTCGGAAGACTATAGTTGTTACACTCTTGAAACAGACCGATAATAGATAGAAGTGGCAGCTACTGTATGATTTATTGACTGTATAATAATCTTTGCATCTACTCAAACCAGCCCCTGTTGAATTTCGACTTGAGTACTGGAGGAAAATGGAGGCTCTGTGGTTATTTTGTGCTGCCATCTGGTGGGCTGTATCCAAACCAGAACTCTCAGACTGCAGATGTGCAGAGAAATGTAGCAAATCCCAGTAGGAGGCAGGTCAGGCAAAAAACCAGCCAAAAGTACGGACTGCCTTTTGTCTAGGTTTTTAGTCAAAACCCCTACTGATTTGTATATTGGAATAAAAGTCTAGTTTGAAGTGGCTTTCATTGCTGGTCCCTATGGTCACAGCACAGAGGGTTTACGCATCAAATTCTTTTCTTATTTATGTTGAGCAAGTGCACTAAGTAACATTTTAACAGATTACTGAATCTGTCTGTTATGTGTGCTTGTATAAGAGAAAACAACTGGTTTATCTTGTGTTTTCTTTGTGCCTCTAGATTTTCTGATCAGCTATCAGCATCACTAGTCACTTGGCAGCTTATCACTGTCTTATCTGATCAAGATTCTTCTGGGAATCTGCAGCTGTGACCCGGTCATCTGCTGTCCTTGGAAAATTGTGTCTGCTGTAATCCGTGGGTAAACAGAGGAATGTCGACTTCACATGCCATCAGATGTTTGTAGATTGACACTACAATCCTAATGTCTGTCAGAGACATGTAGAAGCAGCATTAAAAAAAAGTCACTATCAGTAAAAGTAATGAGTTGTTTTTCACTTAAACTTTATAGTCTCACGTCCAAAAAGGTTATATTGCAATTACAGCGCTTTCGTTTAATACATAAACACATCATTATATAGCCTTGACCTCACAGCTCAAGCCCATTATGAAAAAACATGCACAGCCTTAGTTACAATATTGTTGTTGTTGTTTAGGAAAAGAAACAAAGCAGTGTTATGATCCAAATTAAAGTGTTGCTGTAAACATAGCTGTATCTCATGCTGCTTTTATTGCGTATGGTAACATGGGGGCTTTAATGGCCTGAGGAGTTGCACATGATGTGTTTTGGAGGCACAATTATACAGTATTTTTAGAATAACTATCCCAGCTCAGAAAAAATAATGTTATGTAATTTTTAAATTAGATAAGCGGTTTTCAGAGTGTGTTCAAAGCTGTTATATTTCTGGCAAAGTGCAATGGATAAATAACTCTTTCATGTGAGACATTGGCATAACTTTTAGAACAGCTTAATAAATAAATAAAATGTAAGAAATGTCAAATTAGTTAGAAAAACAACTTTTTAATATTTTTGGACTGCAGGGTGCTAGATTAATCTGGGCTTTTTGACTCCTAACTTAAATATTTCCCAATCCTGATCACTTTAAACTCACTATAATGATATGGATATGCCACCCATGGGCGCTGAGCCAGATATGGTTGTCTGGTCTGTCTCCTAACGCATTATCAGAGAAATCTAATATGAAGAAATATGGAAATGAATAACGATTTCTTTTGAGTATTTTCTAGCTTTGTTATTAACCTAAAGCATTAGTTACATCGTCCATCTGTAAAAATGTGCAGTCTATGCACAGGCTGAAAACATTTCTTTTAACACAACATCAAACACCGGGGCCTGGCACATGTCTTGCTAAACTAAATATGCACAAACCCAATTTCCATTTGTTGGTAGTTCATCTGAGAGCCTAGACATGCTTGTGGAGTTTTTTCTCCATTACACAGTAAATCAGTTTTGTGATTTGGAAATGGGAACTGTCTGCACCAAACATCACATTACAGTAATAGATTGCAACATCAAAGTATAAATAAATAACTGAGGTAAAGTTTGGATGGGATTAAATGTTTTTGTGGTTCCAGATTATTTTCTTTCCTGTCAAAAAAACGGCTGCTCAGATTGTAAAGATTGCTGATCCTTATCTTAGTTTATAACCTTCAGCCAGGTCATGAAATCCATGTAGCAAGTTTGGCTTTTTTAAAATGCATTTGTTTGTTTTTTTTTGTTTTTTTTTACATTAAATAATTGTCTGGATTGGAAAAATTCAGATACATTTAATGCAATTTTTATGGAGCTAAATGTAGCAGGCAGCTTTTTTTTTTTTTTAAGTAAATCTGTGAAATTCTTGTCTGCTGTAGAGGACAAAAATGCACTGCTGGGTCTAAAGAGGAAAAAAAAAAAAGTTTAACCACATAAAGAACAGGCCAGTCAATGAAATCACCACCACAAAAAAAAAAAAAAAAAAGGCTTGTAATTTCCTCAAACACCCTTCTACTGGTGGCGGCGGTATGTGAGAAGTTGTGAAGTACGAGCGTACCCTGAACGCGTCACGGACCCACATAATACTCCTCTTCAGCACCAGGATCCGTGGTCCAGCCTACAGAGCTCTTCCGGAGGTGGATAATCCTCATCCTCTACACGCAGCCCTAATGCAATCAGGAAGGAATCGCTAAAACTCACCTCAAAGGGAACACATTTTGGACGCAGATGCAAGTTACGAGCAAGAAATGTAATGTTTAGAACAGCGTCTGCGTGTAGAGAGATGGAAATTTGCGTCTTGCATTTTCTTTAACCCTTTTTATTTAATATATACACAAGCAAACTCTGACATTGAAGATCCGACTGTCTATAATGTGACAGCTGTTGTCGCGTTTCATCTAGTTCGGTGGAAACGACTGCATTTTGATTTAATTTTTTATTTTGCATTCTATCCAGCATCATGATGGTATATAATCTGGCTTTAACTTTTATTATTGCTGCGCTTTGGCGGGTCAGCGCGAGTCCAAAAACTATTTCTTCACCATCGACGCAGTTAAATTCAACATCATCATCAGTCATCCACGCAGATGAACTGGCACATAATGTCACGGATGCAGCCGTGGGATCCCGGATTTCAACTCTAATGACGCATCTTCCAACTCTGAAAAACATAGTTATTTTTATCTGCGTGTTAACAGCTGCTCTCATCACATTCCTGGTCATCAAAGTGGTCAGGTAAGCAGGCTGATGCCACTGTTGATCACTGCTCACAGATGCCATGAAAAATACAAACATTGCCTTAGAATTACGCACACTGGCTGTGATTATTGTATAAATGTTTTTTTTTCCCTGGAAACCTCAGTCTCTTTTGTAAATGAATCGATTAGGAGCGTGTGGTTTGGCTCATGTGACGGTGAAAATCAAGAGGAAAAGGTCTGGGCCTCTTAGTTATGCACCCACAGGGAATAATCTGACATATTTTAATCATATCTGTGTGGAAAAGACCATCCACATCAGTTTATTAGAGAGTAAGGACTTAAAAATGTCAGTCTGATTATATATTTCCTCATTATGTATGTTTTTAGATCAGTCCTGTCCATATGGCCTGACCAAAAATCCATTCAGACCAATCCATTTTTATTTATAAGGCACAAATTTACAGAAACGCAAAGGTTACCAAAGTTCTGTACAGTAAAAAATAAATTCAATAAAAACATAATAAAAGACAAAATACTAAGATAAAAACATAATAAATAAATAAACAGACAGTCCAGCCCAGATAAAATAGGTTAATATAGCAGCTGTGTTTTTGTGCTTGTCTCATGTGTTCCTCTTTTTCCACAGATCTGGCAGACGAATCAGAAAAACCCGAAAGTATGACATTATAACAACGCCTGCAGAACGTGTTGAGATGGCTCCTCTAAATGAGGAAAATGATGATGAGGACGACTCTACCCTGTTTGATGTTAAATACAGGTTCGTTCTCCCTCATCACACTGTTTTCATGTTTTTAACTGTTTCCCTTTCCCTTCTTTTTTTTCCATTAATTACTCACTAAACAGAAATGATTGGAGATTTAACACCAGCAATTATGTTTATCACATACCAGAGAAAGAAGAGGCTGGTTAATTGCTAGAGATCGGCACCATAATCTACATTTAAAGTATTGTAAACTATTCATTAAAACACAGTTTGTAGTTTTCTTATCATTTGACGTCGTATATTCACTCATCCCATTCTCTACTTTCCCCTTGCTTTGCCTACTCAAAACACCTCGTTTTCACCAGGAAACTTTTACACAACGTTTCTGCCGAGATAACCGACTTCTGCTCAACAGCTGTAAAGGTCTAAATCTGACTCGATGTGTTGCTTTGAATTTGCAAAACCACAAACATTTTGCAAAGCTACGCCAAGAGCCTGCTCAGTTCACAAGGTTCTTCTTGAAGAAATGCAATTTTAAGGAAACTTTGTTTTTGTCTGAATCTGATGTTGACATAAGGTTTCACCCTTCCGTCCTTTCGATTGTTCTTTAACACAAGCGTTTCCTCAAAGGAAGATATGGCCTCCTGTTTACCTGACATTCCTGATTTACAAGTCATATGGGACTCTGTGGGCGGAATCAGTGAAACTAAAATTATTTTTCTTCTTTTTTTTGCAGGTGAATTCCCACAGGGTGTGCGACCACTTCCTGATTTGCAGAGACAACTCAAGTGATTTTATTTTTTTTTTCTTTTGTGTTGTCAAGTTTGACCAAATCAGCTGTTTCTTCTGCTGCTTGTGCATGGCTTCAGTCTGTATTTAAAGGACAGGAGATGCATGGATTTCATCATTTACTATTTTACTGCCACTTCCATCGTGTGGCCTGAAAAATGACTTTCTGCTATTACAGGTCACGATGGTTAATTCTAGTTCTTCTTTAACCCATGAAGACCCAGTTCTGGTTTTGTGGCAGTGCCCAAATGAAAACCCTTCTTAAGTTATTTATCACCATTTATTCTAATATTATCCTCTGTGTTTTGCTTTTTTTTTTTTTTTTTTACTGTAAATCCTGTATTTTCCTATATTTCATTGAGATGGTCATGAAAACTCAGAGTTAATGCAAAGGTTATTATATCAAAACAGAGAAAACTGAAGAAAAAGTGGCTATTCGGCAAATATATCAGTAAGTGAATGTAAAACCAAGTGTCGCCATCTACTGTCATTGAAACTCCCTTTACACAGGGTTGGCAATCGTTGAGAGGTTGTGGAGTGATGAAAAAATGGCCAGATCTCTCAATGATCTTTCAATGAGCACCCAGCGATCACCGAGATCTCTTAGTGATCTTCCAGTGATCTCCATGGTCTCCTCAAAGTCTTGACTCGGTCCAAAACAGTCTCTCAACGATCGCTAAGGGAAGCAACCTCTCAACAAACACTCAAGGCGCCCTCATTGATCTGCCAGTGATCTCTCAGCAGTCTTTCAATGAACGTCAAATTTTTACACCCCGAATGTAGAGATGGTTGAGCGATCAATGAGGGAATGGGTACGACTATCTCAGTGACCCCCACCTTGCCTGATCCGACTGACCAGACAGTTTAAAGTAGGGGCCAAAGGCACAACAAGTGCTCAAGGATCTCTCAGTCGTTTACACAGAAACAGCTTTTTCCAGGCTTAGGAGATCATTGAGAGATTGGGCCAATTTTTGATCGCTCCGTGGTCACCCAACGATCTCTGTGCTGCGTAAAGGGGCTCTTATCGAACTCCACGGGTTTTACTGGTGAATTGACGTTGTTGAAGATGACGGTGTTTCCACTTTCACTCCAGGGCCTCTGAACGTCTAAATGGGTCATATCTGATGACCATGAAAAGATGACAAACTGCATTTTACACCGATTATTTACATGTATTGATAGGATAAATGGTTCAACAGATACTAGACATTTTAGTTCAATACATGCTTTAGGTCACCTGTGGCTGTTTGGGTCTTTATGGGTTAAAAGTCATCCAAGATATCAGATCTTGTAGGTTTGGAAGTCAGTTGTCCTTTTAATACATTGCTATTGTTATTATGTAGTAAAACGTAATCATATGCATTTGCAGAGATAGATGCCAGGCTTTCAAGAAACACAACACACCTGCACATTTGCTCCAAACCACAAAAATACATTACTTAGCATTTCCAACTTTCAGACTTGATGAAGATCTTAAAACATAGTCATAATAATAAGAATTTTTGTGGTTTGGACCAACTAACTGTTCAGGCATTACCTTTCATTATTCTGTGCCATTTATATAACTGTCTTCTTCAAAGCTTTCATTTTCCCAAAAGACAAACACAGGATTTGAGTTCATATTGTTTAGTTGCCACTGAATTGTTTTAGCTGATGTGTAAAATGCAAGTGTTTTGCAGAGAATATTCTGTTAAATATTATGTTTGCACACTAGAGCCAAATAGTTATTCTAGTAGTATAATTGGTATTTTTAAACTAGACTTTTGTACCAAATATTATATAATATTATATATGTACTAACCACTTTACTGTGCATATATACTGTCAAGGCTTAAGTGTATATTTTTTTATTGTGTTCTTTGAGACATTCCTGTTTTGCTGCTATCTCAGCTGTAGTTTTGAGTTTGATAAGTAGCAAATCATGACCTATACGTACGGTTTGTAATGAAATATATTTGCTATGAATGTGAAGGTTAGAAGAGGTTTTAATCCGGTGTGTTTGATCATGTGTCGACTGAACACTTTCAACCACAGGTTTAAAGACTGCGTTCATGTAGTTTTAGTAATTCAGTACTTGCACAGTTCTTGGTATGTCTTGTGTGAGGTAGTGTCTCACATTATTTTCCGTGAATGACTTACTGCCTCCCGTGTTTTCTACCCTCGGAGGATATGTTTTTTTTTTTTTTTGCTTTGTTATATAAGACTAGCTGTTGCTTCAGTTGAATGTTTTGTATATTCCTCAGTTTTTTTAGTTTCTCCTGAGTCGGTGTCATGTTGGAGGCTGTTTTTCTCAAATGCTGAGGACTTGTTAGTGTCTTTAGTTTACAATTTTTGATGTGCTTGAAGCTGGCAGAGACATTAAGTACAAACTGCCAGCTGAGTAACACAATATGACAAATTATACCAAACTGACCTTTGCTATTTTAAGCTGGTGTTGACTGTTGATAGAAACGTTACGATAAACAGACATAGCCCATTAGAAGACATGATAAACTGTGTGAAGACTGAAACAAAATCTGCTTAATACTTGATATATCTTTAATATAAATACAAAGATACACATTGATTGACAATCAGTCCGATTCTGGATATAAGAAAAGAATACCAAAGGAGTTCACAAACCTTATAAGACACAGCCCATACCTAAAATGTAATTACAGTATATAAACAGAAGATTAATACATGAAATAGATTCTGCAGAAAATGTGAGATCAGATTCTGTAAGCTTTAGTGTTACAGGTGACCTTTTGTGTGTGTGTTTTTTCTCCATAGTGTCATATGATAGCAGCACAGGCGCAGATGTTTTCAAGTGACCTTGGAAAAAAAAAAAAAGATCTATAATCCAGCATTTTCTTTTCTGCAGAATTAACAGTGTCTATTTTTTTTTTCTTTACAAAAGCAAATTATTAACATTAGCATAAGACTGGATACATTTATAGTGATTATACAGTAAACATGCAGGAGCCTATGTGAATGTGAGACGAGGTTTATGAGGCGTACATGAAATCATTGTGTAAATAAAACTTTCAGCCGTATTTTTGATAAAATGTTCTTCTGACTTGGCTGACTGCTGCTGGTATGTCACGTTTTTGCTCTGTTAGAGTGTACGTACAACACCAGACCACTTGTCATTTCAGTATTGTTCAGGTTAAATCTTTGAATATACATGTGAAGAAAACTACAGGTCCATTTTTGTGGCTCTGCTAAATTGCCACTAGCAGATAAACTTGCACAAAACACTCTTGTACAGTTATCTTGTTCCATCTCCTGTTATTTTATCTTTATTTGTCTGTGAAGTTGTGGAAAAACCTGTTCATCTAATGATGCTATTTCTGGACTTTTTTTTTTTTTTCTTAGAGCTGAGATCTGCCACACAACGTTCCTCTTGTTAAATGAATCAAAAGTCATTGTGGTACCTATTTAAAGACTGCAGCTAATTTCCTTAATCCCATATGTAAACCAAAAAAAAAAGTTAAATGTTTCAAACTGTTAACATTTAATTGAAGACTCAGCCCTGTTTGGTTTCTGACAGAGATGTTATGTGTACCCGTGGCTGTTTCCTTTTTATTTGAAAAACTACTGAAATAAAACTGCTTCCTTTGAAGTATTAAATGGTTTTAAGCAAGAAGCTTGAAGTTTTATTTCTTTTCCATCCTCGCCCCTTCTGTAGTTTCCGCTACAGGCAAGAACATTCACTTTGCACATAACTGTAAACTATAGGTGTTCTTGGAGTTATACTGAATATATTAAACCTCCAGAATCCAGATTTGCACTAAAAAATACTGATGAAATGGCAATTAATTATTGTTTTTTTTTTCATTTAATTTGTATTCACATAGTACAGATGCTGATAAAATGTCAATGCTACTTCAATATACATAAATTAATGTACAACTAAATTACAATGCACCTTAAATATAATGATGCTGCGGACATTTTCTCTATCTAAACCTCCTAAAATCATAACCGACTACCCCTGGAGTAAAGGGACATCAATAATCCTCCGAACACTTATTGACTTTATGATAAATTGCTCTTCAGTGCTCGTGATTTCAATAAAAATACCCAAATAGCAAAAAATATAGCGAATCTAAGCCTTCTAATAATATGTAGCATGCCTATATTGGTACAGTAATGTGTTTATGACTTAATGATCATACTTGGAGGGGTCGTCGGTGATTCAGAGGTTAAGAAAAATGAGAAAAACATGCAAAAGTTAAGATTTGTTTCAAGCCTAAGCTTTGGACAGATGTATAGTGTAAACAAAATAATAAAATTCTATATACAATGTAGTCACTACAGCTTCACAGCAAAAACTCACTTGAGTGTTTTTGTCAACTGTGACAAATTCAACATTCTGGGTTAATAAATGTTGTCATGTTGGTTACTGAGAGTTTCTATTTTTGCTTACTGCAGACAAGCGCTCACAAATAAACCTTTCATAGCTCCAGCCTGTTGACGTCTGTAGTACAACTTTCATGTCTATTCTTAACTTAATTGGCAGCGTAATAAGGCCAACATGTTAGACTACAGGCGCATCCTGTCAAAACATTTTTATGGACAAATCACATGTTTGGAAGCACATGAGGGGCTACTTGTTGAACTGCAGTGCACTCGGAATATTTAAAATACCTCGGTTAATTTTAATTAGACGAGGCATTTTCCTGGAGAAAAATACGCAAATCCCTTGGAAAAAGTCCCAGTTTCAGCTTCAAGTCAAAACTGTATAAACATTTTAGACTTTCACTGAAATGAGATACTTTAAGAATGACAAGCATTAGACTGATACAGTTGTGCTCATAAGTTTACATACCCTAACAGAATGCAAATGGGACAGTCTTAGATGTTTCAATATGACAATGACCCAAAACATAAGGCCAAGTCCACCTGTCATTGGCAACAGCAGAAAAAAGTGAAGGTGAAGGAGTGTCCATCTCAGTCTGCTGACCTCAGTATCATTCAAACATGCAGTTCATGCAAGAAAACCCAAAATCTGAAAAGAACTGTAGGTGTTTTGCCAAGAAGAATGGGCAGCTTTACCATCTGAGAAAATAAAGTGTCTGATCCACAACTACCACAAAAGA
>JAPQRP010000025.1:14985364-14995763 GCA_037367295.1 Apogon hyalosoma
GTGTGTGTGTGTTTGTGTGTGTGTGTGTGTGTGTGTGTGTGTGTTTTTATTGTTGCGTGCCTTCTTTTTTTGCACCATGGGAAGCAGTTCTCCAATTTCATTCTACCATGTACTTAGTATGCCTGTGCAACAACAATAAATACCTTAATCTTACCTTACCTTACCTTACCTTACCTTACAATAAAAATCACCGTTTCAGTTCTATGTTTTTATGAATGACTGCTGCTGGTCTTAGATGTTACAGTAATGTAACCTTTGACTGCTCTTACTATAATAATGGTGTCTTTCTGTGCCATAAGATTACATAAACAGACTGGGCATGTTTTCAAACAAGGCGCTGTGCTGTGATTCTGGGAGCTCAAAGGCCTGGTCCACACTGCCAGCTCTGTGAACACCAGGTCAGCAGGGGAGGAGAGAGAAACACAGAGACAGAGTGGGACAGAGGGATGGATACATGGTGGGTAGAAAGTTAATGTAACAGAGCAAAGCCCTGTCATCCTGCTCGGCCACAGTGATCTGTTTGTAATCCTGCTTCAGATGTTTGCTCGGGGCTGAGACGGAGCTACACACTGTTTCCATTGTTGGGCATTTGGGTGGTAGGATGAAGGCATGGAGGAGAAAGGGCACAAGACCAGACCAGCCTGGACGACTCCACTGGAGAGTCGCAGCTGCTCTATTGAAGGCGAGGAGCACAGAGAGGTTTGAGACTCTTTGACAGCAGCTGGTAGCAGATTTTCAGCAGGTGGCTTGGCCTAATTATCAGGATAGAGATGCCAACAACCTATTTACCCCTTGTTCCAGGAGTGTGTGAGGAGCCGGCGCATTATATACGGGTGACAGTACAACGCTATGTTTGCCATCGATTATAATGGAGCGCTAATTGAACTACATCCTGAACAGGAATGGATGAAACGGACCAGATGTGAAGAGTTAATGAAAAAAAGTTGACAGGAGCCGTGCACTGATGCATACAGTATATGCTGGTGGAAAAAAGTTTTTGGACACCCCATGTATTTGTGATAAATTACATTAAGATTCACTCTGAAGTCATTGAACTCCAAATATTGTTCCGTTCTCCAAACCCACATGCTCCGTTCTGCACATGCTCTGTTCCGTCGAGGTAAAAACTGAATGTTTCAACAAGATTATGAAATAAGTGAAAAAAGAGTATTAATGTTAAAAAGACGTCTGAAAATGACAAACAACTTGTCCTTTATTCCAGAACCAGCTGAAACAGCAACTACAAAAAGTATAGAATTAAAAGCATATACAAAAAATATCTATAGAGAAATAACAACAATGGTATAAAAGTATATAATGTAAAGTTATCTATAGGTATATAGACATAGCAACAATAACATAAAAGTATATAAGTATAAAATTATCTATAGGCTGCACATAAACAACTACAAAGAAGTCAAATGACATCTACAAACAATAAGTCCACAGTATTTGATGATAATATTCAATATTGTGTAAAACTTTAACATAATGGACGGTCCACACCAAGCAGAAATAGTTCTACACCACTAGAGTTAGAACAATTAAAAACAATTACTGATAGATAAAGCTTGTTTACTTGGTGACATAAATACCCCATCTATGTGGATTGCAGTTAATAATTACAGCAGTGATTAATATGTTTCAGTTGCAACAAAGACGTTTTTTTTTTACTCTAGATTCTTATTTAAACAACCATCAATTTGTCATAGAGCATGAAGATTGGTCTGTGTTTCAATGGAAAATGGTCATGTGGTCTAATGAGTCCAGACTGACACTGTTCCAGAATGATGGACACATCAGGGTGAGAAGAGAGGTGAATAAGTGATTACCCATCATGCCTAGTGCCTACAGTACAAGCTTGCGGAGGCAGTGTTATGATCTGAGGCTGATTCAGTTCAGCAATGTTATGTGTCCTCCGACTACCAACTACTGAATATACTCAGTGAACGAGTTTGTTCTATGATGATAATACCAAAATTATCAAGATTACATTGTGAAAGAGAGGTTCATAAGCATGAAACACCGTTTTCACACATGGTTTGACCACCATAGAGTCTAGACTTTATTCTCATTTGGATTTGGAGCAGATCCAACACACACATCATACATAGAATCTGTTTAAGAAATGAATGCAACTCTGGGCAGAAATTAATGTTGTGACATTATTTAATGTCAAAATATTGCTTGCGTGGCTTCTTTTTGTTGGGCAGTGCATTATAATCACATACATGCAAGTGTGAAAGTCAATGCAGGAAAGTGTTCCAATGTCTAAAGGGTTTTATAAATAGTTTGTACATACAGTATGTGTATACATTTGTCATTTCATATGTACAGACTGTTTAACATACGAGTGATGAGTTGAGCGATGAGTCATATTTTCAACATGTGCAAAAAACACATTTAGAAACACTGCCTGAATCACAAAGAATAACATTACTTATGCTCGGTATTCATTCCCAGTCAACATGCAAACCTCACCTTTCATCTATCCGATGGGCGGCTGCATACATGGAGATGCACTCACACCATTAGCAGCATGTATCTGTTACATGTAGATTAACAGCTGCATGTATTTGTCAATTCACTGGTGTTTTCTGTGGCAATTGCAAGCGAGTGTGTTTAGTTACTGCAAGTCATTACAACACTGAAAATGTTTCCACATATTACAGAGTTTCCTCATACTGTGCACGTCTAATATGTGCATATAATAGATATGTATGGAGGGTGAAATATGTAAAACCAGAGTTATATCAAATTTCTCACTCCATCACCAAATGTAATTTAAACTGCAGTAACACTTATAAGTGAGGTATGATTTATCAATTTCCTTTGTTGCAATAAAACACTTCTCAAATAGAGCATAACATGGTGAAATTAGACCAAAGCCAAATAAAGTAATAGACTCATGTTTGCCTACTGAGTAACTAAAAGTTGACCGAGTCAAACAGATAATTATAATAACTGCCCACCTATTGATGCGAGTCCATTTAATTAGGCACTGTTATCCTTCACTCTATGCCATCAGTGATATGGGGATTAAGTGTGAACATGCTTCTGAGTAATCCTAGGAGCCCACAGAGCAACCACTTACACACCACTCAATCAATGAGGCTTGGGATTTGTGGTAAAGCCAGGAGAGCGCTGAGAGTCAGTATTTCCTGAGCAAACTCTCCGTCCAAGGTCAGCTGTTTAAATTGCGAAAAATGAGCAGTTAAGGCTATGCATAAGGCCTGAGTTGGCGAGCTGCACGTGTTTCCAACAGCGTGGTTTTCCAACAACGTGCCCACTTTGACTGTGCACTGTGTGGTTTGAAGATGAGGCCAAGCAGAGTGACAGCTGCATCCTTCACAGCAGGACCAGAGACGGGCAGAGGAAGGAAGGACTGAGCATCTCAATCCAATATTAAAAAACAGCCTAACAACCAGCCGTTTCTGTGGCAACAGCCTGCTGATGCTGCTGTGTTTATGATATGTCTCCTCCCACCTCTTATCCCCATGCTCCTCCTACCACGGACGACAAAAAAAAATCCCCTTTTTAATCATCAGTGACAGAGCCTGACCCAGATTGCCTCTGAGAAGGCTGCATGCTGGTTTAGTTTTACTGAGGCCACAGGGAGTCAGGATGAAGTTCCACAAGCATGTTCAAGCTAAAATTCTGCTCTAGGACACTATCTGCAGCACCTTTCACACCCCTGGGCCTCGCCTCTGTGGCTTCAGACGGTGATTTGGGGAAAGAAGTGACACACGCTGGTCATACAGGCTGTGGTGAAAGGGCCTGAGGGTCTCGTAACCATGTCTGTCATCCACCACGGATCCATTTCATACAAAGGTCTGACCTATTTAGTAGCTTTTGAGCTAAAATTTTGTCAGATCCCCGACGGCCCAACTGCAGGATGAAAGGTTCATCAACTCTGTCTTCAGTGAAACTTGAAACCGATAAAATTATCCTTAAAGAGTTTAACTGTCCAGACGAGCAGCCCCAGCCCCACAGGAGGCAGAATTGTTAGTCTGTTCACTACTGTTTGTGGGAAACTAATGGCCATATTTTCACACCTCCTTGTCTGCTGAGTTTCAGTTCCAGTCACTTCAATGCTCAAGTTTTATTATTAGTCACTGAAGCAATAATTTGCTATCCAACCAAAAGATGTATCTGATTCATACAAAACAAGGCCACAAAGGATAGTTATTTGTATTCATGTCAAAAGGCACATTACAGTTTTCGCTTTTATTATTATTAATTTCACAACTTTAAACCGTGATGTGTATACTTTTCATCCTGTTGTACTTGTTGAGCAACAATGTGCGAGATTTTTTTATTTTTTTTAAATCACAGGCCTGCCCTTAAAATGTATTTATATCAGTTTAGTGAGTTTACTGAACTATTTGCGCTCTTATATTGCCTCTAGGAGACCTACATCGAATATTCAGTTTGACATATGCTAATATTTAACAAGACAGGACCAACAAACAGGCTGATATCAGCAGTT
Source organism: Apogon hyalosoma (assembly GCA_037367295.1). Classification (NCBI taxonomy): domain Eukaryota; kingdom Metazoa; phylum Chordata; class Actinopteri; order Kurtiformes; family Apogonidae; genus Apogon; species Apogon hyalosoma. The sequence continues at coordinate 14,989,854 of JAPQRP010000025.1, forward strand.
TACTACCCGCGACATTATACTGATTAAAATACGTACTAAAATCCATAAACGTCATCAAATGGCTGTTGATATTATTTTTTAATAATTGTAGAGATAGCTGAAAATAATTGAATAAATTAAGCAGATGAAATTAAATCACATTCCTAATTTGTTGATGGCAAGTTGTCATTATTCGTTTTGATGGAGCAGGTTTTTATTTTAGACAGACGTTGTATTTTACCGTAATTTTTTTAAGCATTTATTGTAGTTTTGGCTGCTTTAATAGATCTATCTATCTATCTATCTATCTGGGCTGCACGATATTGGCAAAACTTGTGATATGTGATATGGGTGTACAGCATTGCGATAACGATAATATTGCGATATTTCTCATTCACATAAAGAAATGCCAATTTCATCTACTAAGAAAAATGTTCCTTGATGTTAAAATGAGCCAATTGTTTGTATGCTGACTTAATTATTTATAATTTAAGACAAAATACTGTACTACTACAATCAATTACACAATTCTGTCCAAGAACCTGGTGATGCTGCAACCATAGACCTTCAGACACAAACATAGTCAAATATTTTGTCATTTTATTCCCATATAACAAAGTGTAAATTGCATGGATGTATTTCATAATAACAAAAGTGCCAGAGTATCGCCATGTAAGAGCTTTAACAAAATAATATTCCATCGCTTGCCTGGTTTGGTAAACATTGCATACAAAAATAAAATCTTTAAATATAAGTGTTCAGGACTTGCCCAAAGTTGTGCTCTGAAAATATTCACATCTTTTCAACATTAATAACGTGTAAACTTGCATTCAACTAGCAGCAGTAGCATTACTTCAGTTTTTTTGCCAGAAAAACTAGTATATTAGAGTGGTGGAGAAAACCACTCTGGTACCCCATGGTGTGTAAAACAGAAAGTTAATGAAAAAAAAAAGAAAAGAAATTATTGCATGTCTTTGCAATTTGAATATCGCACACTCCATTATCACGATAACGATATTTTTTCAATATATTGTGAAAATCTTACCTAGCAGTGCAAGAGCATGACTGGTCCAGAAGGGTTTGCATTTAGTATACAAACGGTGGGGCCTCTCCTGGTGTACGGATAGGTATGCTATGCTGTCGGAACACCAGTCTGCTTTCACCTCGATCAGACTTCTGTCCCCATCCTTCTGAAGCTGATGTTGTGGATGTAGTTCTCCACTGCTTTCCCAGTCCCTTCTCCATCGATCTTGATGAAATCTTGGAGCTGTTTCTCCGAAAAGCATCACTGACACTGGAGGATACAGCTGCCCATGCCACAACAGTCAACTTTCACGGGAGTTTCAGAGAATGTGCAACAATAAATAAGAGTTGTGTATTTCAAGGACCAGTTCATTAATGTTCCTCTATAGAATGCATGGTTTAGTTTTAAGATAAACCTGTTTTTGATGGCGGGGCAGGACCTTTGTGTTGCAGTTTGTTCTGTGCTGGGAATTGATCATGTTTTGATGTTAACTAAATTAATTTCTAAGCTAAAGGTAGCTTGTGTTGCTACTGTAGAAAAGCACAAGAGGACGTGCGAGAATAAGAATTACAGCGAAGTGTATCATGGACGTAGTAATCTGAAAGTTCAAAAGTGTGAGCGGAGTTAACGTATTGCAAACACGCGTGTTTATATTTAGTTCTGCCAAAACATGGTTTGTTTGGGTGTTTTCTAACCTGTATTTTTTCATGTATTAAGCAGAGTGACAGAGGGAAAGCTTTCGTTTGATATGTTTCCAAGTGTCGCATCACCTTAACAACAGAGTGCCAAAGTGTGCGTCAGTGTGTTTGTGAGTTGCATGAGTACGTGTGATGTCCTGCCACGGCAGATTCATGGATGTCTGTCAGGGAAGGTATAGTGCTCTTCTGATTTATCCCATTTTAATCCAAAAAGCATGCGTTTTCTAGCTTAAAGCACAGACACAAAAATATAAACTGTCACAACTTCCCTTTTGCGAGGCGTCTTCTGTCTATATCCATGTTTGTTACTGTCAGACTGGCACATCTGTGATGTAGACTGCTGCTTCTGTCAGGGAATCAGGACAAAGCAGTCAGCCGTTTCCCCGTAGGCATATATGTGCTTAGCTATTGACGATCTTTGAGTTTTTATATCAGTGTTACACACAAAGCCCTGTGTGTCAATGTGAGTGTAAGTAACGGGGACAGTATTTGCCTTCAGAGCATCGTTGATCCCCCTTGTGCTTCTGTCACAGTCCATCCTGTATGTAGTGGATACTGGTCCTTTCTGAGCCAATGAAACGGACGTTTACTTTGAAGGAAGAAGAAAGTCAACAGTAAAATGACTAGTGTGTATCCTGTGGCCAATGAGAGGTATCGGCGCTGATCACACATTTCTCATACATATTTTACAGATGAATCATTTAGTGTCGGATAGATGGACAGATAGATAGATAGACAGACAAACAAGGATCATTTTATGACATAATGGCTATATTTTAAGTACATGAAGCTGACAAGAGTTGTATATTTTTATTTGAGGAACAGAGCTTTTACTGGTAGTGGAGTAGTTTTACACTTAGGATGTCAACACTTCATCCACCACCGGTTGCACAATCAAATTAAATGAATATAATATTGATGGATATAGTGAAGAGGCACTTGGTACCAATTGAAAACCTCACCACCTGGGGCCTACAGGTGCTTTTGCTTCAACTTCATCATAAAAAAACTGTTCTGAAAATGACTCGCGACAAAAACAATTTGATGTTACAAAAAACTAAGTATTTATTGACCTCATAGGAACCTTCAGTCTTCAATCCAGTACATTTCCTTTTCCTTTTGACATTTTTACACGGAGGCCGTCATCCCAAAATGAGAAAAAAAAAATTAGATTATCTAGAAATAGAATAAAGTGAAAGGATAATCAAACAGGGTGCAAAGATAAAAAGGTGAACGACACAGGGCTATTCCACTGCACCCTGCATAATATATGTGATGTCCTTGTACAGAGCGGAAATTGTCTTTCTAAAAATATTAAGGGAATAAAAAGAAATGAGTCAGAACAGGCAGCTGGGAATAATTGCATGGCCAGCATAACCAAAAAATATAGGTTTTTTTATTTTGCTTTTGTGAAACATTGAAATAAGTTATATATTTTGGAAACTCAATCTCGTCAAATTCACCACTGAAGTTTGATATTTTAACATCATGCTCATGGTTTGGTTCAATTAAAGGGGTCATATTTATCTAAACCCACTTTTATTAGTCTGTGGTTCATTTATTTGTGTATTTGAACCCTAATAGTTCATACAGTTTGAATTTGAACCCTCCAGGTGCTGCAAAGCTATCTTTATATTAATTTTGGCAAAAATCGAGTGGATTTCTACAACCTGTTTGAATTCCTTCTCAATTTGTTACGTTTTATAACTAGTGACATCACGACATTCGCACATATAAGGTCAAGACTTCCGACGAACGTTTCTCCGAGTACGACTTGATTGCCTGGGACATTAATACATTTCCTTCATCTACTGTTTATGTGGCTGTTTGTTTTCATACCCAACTAATTCTGTAAAGCCCTGTGTGTCTTTTTTTTTTTGTTATATACCTGTTGTGAAGCACATTGAGTCTGCCATGTATATGAAATGTGCTCTATAAATAAAGTTGAATTGAATAATTGTTTATCAGCAGCAGTGGTTGTAGTATGACTAAAATATATCCAAACTTTGAGCCAGTTACTTAACATGATCAATTGTTGGTTGTATTAAGGAACTCAAGTGGCTGAACGGAACAGAACAGCACAGTCAACAACCTGTAGGGGGCGGGGCCTGAAGTGGCTCATTTGGATTTAAAGGGCCAAGGCTCAAAATGAACTTTCCGGTGTCATTACTCAGAAATAGGGTTGAAGATGGACCTATGGAGTTGAATTAATGAAGAATTCAGACCCAAGCAGAGCATTTACAGTTTATGTAGACCATAGGGAAATGTCTGAAAATGCATAATTCCATTTAAAAACAGCAAAATATCACTCCTTTAAGGCTCCTGTTTATGTGAATGTTAATCTCACTAAAAGAACTAGTATTTTCAGTTGCTTTGTGTTGCTGTAAACTTGACAAATAATTGCACCGGTGCCATGCCAAGCTGCAGAAGTCACACTGACTCTGAAACAGTCAGACCTCTCCCTGTGAATCCACACCTTTTGTATTATTCATTCACAGGGATTCAAAAAGCTGTGTAAATTACTTCACAGATAAAAAAGATGTGTAAACCAATGCTATGATGCTCTATCCTGCCATGAACTGTATGACTCATTCCACATAATTCGTTTATTTTTGTCTGGATTTACATATGTTAACACTCACTGAAAAGGGTGTAATAGAGACCCTGTTTACACCTTCTACTAAAAATGTAATCTGTGTCTGGATATGTTATCTGGGTGATAAATAGTCTCATCTTGCCTTTGCTTTGGTATTTTTAATGTGTTGTCATTATCCCCTTTGAGATCGTATCTTTGTTCTCCTGAGAAAAACCTGCATGAGTCGTTTAAAGTGGTGGCAGTTGATGTTATGATGTTGTCAGTATCATAATCTTGTTAAAGCGAAAGCCACTTTTACCATTAGCATTTTCAGGATTATGCACCGTTTGCTGTAATGTTAAAGAGGTTCAATGTAGTATTGATGACCAGGAGGAGGAGGTCTGGTACCAGAACCCACTTAGGGCCAAAACCACCAATGAATCAACACAATGTATCCACAGATGGTATCGCTAACTGGATAAAGTGTAAAGCTCATTGTAGTGCCACATTATGTAATAATGGTGCAATGTGTAATAATGTAGTAATTTTTCACCTCATTATGTAATAACGCTGCATTTTGTAATAACATTTTGAATGCATTTTATAATAAACTTTGTGGCATTTTTTCAATAATGCTTAACCCTATAAGGCCAAACATATCATATTTAATACATGAGTTTTGAAGCCCTCTGTGTGATATTTTTTTTCTTGAAAAATCTGATGTATACAATTCGATACATGCAATACATGAATAATCCACCAGGGAGGAGGAATTCATTCATCAGAGGCCTTTCCAGTGACACTACAAGACTGTCATTAATGAGGAAGAAGGCAGAACTTTGCCAATTTTGAAAAGGAATGACCAATTTGTTAGACATGTTTGTGTTATGTTTTTGTTTGTTCAAAAATAATAATATTTGAGCGTCGAGACCCAATGTATCAAATATGATACAAAATTGAAACTCACACATGGAAATTGATATAAAAAAAAAAAGGGTTGTTCAGAAGGACTAATAAAGGCTCCAGTTTCAAAGAACTGGAATTTTCTGTCAGTGGTTTAATGGTTCAGGCTTTACAGGGTCAATTAGTGCAGCTTTTGTCTCTAGCTTGCAAACACATTCTCCAATATAATGAAACCAGTTAAATTTGATTCAGGCTTGACCATTGAAACATCTTACTAGTTTTATAAATTCATTCATTTGTTCATTTTCTGAACCTGCTTTATCCTCACTAGGGTCACGGGGGTCGCTTGGAGCCTATCCCAGCTACACACGGGCGAAGGCCGGGTACACCCTGGACATTTCGCCAGTTCATCGCCAGTTCATCATTTATAAAATGAATTCTAATTATGCTGGAATGCTTAATGTTGTTTTACTGGTATGATGTTTTTTTCAATTAATGCATCAATTTCAGAGGTTTGTCGATGGTTTATTACATAATGCACCAAATTATTATATTTTCTTTGAAAAAAGTGCTACACCTGCCTTCTGTAATAACTGTTGCAATATGTAATAAGTTATTACAAAATGCGGCAAAGTTTATTACAAGAAGCGTTCAAGAAATTTATTACAAAATGTGCTGTGTTATTACAAAGTGTGGCGTTGTTACACTGCGTTCCAAATTATTATGCAAAT
>JAPQRP010000025.1:15020376-15034926 GCA_037367295.1 Apogon hyalosoma
CATTATATTTGTCCAAACAAATGTACCTTTAGTTGTACCAGGCATTAAAATTAACAAGAAATTGAAGAAAACAAGGGGTGGTCTAATAATTTTCTTTTCTGCGATTGTACTTCCCATATATCCAGTTGGTATTATTATATTGGTCATTATAATTTATTAAACCAACAAACCTAATGTTGGTCTCAGATTTGTACACAGTCCTGTATGTAAGGTATAGTCACCAATAAATATTACACAATAAAATTTTAATGGAAAGAGATTGATTCCAGTAAACTGAGTGTACGTAAACATGTACGTGTCTTTTATGTTACTCTGCATGTGTGTGATGATAAAAACCATTGTTTATTTAAAGTATACACGCAGGGACATGAGTCAGGTACTAAGAGTCAGTGGGCGGAGACAATCCAGACCAGCGCCAGGAATGCATGAAAGAAAAAGCTGGCGGAGTATTGTTCTGCCCTCTGAAACAGCTGCTATTTATAGGGTCTGGAAAAGAGTGGACTGTGGAAAAGAAAACCCCGCCCGTCTGCACGGAGAGACGAGGAAACAGGGGAAGTCTGAGGGAAGAACAGGAGTTCAAACAATGCAGGACTGTAACTTTTCCTGTTTTAACTTTTGAGGAAGAAATACCCTCACTGCCTGTTATTTCACAATGTTTACTGCTTTCCATAACACTCTTCGGGGTTAAAAAGTACATTTGGTTCTCACGTTTTTGTTTATTTTTAACCTATTACGTAACACAAAGCCATATTTGGACACGTCAGCTGAATTATATCAAACAGCCTCATTTCTGTGATCTACTGGAGCGCATTAGTTAAGAAAATTAGACATAAACAATTGAAAAATCAGCATATTACACAAACTCTGAGTTTCCCTTGTTTCCTGTCTCTGTCGTGTGTGTCTGAAGCTGAGCTGTTCACAACACAGTGTTCTAAAAAGTGTCAGTTGGATTCAGGAAAAGGCTGAACACAGCTTTTGAAACTGAAACGTTTGCTGCCTGATGTGAATTCACAACAGAGCAGTTAAAGAAAACAAAGCCATGCTATGACTGAAGGCAATAAAAACCTGAGCTGAACAAGTAGCGGCATGATGTTACATATTATGTCATAAATAAAACTGTGCAATGAATCTATCTGAGGCTACGTTCAGACAGCAGGTCTCAATGCACAATTTGGATTTTTTGGTGAAATCCGATTCTTTTGTTCACTTGTTCTTATTACACATTAACACATAAAGACCCAGAGCTACTTTTGTGGCACTTTGCAAATACTGTACATTTTTCTCTATATTTAACTTTTTTTCAAGTGTTTTATCACCATTTATTATAATATTACCCTCTGTATTTTGTGTTTTTTCAGTGAAAATCATGTATTGTCCTGTATTTAATACACCTATCATGTAGATGTTCATAAAAGCTCAGTTTAAAGTTGAGGGTTATTATATCCGAAACAGAAAAAACAGAAGAAAAAATGACTTTTTCGCAAAGATTTCAATAACTGAATCTACAAACATGCATTTCCATCCACTGTCATTGATCCAACTCCATGGGTTTTACTGGTGAATCAATGTTGTAGAAGATAACGGTGTTTCCACGGTAACTACAGAGTCTCTGAACGTCCAAATGGGTCATATCTGATGACCATGAAAAAATGAATAACTGCATTTTGCACCAATTATTTTTAATGTATAAATAGGTTTAGTAGTTCAGAAATTTAGATCAGTAGATGGTTTTGGTTGCCAGTGGCTGTTTGGGTCTTTATGGGTTAAATACGACTTCTATCAGTTTTGAGTATGAACTGAATGTGACCCTGAAGTGACCCGTATGCACAAAAGAGGTCCTGATGTAATCCGTGACCCTACAGCCATGCACTGTGTAGTAAATATGTTTTTCCTGCCGCTCTTCCTCCTGGGACGCAGAATTGTGACAATTGTCGCATTTCAATTACGTAAAGGTCGGATAAATGCGACCTGGCAGTTCAGACTTAAGTAGCATTGCAAAATATCAAATACATATCGGCTTTAGGACCACATATGAAAGTGGCCTGGGTCAGTTTTGAAAAAAATCAGATTTGTGCTGTTCAAACTGTTTTTAACAGATCAGATACAGGTCGCATATGAGCAAAAAATTTTAATTTAGGCCATATTTGCTTGCAGTCTGAATGTAGCCTAAATCTAATAAGAAGAAAGAGAAATTAAATCACATGCTATTAAAGAGGATTTATTTTGCAGATTTTGAGCTACTTCAGATTTTAGTTGAGGTCCAGATTATTTATTCATATTTATCAGGTTATTAACCCATGAAGACCCAAACATCCACCGTCAACCAAAAGCATTTACTGAACTAAACTGTTTAATACCTGTTGATCCACTATACATGTAAACAATTGGTGTAAAATACAGTTTGTCATCTTTTCATGGTCATCAGATATGACCCATTTGGACGTTCAGAGGCTCCATAATTACCATGGAAACACTGTCATCTTCTACGACATTGATTCACCAGTAAAACAAAGGGAGTCGGATCAATGACAATGGATGGAGACATTAATTTTTAAGTTCAGTTATTGATATCTTTGCTAAAAAAGTCACTTTTTCTTCAGTTTTCTCTGTTTTTGATGCAATAACCCTCATCTTTACTCTCAGGTTTTATGGACATCTACATCATCAATAAACTAAATATAGGAAAACACCTGATTTCCACAGAAAAAAAAAAGCAAAATAAAGAAGATAATATTACAATAAATGGTATTAAATCAATTAAGAAAGGTTACGTTAGGAAGTGCCACAAAAGTAGCACTGGGTCTTTATAGGTTGTAGAGTCCCATGCTGGTGCTCATGTACTTACTGTATTTTTCTTACTGGAGAAATGAAAGAGTCAGTCACTGCTTTCATAACTCAGACTTTCATGGTTCACTGCTCTTTAGGTCCCACAAAGCCTTTCATTTCATGAGATACCGGCAGAACGGGGAAGATGTGGTTGTAACCCATTGTCATTACACACAGCTGGAACCTGCCATTCATGACCTTGTCTTTTTGAAACATCTGGAGCTCTCTGTCTTATTTGACTGTTTCAGTCACTGATGATACTTTGACAGTAAAGACTGTCCTCAGGGTGCCGTTAAATGATGGCTTCGCGACCCTTCACCACTCTGTCAGAAGAGTTCAGCGTCTATCTGGGACTGGAAGCAGCCCGGGACGAAAAAAAAAAAAGAAAAAAATCAGCAGCTCCTAAAAGAGTTACTAATTAACAACAATCTGGAATTTGTATGTGACTTAAAAGTGTGAGAACTGTTATGTTTTCACTGGGTGTTGACGTGCTTTCACTGAATCACTTCCTGTTAGCTGCAGCCCAGTGGTGATTTGAAGACCCCAGGAAGTCACTGTTGTGACCTTCAGAGGTGTTAATGTGAAGGCTAACTCTGTTCTGCTCATTTCAGTCATTTCACAAAATGTCAAACTAGTCTATTATTATTACTCTGTTCACTTTAGACTAGTTTTACCTGTGGACCTCTGCTGACTTGTCATGGTTGTGGAGGTCATCTGTGATCTTAATTCCATGTGAATCGGCCACTTCTGTGATTTGCAAAGTAAATATTCCACCGTAAATATCAGATGTGCTGTTATCATATTAGTCCTGTGCACATTTGTTCAGCCTGTTTCCTGGTCACGGATGATGAATTCTATACTGCTGATGATGAATTAGTGTTTTCGGTCAACACTCATATCATGATATAGCAAAGACTACAATGGAGCAAACTTCAGTCTTTCAGAAGAGCAACATCTGAAAAGATAAGATGGATGACACACATGATGCCTACAGAAGGAACATTTTTCTGCCTTTTGACCTCAGAATTGGGGAATAATTTTAGTAAATTTGAGTGGAATACACAGATATGGAGGGCTTTTGTCCACAGGTTTTACATGGGACCCATATCTCTATCTAATCTTTAGGTTTCTTACAACCAACCTTCAATCTTAATAGTTTTACATGCCAGAATTCCACTTAAAAGGAGTGACGTTAGATTAGATGTTACTTTCATTTACCCAATAACACACAAAAACAGCACCCCATTTCAACAATTTCTTCATATTTTTTTGATGCTAAAACCAGTTCTTCTAGAATTCCAGCGCATGTCCAGACAGTTTCCTCCCTCCCTCAGACTGATGCTCGTCCAGTCTGGCCTCGGGCGCTGCAGCCTCCGATTCCACCCACAGCTGGTATTTCACCCGGAGGGAGCGGCCTCTGCAGGGGGACGGCGCTCACCCTCAGATACAGCAGGATCATTTCAGTGGAAACCCCCAACATGCATCCTGCAGTGTCAGATCTCACTTAAATAACGTGTCGGATTTCATAACACGGAGTATTAAGTAAACAGGGGAATTCATTCCTTCAACCGTATTGGGTTTCATTATGAGCTAAGCAAAAGACATAACATTCTACGTCATATGCTGGAATAGAGCCCTGTACTGTAATATGAAGACAATGGTGTTACATGAGGTGCTTTTACAGTGTTGTATAGCAGGGGCGCCGCGAACAATTCTAGGCCCCGTGGAAGCATAATCGTCGTGGACCCCACACAAAGTCACTGTGTTGTCAATATGTCAGACGGGGGGGGTTTGTACGTGGGCGTGCGATCCATTCATGGCGTCACATACCATAGCGTGAAAACGAAACCAAAACTTCCCATACTTTCACCGTTCGCCTGCCAACTACTATTCCTCCCTTCTGCAGATGATCGCACATGACATCTTCACAACTTTGAACCAGCATCCACTGGGCCCCCTCCACTCCTCTATGGGCCCCCCAAAACCACTGGGCCCCATGAATTTGTCATGTTTCCCCCCCTTATCGGTGCCCCAGTTGAATATTAACAAATTAAAAATACTTCACTACTGTACTCAAGTTGTTTTGTGAGAATTTGTACTTTACTGAGTATTTCTTATTACCCCACCCCCCGAAGGGGAGGCAAGGGGTACTATTTTTGGTCCGATTTGTTTGTTTGTTTCTTTGTTTCAAACACTCTAGCAGCAAAACTATTTATTGAATTCATACCAAATTGGGTTAATATATTGCCAGTGACCCAGAATAGATGTCATTACATTTTGGGAACAGGAGGTCAAAGTTCAAATTTTTTATGAATTGTTAAAATCTTTTTTTTTTCCCCATTTACTTTTAACGGGTGACATTTCACATGTGTTAGCTGCAAAACTATTGGTTGAATTCATACCAAATTGGGTTTATAGATTACCAGTAACCCAGAATAGATGTAGTTACATTTTGGAATAAGTCTAAATTCAAAATTTTTATACATTTTTTAAAACTTTTTTCTTCTCCCATTTACTTATAATGGGTGAAATTTCAAATGTCTATACAAACATCAGTTTTGTTTCAATTTACTTCAAACTTGGCACATATATAGAGGCAATTGATATGCTGACATCAGCACATGCATAGATGAGATGAGATCAGCTGGATCGATGCCAAAATAAACTACAATATGTGCCAGGGGTTTGTTGTGCCTGGCACCACTTGTTCTGTTTACTTTCACTATTACTTCACTACATTTCCTAACTCAATTGCGTACTTCTACTCAGATAATTTTTTAATGCACGGTATTACTCGTTACAAAAAATAAATGAAAGGAAATTTAGTGTTTTCATCGCTGACGTTACCGGCGACTGCAACAAAGTCAGGAAGCCGATCTGTCATTGGGTTTAATTAATGCACAAGTACAAACAACGGTTCACACTCGACCTGTGGGTGATCTGTGGATGTGACGGAGAGATGGATGAAGCTATGCCAAAAAACAGGCTGGTATGAGGTCAGTGGTTTAGACTTTGGATTCCTTGTTTACTCAGTATAATATAGGCTCCATGTTTTGAGGTGCCACATAAGCTTTACAGTTTAGTCGCCTACTCCTGTTTAGGTTTTTGAAATGTTGTTTTTGAAGTGTGTGACGTAGGCATCATTTTCAATATTTCAAAGTCTTGTCATTTACTTTACCATGTTTTAAAATCCTGAATAAACAGTATAATATTCAAAACTCTAACTGCCTTTGGTTATTATTAACATTTACTTGTACTTTTGCTTTCATTACTTAAGTACATTTAATTGTAGATTACTTCATATACTTAAATACCGTAAATACTAAATACTTCAAAGCTTTAACTGGAGTAGCTTTTCAGTCGGTGACTTGAACTTCTACCAAAGTAATTTTTCGGTAGGGTACACTGTAATTTCCAGTAGATTTTACAGTAAATTCCAGGCAAAAGAAGTTGCCAATAAAGTGCTGTAAAATTGTTAGTTAATTACAAGAAGCTATATACCAAGTATATTACTGGATACTTTTTACAGGTTTTTCCTTTCTATAAATTACAGCAATGTATTGTTTGTTTTATATTAGAAACAACTGTATTTTACTTTTTTTTTGTTTTAACTGGTCCAATTCAACTGTAGCCATGCTAATGGTGCTAACAGCGCTAATGGAGCCTGGACTATTGGAGGCATTTCCAAACAGGGCTAATGCATGCAGCTAGCATTAGCTTAACTTAACCGGTTTTTCACTAGCTAACATTTGCAAAAATGATGCATTCTGAGTCCAACACCCCGTATTTTCCGGAAGAAACATGGCTAAGATAAATGTAAAAAATGTGAAATACAGTCACACAAATAAAGAAACATTCTTACTAAAATGCTGGTTTTGACATGTCTACATTACACGCTGAGTTAAAATAGACGTCTACACAGTCAAATTATATTGCATGAAGTGACAACTTGAATCACATTTTAATTTTGCGGGCTAATAATGTCTCACACTTTACTGAGTGGATGGATGTGGGGTTCGCTTCCCAGTGTCTGCCTTCATGTCCTCTTTCACACCTTCTAATACTAATAGTGTGTGGTTGTAATTGTTTGCATTGTTTACAGTCAGGGCCAAGTGAAAACACAACCATCCTGTAATTTTACAATGTGATACTGCGAACAAATACTCGAAGTTACCATAAATGTTTTTTTTTTACCCTTAATGCATTGCAATATACAGTTATACTGTGTACATTTTTAGAACAAAAAGCTACTGTACTTTTTTACTGTAGAAATGACAGAAATTTGTTACAGTGTACCTGTACTTCTACTCAAGTGTGACCTTCCTGTACTTTATACAACACTGCAAATTTATCATTTGTTGCAACACTCAAAAAAGCTGAAAGGTCAAACATCACAGATTCCCTGCAGTTAGTAATACCATCCTTTATGTGCTTGCAGTCACATGGACTAGACTGGACTGGAACAGGAGTTACACCTTAAACTCAATTTTCTCCTCAGACATCAGCACAGATCTCCGGGGCACATAAATACTTCACGATTGTAAGGACAGTCGAATGGCATTTGCAGCTTCATAGGGGAGTTACTAAAATGTCACGCGGCACTTTTTGTGATTGTGTCCAGTCTAAATTTAGAGCGCTGCTGTCTGTTCTACATTTTAAACCATTTCATGCTGCTGCTCTGCCGGATATTTTTACTCTGGTATCAATAGAAGGGGCAGCATGTGGTCTTAAAATAGAGTAATATCATCTTCGCTGCTGGGGAGAGGGTTTTAAACATAGCACATTGAAAGCAACATAGTCTGGCTTCCTCCCTAGGGTGGATAAAGACATAGCATGAACGTTTTTCTAGATGTAACTTCGCCTCTTGGAGATGAACAGCTGACTGCTCATACATACCACCATAGATGGTAGATTCTTCACCCCACCCAGCAGAGGTGGTATGAGAACACACACTGTTGACATTTCTATGACAACACATTTAAACAACCTACATCATGGGAATACCGCAAATGACTTGGCAGTACAATTGGAAAACATTCATTAGGAGCTGGGTATGACTGCACAAGCTCGACAGACTAGTCAGACGGCATTCAGCAAGAGTGAGCAGAAAATGCCTAGTGCTAGCTGATCATGGGAAAAAAACTCACATAAAAAAGTTTAGAGTTACACAGGGGCAAGACGGAGACAATGGCAGGACAGAAAAGATCACCTCAGGGAGCTGCTGAGAGGACGTTTCAGTCAGCCAGTTTTTTTTTTTTTTGTCACCATGGGCCTCCTTTGTTCTGTCAAAATGATATTTGCAAACATGAATAACTCCCTCCCAAAGCCAGAAACCACAGTCGAGGCGTTTCGATGTCATCAACATGTACAACCAGGAGCGACTGAGCGGAGAATTTGTTGACTCGTGCTCAAGGTTTCGCGGCGTCACGAGCCTCATTTTAGTCATTTTAATGGGGGAAAGGAATAAATAAACGTCTGCGGAAATCCCCCACTGAGCTGCTCTGTTGTCATAAGATAATATAACATGAAGTCAGACATCCCAAAGGGCAAGCACATCTGATTAAAAATGCTCAGGCACAGACGTTCATTGAATAGTGACGCCCATTTTGTAATGTTTCCTCTGTACACCGTCACAGTAGATTAGAAATAAAACAGTGGAGATGTGATCGAAGAGTGGACTTTCAGCTTTAATTCCAGGGGTTTCCACAGACAGACTGGACCAGTTGACCTATTAACGCATGTCTTCAGACGGTGGGAGGATGTCAGAGTTTATCAGAACATAAAACACAGAAGGGTACTGGGATTGGACCCTGGACCACTGTGCTATGAGGCAAAAGTACTAAACACCGCACAATGAATCAAGGCTGTAAGTGACTCTGATTGTTGAATTAGCATTTGGTAGCTGTTCAGTGTAATTCTCAATATGAAATCCACAGAGGCACTAATGCAAGTGAAAAAGAAACTAAATCTATCAGAGAAAAAAAAGGAGGAGTGGCCACATCAGCAATTTGGTACATCCTTAAAACTAAGAATTTTAATCCTGAAGACCTAGAAATTTCCTCTGCATTTAATATTTCTAAAGTGATTTATTACAATTTATTATAATCTTATCCATTTTTTTTTGCATTTGTCAGTAATGATAATATGTACGCATGTATGTGTATACAGATATATGTGTGTGTGTGTGTGTATGAATATATGAGTAATGTAAAAGGAAGAGCGAGATAAATATATATTATTAATATTTTATGAGAAGGGGTGGGATTAAATAAGTTGCACTTCTTCCCACCCCTTTTCGCGCATGTAAATGAAACTATTGTGCTGTTTCTCTTTCTAAGATTGTCTTTATTGTTGATGTTTGTATTATTTATTCTGTTTTACGTGTTTACATATATGCTAAAATTCATTACATGTTCGGAATAAATCACTAAATCTAAAATCTGATCTAATCTAAAAGTCAGGTGTTTTTCTATGCTTAATTTGCTGATTGTGGAGATGTTCATTAAAGTTTAGTGTGCATTCAAAAATTATCATGACAAAATAAGAAAATACTTAAGAAAAAGTGACATTTTCAACAAAATACATCATTACCTTAATCTAATAACAAGTGTCTAAAACTAATGTCATTTGTCAGACTTGGGTTTTATTAAGACTCAATGCTGCAGATGATGATGGTGTTCCCACATTCACTACGGAGCCTCTGAACATCCAAAAAAACACACTGGTGAGCTGAAGAACTGCATTTTACCTTAATTACCCCGCCCCCCCAAAGACGAGGCAAGGGGTATTGTTTCTGGTTTGGTTTCTCTCTTTGTTTGTTAACACTTTAGCAGCAAAACTATTGCTTGAATTCACATCAAATTGGGTTTATAGATTGCCCGAGACCCAGAATGGATCTGATTACATTTTGGAGGGAAAAGTAGGTCAAAGTTCAAATTTTTTATGACATTTTTAAATCTTTTGTTCCCCCATTTACTTATAATGGGTGAAATTTCACACGCCTATAAAAACATCAGTTTTGTTTTGGTTTACTTCAAACAGGCAATTGATATCTGACATCGGCACACGCGTAGACATGATGACATCAGCTGGATCGATTCCAAAATAAGCCACAACATATGTGAGGGGCGGGGTTTGTTGTGCCTGGCACCACTTGTTATTGACATATATTCATAGGACTGGTGGATCATAAGTCATTAAGTATTTTAATTCTGTAGATACCTTTGGTTACCTGTGACTGTTTCAGTCTTTGAGGGTTAAAGTCCACGCTTCAGTCTGTATTGCCTCCTTTCAGATCCATTGTGCTGGTGTACAGAGGTAAAATTATAACATTTGCATAGCTGTCCAAATACTTATGGACCTAACTGTATGTACTTAAGCTAATAGGTTTGAGTAAAACCCCTTATTTAACTGTAACAGTCACATGCTTTTGGGTCGACCTGTTCTAGTGTAAAGCCCAAACTCTACACTTCTTATCTGCCCTTTTGAGAGCTGTTTGTTCAGTTTGTACGTATTTAGGTCTGCGAGTAAATTACATGACCGCAAACAGGTTGGGCTTTTGTTCAGGACTGGTTTTACTTTATGGATTTAGCTAACACTTAAGAATTTCAGTGCATTTGTCGCATTTAGCATATGATCCGTTACATGCTCTGGTCGTTCTGTACCCTGCATTCAGCATTGCCACATGATGTAATAAAGGATATTATACTTAGCCTCTTTATCTAAAGAGGTCATATTTGGCTAAACCCACTTTTATTAGTCTTTGGTACATTTATTTGTGCATTTGGGGACCTTAATAGTTCATACAGTTTGAATTTGAACCCTCCAGGTGCTGCAAGGCTATCTTTATATTCATTTTGACAAAAAATGAGTGGATTTCTACAACCTGTTTTAATTCCTGCTTAATTTGTTACGTTTATAACTTGTTACATCACGACATTTGCACGTATAAGGTCAAGACTTCCGACATTTCTCCGAGTACGTCCTAATTGTTTATCAGCAGCAGCGGTTGTAGTCCACACTGAAAATACGTTCATGTTAATGTTCAGTTGTTGGTTGAACAGGACAGAGAAACACAGCCAACAACCTGGAGGGGGCGGGGCCTGAAATGGCTCATTTGCATTTAAAGGGCCAGCGCTCCAAACAACCTTTCTGGTGTCAGTACTTAGAAATAGGGTTGAAGATGGACCTGTGGAGTCGAATTAATGGAGAATTCAGACCCAAGCAGAGCATTTACAGTTTATGCAGAAAAAAAAATCCAATTATCACTCTTTTAATGTTGACATTTCAGAATGAAACTGTAGCAGAAATGCAACTTAAGACCTGTACAAAGTGCATGAGCTATGTGTTTTGTCATGTTATTTTGGAATTTGGATTACCACAGGGCTATAATTTGATTGATGAAAGCCTTATTACTATAGTTCAGCTAGAATTGGCAACTATGAAAGAACAGACTCATAAATCATGCGCAGGCTCTCGAGACTTAAAGGAGAAGTAAAATAAATCTTTGTTTAGGATGGGTGGGGTTTTCCGCACGTTGGAATCCGACAGTTACCCTTATGAGAAACAGAAACTGTCACTGATTATCCTCTGCAGCCGACGTTTAAGCATGAAATAGTCCATTTTCACAGCAAAGCAGTTTCATGCCTTCTTCACTCAGCAGAATTCATCGTTCCTCATACAGAGGAGATATTTTAGTCAGTGACATTTTGATTGTCAGTGTTTGGCATGTGGTGGGCTGATAATTCACGTTGAAAAGCTGACTAATTGGGCACCACATCCAAAAGGCTCTCTGTCACTGGAGGCTGTCCAGAGTTAAGATGATTTCATGCAACTGAGGAGATAATTCACTTGGAAATTTTGCTCAGCACAGCACGAGATATGCATTTGACTATTCTGGACTTAGTAAATGTATCTACTGTCTTAACCCATAAGGACCCCATGCTACTTTTGTGGCAGTTCCCATATGATTTTTTTCCTCTAAATTTAACCTTTCTGGAGTGATTTATCACCATTTATTATAATATGATCATCTGTGTTTTGTGTTGTTTCAGTGAAAATAATGTATTTTCCAATATTTAATCCGATGATCATGTAGATGTTCATATTAAAGTTGAGGGTTATTATAAAAGAAACAAAGAAAACTGAAGAAAAAGTGACTTTTCAACAAAATATTTTATTAACTGAACATAAACTCAGCGTGTCC
Organism: Apogon hyalosoma; assembly: GCA_037367295.1. Lineage (NCBI taxonomy): Eukaryota > Metazoa > Chordata > Actinopteri > Kurtiformes > Apogonidae > Apogon > Apogon hyalosoma. The sequence goes on from JAPQRP010000025.1 coordinate 15,032,408, forward strand.
ATCCACTGTCATTGATCCAACTCTATGGGTTTTACTGGTGAATCAATGTTGTAGAAGATGACGGTGTTTCCACGTTCACTACGGAGCCTCTGAACATCCAAATGGGTCATGTCTGACAACCATGAAAAGATGACAAACTGTATTTTACACCAATTATTTACATGTATTGATAGGATTAGTGGATCAACACTTACTAAACATACAACATATATTTACATCAGTAGAAGACTGGATGTTTGGGCCTTTATGGGTTAATGTTAATCATAATTGTTATACAGTATATTTCATATCTACCACTTATGTCTGAAGTGAAATCTATCTATACGTGTAATAAGGCTATGAAATGGATAGTTTATTTTTGATATGTATAATATCTTTTGTGTTTTGTGCAGAATTGTTTAGAATTTATTTTGATTTGTTAAGGTACTTTGAGGAACTGGAGTGGGACTTTGTAATCAGTAGAAAAAGATGGGATAAGGGGGCGAGAGGATATAAGTTGTACTTCATCCTGTTCCTTTTCGAAGGTTTTTTTTTTTTAAAAAACTTTTTTACTTTTTTTTCCTGTTTTTTTTTTATATTAAAAAAAAAAAATCTTCCATTTTGTCTATTCAGTGAGCAAAGCATGTACCATAAAGTCTTGCTGTACTGCTGCCCTAGTATATTTGCATCCAATTTGCATGCACTAAGCACATGCAAATACATAGAAAACTAGTGCTCTGCTTGTATAAACCTTCCTGTTTCCATAATTTTGAGCAAAGAACTAAAACGAACCCTTTCCAATCACAGTGAAAGGACGTTTTCTCACTTAAAAATACAGAAAATCTGTTTAACTTAAATGATAAATGTGCATTTTTTATTTATGTGAAGCTACCCTCTTACTGTTGGCATTTTAAAGGCTCCAACACAAGGATTCAGGAGAGAAAATGTGGATTTAAGGACGGTATAATACAATCAGGAACCAAAATATATGTATTTTATATAGATTTTTGCAAAAACAGTTTGAATATTTATTAATTAAACAAACGTAAAAAAAAACAAAGAACTCTAAGCTACACAAGATCCAAATCCCGTCTGAATAATGAATAACTGTGAGTGGTGGCTACATGTTGTGCTACTTCATTGATAATTACAGTAAAAGTCGTTTAGATGAGGAAAAGTCAGTGGCTCTTCTACCCCGAGGCACTAACTGGGAAGAAACACAGGAGTGATGGAAAGGACATGATGGGAAACTCTGAAGAGCCTTAAGGGAGCATTACAAACCACTTAACCATATTTATGCCATGAAATATTCAGGCAGCACTTTTCCCTTAAGCGCACGACACAAGCATCCTTGAAGTCAGATGTAACCGAAATAAAAGCAACATGTGAACTTGACAAACTCTGCCACAGTGGGACTGAAGCCTAGGAGAGATGGGTTTTCATTCAGGATATTGGTAGATGTAGAAGCATGGTGCCAGAAAAAAGAAGAAGAGAGTCTCAGTATCAAGTTGTGATGTGGAATTTATCATTATATGTAGATATAGAGCAAATTATAGATAAGATATTTTCATGGTGTTCATACAATACTTGTGTTACATCAAGAAACTTATACTCATTTCACTTTAAAACACTTCATAAGCTACCATGTCATAATGTGAAATGTTTAATAAGATAAATAGTAAATTGTATTGGTATAACGTGGTAAGCTTGTATGTTACTATAATGTGAACATATCAGTATAACAAGTGGTGCCAGGCACAACAAGCCCCGCCCCTCGCATGTATTGTGGCTTATTTTGACATCGATCCAGCTGATGTCATCATGTCTACGCGTGTACTGATGTCAGCATATCAATTGCCTCTATGTATGTACCAAGTCTAAAGTAAATTGAAACAAAATTGAAGTTTTTATAGACATTTGAAATTTCGCCCATTATAAGTAAATGGGAGAAAAAAAAAAAGATTAAAAAATTCATTAAAATTTTAGCTTTGACTTTTCCCAAAATGTAACCACATCTATTCTAGGTCGCTGGCAATCTATCACCCCAATCTGGTGTGAATTCAACCAATAGTTTTGCTTAACAAACGAAGAAACAAACAAAAACAACACCCCTTGCCTCCTCTTTTGAGGTAATAAGAAAACAAAATTCTTGACAGTTTCAACATGTCATGTCCTGAATGTGTGTCATTTTCTTGCTGAAACATCTAGTTTTGACCTTGATAGAACAGAGCATGTGCAAAGGGAACATGTAGGTTTGGAGAATTGAATAATACTTGGTTCAGTGACTGAAGAGTGATTCTTAATGCAATATATCACAAATGCATGGGGTGTCCAAAACCTTTTTTTTCCACTGCTGTATCTGATATTAACCCATAAAGACCCAAACATCCACCGGCAACCAAAAGCATCTGCTGGTCTAAAATGTTTAATACCTGTTGATCCACTAATCCTATCAATACATGTAATAATTGGTGTAAAATGCAGTTTGTCATCTTTTCATGGTCATCAGATATGACCCATCTGGACGTTCAGAGGCTCTG
>JAPQRP010000025.1:15069687-15083401 GCA_037367295.1 Apogon hyalosoma
CACACACACACACACACACACACACACACCCACACACACACACGCACACACACACACACACACACACACACACACACGCACACAAAAACATGTTACCAAGTCCCTCATCTGTTTCATGTGGATCTGAACCAGCCCATAGACATCTGATTGTACGAGCCTCACTGCACAAAGTTCTGTCAAGGATCCAAAAGTCGTCTGTAACTGGGCATCAGTCCTAGAGCCATGACTCGTATTCCCCTGAAAACATCTGAATTTTGGAAGAAACAGGGCATGAAAGACAGTCAAATTACAAATGGGAGTCTGTCTGATTTTCTACCAGCAGGCTGTCACCACTTTTTACACAACATCATTAGTTAAAACATGCGATGACGGACGAGTATTATGCAACACACCCTGGCATCAAAATTATTCATATGTGAATCTAATCTTTCAAAGTGTTGAAACTGGAGCAGAGGGTTTCACTCAGAAAATGTCAAAAATAGTTGAGTAAGTTCCAACTACGGAGGCTCATTGAGGTATTGTAGATTAAAATAGATTGATTGAACTGTTTGGGCTAAAAAACACATAATATTCACATGTAATTTATAGTATGTGACCAAATGTAATACTGTGATTTATTTTTTTGAACATGTTGAACAACAGATGCTTAGTTAAAGCAACAACACACTGGAAAAATCCAAATCTTACCAAGTGTATTTTTCTCATTTCTAGTCAAAATATCTCATCACACTTAAAATAAGATAAAATCACCTAAAGAGTAACTCTTCAGTGAGATATAAGAACTTATTTTTATACGATAGATCTTGAAAATCTTATTTCAAGAAAAATTACCAAGATAATTGTCAGTTGTTCCACTTGCAGATTTTTTTTACACTTGTGTTTAGAGGGGCATTTTTTTTCCCAGTGCATAAAGAGCAGAGAAATTAATGCCATATCAAATGCAGCACTACTTATATTTTAATTGAAGCTTGCTGTTTTGCATGAAACCTACACATGGCATTATTTAGAAAAACCACAGGGGGGCAGATGTGTGCAGAAAGTGTCCAGTCCTGCCAATGTCTCTGGCTCTTCCTCCAGCTGTTTGTTTTTCTGTTCTTCTCATGTCCCATGTGTCTGTCTGGGCCAAAAAATCAATTTAGAACGGCCTTTGTGCATAATTTCCAAACAACACTTAAACTGTTTAATTGGGGTAAAATCTGCATTACTTTTTGCTTAAATGAATATTATTAAATCCTAATAGCACCATTTGTTTTGAAGGGATTGTTCTGTGTTTTGGTGACATGGTCTGTATGGAACAGGATTAGTAGCAGCAGAGGCTTTGTTTGAATAGCCCACATTTTAGGTCGACATTGAACCACACAAATTAATCTGTTTGTGGCTTGTTTCCCAAGAGTTATAGTGTGTGTTCAGAGCCAAGGTGCCTCATATGGTGAAGAATACTGCTCCATGCTGATTATGTGCTCTGCACTGGCAAGCTGACAGTGAAGAGGGAGCACCACAGAAAGGCCACTGCAGGGAAAAGTGAGTGCTGCTTAACCACTGTGTTGACATCTATTCTCTGTCAAGAATTTGCCGTTGATTAGAAAATATTATCATCAGTGCAACAAGTGCAGACCTGTAAAATACCTGAAGATCCAGGCAATTGTATCTGAAACACGCTGTAAAGACATGACTCTACAGGTTGAAGGCTGCAGCATTCAAGCTTCACTGACTTGATGTGAAGTTCAGAACATAGCAATTGTTTTGATGATCTGGTATTTGTTTTGCACAAAGCCCCATTGTCTATAGCATGTGTTTTCCCTCTGTAAGCAGAAATTCAAGTCCAAGTGTTCAGAGTTTGTACAACAGCAATAAAATAAGTTGTTTTCACTGTGTTACAAAATCACCCACAACCATACTGACAATAATAAGAATACACCGTTCATTCATTCATTTTCTGAGCCTGCTTTAACCTCACTAGGGTCACTGGGGCCTATCCCAGCTGAATATGGGCAAAGGCGGAGCTCACACACCCAGTTCATCGCAGGGTTGACATATAGAGACAAACAGTCACTCTCACATTCACACCTATGGACAATTTAGATTAACCAATTAATCTATCAGTGCATGTGTTTGGATGATGCCAGAGAGAACATGCAAACTCCACACAGAAAGGTCCCACCCCCATCGACTGGTGTTGGAATCGAACCCAGGACCTTCTTGCTGTGAGGCAGGAGTGCTATCCACTGCACCACCATAATAACACACCAACTGGGCTGATTTCTATCAAGGCTCTGAATAGAAAATATTCAGAGTTTAAGAAATAATGCAGACTCCGAGCTGGTGATGGGAGATAAATTCATGTAATCACCCTAAATGTCTGTCTAATAACTTTTTAAAGGCCTTTAGGGATGGGATTTTACTTTTGCTCTACTTTTGGAAGGCAGCATACCAATATCTCTCGCATCATCAGTTTCTGGTTGATCTGGAAGATTATTGAGAACCAAGAGCATATTTTCCTTTCATTTCTTAATCCACCATATTTTAGGGCTTCTCATGACCTAATTTTTCAACTTAAGGCCTTAAGATTTGCTAATTACCTTCATTGTTAATTCCTTTCTTTTTCATTTGAGAAAATGTATGTTCATATTCTTTTATGGTATCATTGAGTTTCATCCTTTACATAAAAACTCAGATAATCAAAAGACCACTTGTGTTTTTTTACAGCTTGATTAGCTCCACTTTTACTAACACATTAAACACATTAAGGGGGCTATGATGTGGTATTTCTATTTTCATATCTTTAAAAAAATTACCTTAAATGATCATTAGAGGGTTTAGAATTCTGCCAGTGTATCAGATTGTATTACTGAATATTCACAGATAGTGGATTTCTGACCATTAGAGGAAGTAATGCACTCTGCTGGCCTCCCATCCTGATGAAAACTAACACCTTGGGGCCTGTGACAAAAGCATTAGACGCAATATGAATTAAGAAATATGTAATTTTTCACCACTGGATGCTGCTAAAGAAAAAAAAAAAAAAAAGAATGGAGTTTGATGATGAAATCACACAGTTTTTTCTACTTGGGTGAGTTTGATTATGAGGTTTTTAAAGGTATAAAGTTATTATTGTCATGTGGAACAGTCTGGATCTTCACCACAAGCAATTCCAAAATATCCACAGTTTTAAAGCACTTTACAAACGTATGGTCTGGTCACCGTACAGGGAGGGCGGGGCTTATTGTTAATTGCTGGGCCATTCCATCCTTGGCTCTTTCTTAACTTTGCTGGTATGTGCTTGTCATTGTTTACCATTGTTGGTATGTGATTATTGTTGAATATATTGTATTATAAGTTATGCAGACAGTTTTCCTAATCTATTTACTAACTGTTATCTACATTATTAGGACTCTAAACAGATGTAAATCTGTCATTTTGGAAGCAAAAGCAATGTGTTATGTTGTGTAAATGTGAGATGGGGGTGGGATTTAATACGTTTTCCTCTTCGCACTGCTTTTTGGCAATACTTATTGAAATCAGTTGCTATATTGTCTTGATCACCTCTATTTATTAATATATTTGCTTTGATATTACTTATTATATATATATATATATATATATATATATATCTTCAAGCCTAACCTACCCCATCCCACAGATCTTTTTCTAGATTTCATGACAACCTGGATATTTCAAATAATTACATAAAAAAACAAAATAATAATGCTGTTAACTCATAGCTTGGGCTACATCATGTGCCTCCTTCCTAGCTTTGAGCACTTTGATATTAGTTCTTTGAAGACATATAGGTTTTGTTTTTCCTTCTATCAGCTAAAGAACATCTCTAGAGTAAAAGGTTTTATGTCCCAAACAGACCAAGAGAAGTTAATTCATGCTTTCATCATCCAGTAGACTGGACTACTGTAATGGTCTTCTGACTGGACTCCCCTAAATGGGCATTAAACAGCTGCAGCTCCAGTTTTGACCAGAACTAAGAGGTCAGAGCATATGAGTCCAGTTCTAAAGTCTTCACACTGGCTCCAGTCAGCTACAGAATAGATTTTAAAGTTCTGCTACTGGTCTACAAGTCACTGAATGGTTTAGGTCCATAACACATGAATGACATGTTAATAGAATAAAAACCAGTAGGGCTCTGAGGTCAGCTGACCCAGGTCACACAGTCCAGTCCAGAGTTCAAACTAAACCTGGTGAAGCAGCTTTTAGCTGTTCTGCTGCACACGACTGGAACAAGCTACAAACTGACCTGAAATCAGCCCCAAAATGGGAACATTTTTAAATCCTGGTTAAAAACCTTCCTCTTTTCATGTGTTTATGAGTAAAATCTTTTCAATCTTGTCTTTTAAATGCATTTTTTTTTTGTTAGTTTAATGTCTTGATTTACTTTATTTTAATTTTATTGTTGACTTTCATGTATGGTTTTAATATAATTAATGTATTTATTTCACTCCGTGAATGCATTTAAAAAAGATGTCTAATGATTTTAATGTCTTTTACCCTTTTTGTGATTTTTAATGTTTTTTATTCTTCTGTGATTTTTTTATGACTTTGGAAAGCACTTTGATTTACCCTGTGTATGAACAGTGCTATAGAAATAAACTTGCCTTGCCTTCTGCTCGAAACAAATAATTGAAAGAAATGAATGAATGAATGAATGAATGAATGAATGTCTCCTTGTGAGTCATAAGTCTTTTATTGTGGTGTTTCTACACTCTTAGGTTCACTTGCTGTTTTATTTTGTATTATTTACCTTTTTCCTTATGTCAGAATCAGAATCCTTTATTAATCCCAGGGGAAATTATTGGGTGTTACAGTCGCTCCATTCAAGTATAATAAAAAATAGCAAGAAAGAAATTATAAAACAGCAGAAAAAGAAAAACATGTAAATATACATATAAAGCTCTAAATACACAAACATATACAGCTCTAAATACATATGTACCAAATATACATATTAAAACACTATTAGGACACAAAATTAGAACAGCAATTTGTATAATATGTACTAGACAATATATTATCAATATGATATTTAAAGAAATATACATAATAAGCGTGTTGTGTGTATTTATAATTATAATTATAAGGTTTACATTTCCTCCGTAGGTGTTTCCTGCCTTGGTACTTGTCTTTCTCCGCCCTACTGTGTCTCACCTGTACTCCAGTCATCCTGACCTCCCTTGTGTATTTAGTTGCTCTGCTTCTCTGTCCTTGTGCCAGTTCTTCTTGGTTTTTCTTTCAAGCGATCCAGCCCGTTTCTTCCCAGTGTAGATTTCTGTGATCGTGTGTTTGTTTCAGCTTAGTGTTCTGCCTTTCCTGTGTTCCTTCTGGAATAAAGATCTTTTCTACATTTGAGAATTGTTTGGAGTCGTTCTCTTCAGTCCTGTGCACTGTTCTTGTCAATTATGAAATGTTATTATCTTTGCTAAAGTCACTGTTTGTTGATTCACGGTTCAGACTAAACTGTGATAGTTCTGAAGGGTTTGGATGATTCAAAACAGACGTTCAGTGAAGCTACTAAAAATACTAAATGTACAGAAAACAGGGGCTATGTGTGGTTTTACTGTAGCTGTTTTCTGTCAAAACACAGAGCTGAGCAAACAGCGCTATAACTGTCAACTGATGAACCCAGTGTTGAAGCACAAGGTTGTACATTACAGCTTTATTTTTGACCAACTGTAAAATAACCAGCTACAGATTTGTGTTTGAAGACGGAAACTTGATCATTAAGGAAACAGTGAATTATTCAGTACATAATGTCAAAGCTACATATAATCTCTGTAAGACGATTACCGTATAACCATTAGACTGTGATTTGTCAGTGCCTGCACTAAAGATCAGTTTTGAATCAGAATGCCAGAGTTTGGAGATCAACGGTGTGAGCAGCACGTCAATGAACACACTTAACATTAATTTTCCCATTTCCAACTTAACGGTACTGAAGAAACTTTGTGAGTTCAGCATGAAATAATCCTTCCTTTTCTCACTGAGAGCATTCTCTGACTGTAGAAAGACTCTGCTTTGCTTTTACTTTAACTCATAAAGACCCAGAGTCATTTTTGTGTCAGTTCCCAAATGATTTTTCCTCCCTATTTAACCTTTCTTTAAATGATTTATCATCATTTATCCTAATATTATACTCTGTATTTTGCTTTTTTCAGTGGAAATCATGTATTTTCTAATATTTAATAAACTGATCATGTAGATGTTTGAAAAAGGTCAGATTAAAGTTGAGGGATATTATATCAGAAACAGAGAAAACTCAAGAAAAAGTGGCTTTTTCATCAAAATCTATCATTAACTGAACATATACCAAGTGTTTCCATCCACTGTCATTGATCCAACTCCATGGGTTTTACTGGTGAATCAATATTTTAGAAGATGACAGTGTTTCCACAGTAACTGGAGAGCCTCTGAACGTCCAAATGGGTCATATCTGATGATCATGAAAAGATGACAAACTGTATTTTACACCAATTATTTACATGGATTGATCGGATTAGTGGATCAACAGGTGCTAAACAGTTTAGATCAGTCAGTGCTTTTGGTTGCTGGCAGCTGTTCGGGTCTTTATGGGTTAATCACTTATTATCTTTGACTCTTAAACCCCTGACGTGTCAGTAATGACACATCTGAATTTTGATGTCTTTTAAATGTTCATAAAAATTCAACAGTTTGCTCAATTGGAAAATTTTCAAAACACACTGAGAGAATAGACTCAGGGTACTGATAGTTGCCACAACATAAAAAGCCATGGTTGCATTTACTGTTTACTGATAGTTCAGATTATACTTCACCATGTGCTGTTTGCTGTACTGGGTCACTACTCACTCTAGTGGTACAAAGTGGTATTACAACACAGACAGGCTGTGCGTGGCTGAAATTTTAATACATACAGTGGTGGAAAAAAGTTTCAGGATGCCCCATGCATTTGTAATCTATTACATTAAGAATCCCTCTTTAGTCATTGAACTAAATAAAGTATTGTTCCATTTTTCAAACCCACATGCCCCCTTCTGCATGTGCGCTGTTCTATCAAGGCCAAAACTGGATGTTTCAGTAGATAATGAATCACATCCAGGACATGACATGTTGAAACTGTCAAGAATTTAGTTTTGTTACATTTTTCTTACTAGCAATTAACCAAAAAAAAAAAATTGTTTGTGTCTGTTTGATGCAGCCACACCTTCTGAAACACAAAAAAGATTTTTATGCAAATATTTCATCATGTCTAAGATTATGTAAAATTTTAAGGGTGTTCAAAGCTTTTTTCCACTACTGTACCTTTGCTATACATTCCATACTATCCTTAATAAAAATAATGTCAGAGTCAAAATATTACAAATGGCTCTTGTACCTCATTCACTTAGAATGTCATACATTATAAGAAAGTTAGCCCTAATTTTGAGGTCTTTAGTTGAAAACCAGTAATGAAGTTGAATATTACTTGTGTTGTGTGCACATTTTTGTTTAGTTTTTCCAGTTGTTATTTTTATTTTTTGTATTTATTTATTTTTATTATTATGTATTACTCAAAACCGATTGCACTGCAATGATTTTTCTAATATCTAATGGCAGGATAAGGCATGGGCCAACCAGATGGATATAGAGTAGACATTTTTCCCCCCACTTTTTTTTTTTTTTTTGGCAAGACAACATCTGAGGAACTGTGGGCTTTGGTGAATATATGCCTACTAACAAGTGTTCTTCTGGCATTTTTTCTTTCATCAGAAAATGATTTCGACTGGAAGAAATAGTCGGGTGCAGTGCAACAAATGTCCTAAAGTCAAATAACCGTCCCACAAGATGATTCTTTAATCAGTGGGTTAATTTCTTTCAGCACGTAGAAGATGTGTTACATAATTTGTCTGGACTGTAATTCAAAAGATTCTATATTTAACTGAAACCTCAAAGTCCATCATTGTTTTACAAAAAGCTTTACATATAGAGAGGGAAAGACACAACAATAATAGAGAAAAACAGATATTTTGGTGCCTTCTCTGTCAGACACAACAATTATGAGTGAACCCACATATAAAATAAATGAAACTTTAATAAGCCATTTTTGTGTCATTTCTGACTCACAGCATCAATTCATGTCCGTAGCATAAAACCTGTGCCTTAATATAGAATTTTAAAGAATGATGATGTAACATAAGTTATATTACATCACTATTCTTTGAAATTCTGTTTGTGGATAAAAAAAAATAGCATTACTAATTTAACACAGTGCTGCACTGTGTCATATTCATTACATTTTTGACCTCTTGAAACACCAAAAATTAATTTAAAAGCACTTCAATGTACAGCTAACCCACTCATCCGGCTTGTAAAATCAGTCATATAAATATGTAAAGTTATTTATTATTTAAAACGTAGCTGTATGTTCTTTTTCAGTGCTTTATAATGGGTGGAGTCATCATGTACAATGTCAGAGACCTTTAGAGATGAAAAGGACCACATAATCATGTTCACTGTCTCACAGAAACACACAAAACATCCAGTCATTTCTACATTTGTACAGCAATATCAAAATAAAGGATTATGTAATTGGTAAACAGTGCTTTTATATCTTAGCGGAAACCAAAATGTTTTAAAATTTGCCTTCCAAGCACTCAGATCAGTAATCGAACCATGCAAAGCACTCAGTGGGAGCAACGTGGGTTTGGTATCTTGCTCAAGGACACATGGTGGCAGAGAAAAGATGGGAATTGAACCTCCATGCATGCAGTTTGTGCGTGACCCCCTCCTCCTCCTGTGCTGCAGAAACCCCAGAGCAGACAAAACTTAGAGGATCTGCTTTGGATACACTCACATGTTGCAGCTGCTTAAGCCTTTACATCAAATTGGCTTAACAGTCCTGTACTTTACGTAATTACTCAATTTTCACTGTGGTTTCATTGCTGCTTTGCTATTATTCTGTTGAGCTGAATATTTCTGCATTTATTAAAACTGATGAATGGATTTCATGAATCTTAGTCCTCTGGGCAAATGTAAAGGGAACACAATTTCACAGAATGCAAATTAGCAAGACTTCAGGCCCTTTTCTATAATTTCTTTAGGCAACAATGGTTACATTTATACCAGAGGTGGCACATGAAAAAGTAGTAATGTCTTTGTTGAGTTAGTTCTTCTGTTTTTTTCTATATATAGTATGAAAAAAGCTTTGTGATGTACATATTCAATGTTCAATAAAAAAGACCCTGAAGGGATTTTTTTTTTTTCAGAATGAGTTCTAAGAGAATCTTCCTCTGATGTTAGTCTGACGAAAGCAAATGATGACGCAATCTGCCTGACCGTTTTCATTACTTGTTTGTTCAAATACTCATTTGTTGCCAATTATGTCACTGCAAAGAGCAACTGAGTGCTCTCTTTTGGCATGTTTGTGACAGGTTTATAAATACAGTTTATTTGCTTCACTCCGATGCTGATATATCCTTGAGTACTAGCTGGGAGGCAGAGACATAGTGCTGATGTCTCAAAAGTGCTATTTATCCACAGTCTCAAAGCAGTACAAGTGGTCTTGTATCAGTTCATTTATTGCATCTTTGCTCACATCCTGAAATGAAAACACTTGTTTGCAGTTCTTGGGGTTGTAGTGTTTGTTAATAATGCAGCAATAGTTGTCAAGGACTGCAGACATTTCAACAAGATGACTTGTTTATTTGATGAAATAACATGGCACGTATATAGTGGCCATGAAGTATCCAACAAATCCTTCAACCTGAACAATCAAAAATGACGCTTGGCCATGGTCTGTGATATGACCCATTGGTGTGTAATGGATTATCCAGCCTACAGGCAGCGAGAGAAATGACACAGAATGGGAGCTGGCAGTGGGCAGGTTGTGATAAGCAGGTTGTCCAAATGCCCCATAAACACCTTTTAAACAGAAGGACGGGTTTGCCTCATGTTTTCAACCCCTTCTTCTGAAACACCTCAGTCCATCTTTCTGTCGACCATGTACTTCTACAGGGACCAGGTGTTGACAGTTTTTTCCTGCAGTGTTTGTTATAACACATCTCATTTAGAGATTCATTGCAGCCAAAATATTTCACCAAAGTCCTGCAGCCTTCCAGGACACATGGGTATCTGGTTCTGGAAAATAATATAAATTGACAAACAAGTCCTGTTGCTCATAGTAGCTGATGAAAATACTCACGTACAGCCACGTTACAAATGTGTTGAAGAGAACTGTTTTCAAAAATCAGTAGGGAGCAATGTGTGAAGAAAACATCTATTCATTCATTTTCCAAACTGCTTAATCCTCGAGAGGGTCGAGGGGATTCTGGAGTCTGTTCCATCTACCTATAGCCGAAGGCAGGGTATAGCCTGGACATGTCTGCAGAGGAACAACCACATTCACGCTCACATTGATGCCTATGGGCAGTTTGGAGTGAGACACGGGGAGAACGTGCAAACTCCACACTAACAACAACCACCGCCCCCACTGGAGCTAATCACAGCAGGTCTGTGCCACGCAGATATGTGTTTATGTATCGTATTAATTATTTCCAAAGTGTGAAAAGATGATTATGAGTCCATGCATAATGAGTCATTGGTTGGGAATAACCATATGTACTGCACAAATGTATGTGGGAGCGTATTCACATGATGTATTCACATGGTTTCCAACATTATGCACAAAGAGGTTACATTCAGCACATTTTTGTCCCATTAACACGATGCCTCTAAAGCTGTAGGAAATTAAGTCTAATGATTACTTTGACTATACAATATATCAAAAGGTCTGTTGCACCCTGATGTAAGCATAATTATTGTATGATGTTTCTATATTTGTGGATTATAGGAACTTCATTATGATAACCATAATGACAATATTATTAGTATAATTCCAAAATTCTTATGCAAATAGGTGTTGCATATAATTACTTAAAACTGATCTGGGCTCTGAATTTGTCAAACTTCTACTTAGAGCAAATTAATTAAATGACCTCATGTCATAAAAGAACTAAAACTGATAAAACAGATATACAATAGGATAAATAGAAAAATAAAAGTCACACATTTGTATTAAACCCGGTGCAAATGGTCAAGAGAGCAACACAGTAAAAGTGCAGAATGAGGGGAAAAAAAGCCATGAAATAGAAAAATAAATATTATTTTGCGATTCTTTCACAGTAGTCTCTAACACAAATGAACTGATCCACATTGTTGTCAAGGTCAGAATTATTTATATAGCACATTTAAAACAACACAAAGTGCCCAAAGTGCTGCACAAAGTTGTACATACAAGATATGCTAAAACTAGTATAAATAAGAATAAATATAAGATGTACTAAAATTGCTAAAAAAAAAAAACAAAAAAACAAAAAAAAAAACAACCAACCAAACAAACAAACAAACAAACAAAAAAAAAAAAACCAGATACATAATAATAGAATAAATAGGATTTAAAACACAACCAGAAGATCAAACAAATAAGTCACACTCTTGTATTAAAAGCCAGTACAAATAGGTGCATCTTCAAAAGAAATTTAAAATACTCAATTGGCTGTGCACATGTAGAAAGAATGTTCTAGAGAGAAATGCAGACAAAGTACAAGGTCTTTCTTTTGTGCCATTCAGTGAGAAAAGTAGAAAGAGAACAGTACAACCAGATTTTTTATATTTGATTTTTTAGATTGAGCTCATGCACCCTGTACTGTTATTGGCACTGAGTCCAAACTCACTGCCCAGAAACATCCTGAACACAGTAAAACAAGAGAAAAATAGAAAATACAGGTAGAGGACATGGTCTCTGCAGGTAAATACACCTCCACACAATAACAATATGAAGTGGTGATGAAGTGATGCATACAGTGATGGTTTATCTAGTGTTTTTTTTTTTTTTTCCGAAAATGTGACATAACTAGTGTCCACATGGATCCAAGCCCCATAGGTTTTATAGGTCAAAATCATTACTATTCAACAGAAATGTTCAATCCATAGTGCAATTTTACAGCAGATGCCAAACTATGAGGCATTCACAGAATTGTCACAGCTGCAGGACTTCTAGAAATGTCACAAAGATGACCTAGACCCTATTATATACCTGAAGAAGAGTAGTTGCCAAGGTAACAACTAAAAGAGATGTTGATATACAGTAAACCTGAATATTAAAAACCCCGCACCAAGTTTTTGATGTGATAATTAGATCTAATCCACTTCAATAAAAGCAGAGTCTAATAAAAGATTGACGAAATGAACAATAGGGCTTCAACTAGTATGAAAACAAAGAAAGTCACAGCTGTAATAAAAGGTTCATTTGTGGGAATAAAACAACATCAGCCTGAATCATTTAGGAGGAAAAGCACAAAAAAACTAATTAACTAAAAAAAACAAAAAACAAACAAACCAAGAAACCCAGTCTACAAACAAGCATTATATTTGGTATCAACTGGTGACTCATTAGATATGCATTTTTAACAAACACGTTTTTCCTTGAGACTGGGAAAACAAATTTTCAGAACATTTAGCTCAAGGTCATCTCATTACGATTCTGTGTTACTGCTTGCAAGAAAAAATACTACTCTTAAACAAAAAACCACTGATAATTCTTGACATCTTTTCATTAGCAACAAATGTTGTCCCCAAACTAATGCATTTTAATTATTGGTGCCTTTCAAAGCACTTAATGACACCTCACAGGACACAGCTAAAAACAAGTAGCAATAAATGAAAAAATACATTAATAAAGCTGTTTATGCAACGGTAGAGCAATAGGAAAAAGAAAGACAAAGAAAAAAAAACTAACGTAGGCGAGTGTAAAAGCTGCGTGAAACAATCGCAGAAATAAAAGTAGGGTTATTTTATTTCTTGACCAATCTCTGCTATGAGGGTTTAAGAGTAGTGATAAATGAAATTGGAGATATGAAATTAAATAAAAGGTTCCTCTCTTGATGTTTCACTACAACTAATGGACTCGGAACATAGAGTGAATAAAGTCAGAACATAAATATTGTACAAATACACAACATAAATCTCTAGAATGTACGTGAAGTGCATAAATTTAGCAGATAAGAGTAGTGCATCATTCCTCCGTCATTCATTCATTCATCTTCCAAACTGCTGAATCCTCTAGTAGATCATGGGGGGGAAGGGGGGCAGACAACCATTCACTCACATTCACACCTACCGGCTTCTAGATTGGTTTAGATTGTCTGATTAACCTATTACATTAAGTCTAATGCTTGTCTTTGGATGGTGGGAGGAAGTCGGAGTACCTGGAGAGAACCCACAGCAGCCGACAGGGATCTGAGCTTCTTGCTGTGAGGCGACAGCGCTAACCACTGCACCACCGTGTCGCCTCACTGTGCTGCATCTATTGAGTGAGATAAATATAGAGCATAAAACCACAGTGGTCACTTATTGTACTGAAACCAACACACAAAACGAGCAAAAGAAGACCCATCTGATAAAGGAATATCCAACAAAAATGCACAAGTAATCACTGAATACTCACTTTATACCAGTGGTTCCTAACCTTTTTGGCTCGTGACCCCATTTTAACATCACAAATGTCTGGCGACCCCAGACATTCAAAACAGACTTTTTTTTTTTTGGTTAAAATTCATTTATGTTCGATCATGTAATAGTTTGCTATACTATGTTGCAAATAAACATTAATCTTAGATGACATTTAGTCTATATAATGTATATTATTATGGATGGAGGCAGAAAAGTCAGGTGTAGATTACTGCACAAAGTGAGA
>JAPQRP010000025.1:15126832-15144040 GCA_037367295.1 Apogon hyalosoma
TATTTACAGTTTTGCGTATGTTGATCCTTGTACTATTTACAGTTGTGCGTATGTTGATCCTTGTACTATTTACAGTTGTGCGTATGTTGATCATGCTACAGGTTGAACAGGGATACGGTTTATTGCACAGAGTTATGTGGAGCAGTTTCTGTTGTGGAGCCTGACCACTGCAGGAAGGAAAGGCCTGCGATACCTGTCCTTCACACACTTGCGGTGTCTCATGCTGTCACTAATGGAGCTCCTTAGTGCATTGACTGTGAGTCAGAGGGGGTGGGAGTCTTTGTCCATCATGGAGTACAGCTTGGCTGTCAAACTCCTCTTCCCCACCTCCTCCTCCTGTTCCAGAGGGCATCCCAGGACAGAGCTGGCCTTCTTTATCAGTTTGTCCAGCCTCTTCCTGTCAGCTGTTGTGATGCTGCTCCCCCAGCAGACCACACCATAGAAGATTACAATGGCCACAGGACAGTCATAGAGAGTTCTCAGGAGTACCCCCTGCCCCCCCAAGGACCTCAGCCACCTGAGCAGATAGAATTACATAAAAAAACAAACAAAAAAAAAAAAAGAACAAATTAAAGTGAAATTAATTTAAATGAAATACTCATACTCATTATTCATGTTCCCAAAGCCACAGGGAGCAACAGCAGAGGAATGAAAGAGCCACATGAGCCCACCTCTGGTCTAAACAAACAAAACCAGCTCAACTAACAGACCCACACAATGACACACAATGGGAACTGATTAGACCATATTTAACACAAAGGGGAGACCAGGACTAATATTAACTTAATTGAACTCAAAAATATTAGCCGTGAACTAATTGTATGTGCTTCTGTTTAGAATTGTACTTTGTATGTTAATAAACTAAATTCTACACCAAAATGTATACGTTTTTAGTGATTTGAATGTCTATAACTTAACAGAATTTAAACCAATGTGTGTGACTGTGATAGACTTATATATGTTTTGCTCTGTCCATCACAGTATTATTGGTCACTTTAAAGCAGGTAAAGCCCACCACCTACTATGATCTTTAGTGACCATCACTCTCCATACTTCTGTTTCAGATGCAATATCGATGGTATTCATTTTTACCACACACCCCAAGGGGGGGGTATTGTTTTTGGTTCGGTTTGTTTGTTTGTTTCTGTGTTTCTTTGTTTGTTAATACTTTAGCAGCAAAACGTGGTTGAATTCACACCAAATTGGGTTATAGATTGCCAGTGACCAGAATAGATGTGATTACATTTTGGAAAAAGTAGGTCAAAGTTCACATCTTTTTCCATTTACTTATAATGGGGGACATTTCAGATGCCTATAAAAACATCAATTTTGTTTCAGTTTAGTGGCAATTGATATGCTGACATCAGCACATGCATAGACAAGATGACATCAGCTGGATGGACACCAAAATAAGATATAATATGTGTGAGGGGCGGGATTTGTTGTGCCTGGCACCACTTGTATACTCATGTATTCTTTTATAAATGTATTTATTCATTTATTTATTTTTACAGATATTTATATTTCACAATGTGACCATCACAGTCCCTGAGAATTTCACCCAGTGCACCACCCATGGCAGTTTTGTGCAGCATTGGCAGGAAACCCTCTACAACATGTTCACCTTCGTGTGCCTCTTCCTTCTGCCTTTGGTCATCATGATCTTCTGTTACACACGAATCCTCATTGAGATCTCCAGCCGCAGTATGTGTTCTTACCATGTGTTCCATCAGTGTAAATAACGATACTGAGCCACTGTGTGAATTGAGATTTTTTTTTTTTCTCGTCTCCTAGTGCTGTCTAGGGATGTTCATCTACGCCGCTCCCATAACAATATCCCTAAAGCTCGGATGAGGACTCTCAAGATGAGCATTGTCATCGTGACATCATTTATCATTTGCTGGACTCCGTACTACCTGTTAGGCCTGTGGTATTGGTTATTCCCCGAGAAAATGGAAGAGACGGTTTCTCACTCTCTGACTCACATGCTGTTTATCTTTGGCCTCTTCAACGCATGTCTAGACCCAATTACTTATGGTCTGTTTACCATTCATCTGCACCAGGGTCTCAAAAGATGCTTTCGAATATCAAACACACAGACTGATCTAGAGAACAACACCTGCCTCATACACATGACCAGTCTGTCATCTCGCAGGCAAAAGGCCTCAGGTAGGCACAGTGCAAACATAGAGGAGAATAATGTCAACAACAGCACTCCCAGTGGCTCAAGGCCAGTCATCCCAGTAAGCCAGATATAATGGTTTAAAGCGCATCAAAAAGAAAATATCTTCTCTCTATCAGTCTTTTTCTAGATGTGACAGCTGGTTCAGTGGTTTTGCTTCAGAGTATTGAACATCCGTAAAGTCTGTGTTCTCTTGCCAACTAAATTTGTTCAATTTGTTCCACTTGTGTCGCTAATCGATGGCGTATTATGCCTCATCCAAGGTTTGTTCAATTTCTTACAATTTGTCACATAGAATCTGGGATGGCATTGATCAGGATTTGACAAAACATAGCAGGGTTGATCCATGTCACTTCACTTTCACAGTATTTTACCAGGACTGAATAATGCAACACATCGCACAGTATTTAAGTTGAAATTAAGTGTGGGATTTTTGACAAACCCGCTGGTTGCTATAAATGTACAGAGAAATAACCCCACCTGTATTGCCAGTCAACATTATTGTGGGTATAAAGAAGAACACTGACAAACTGAAGGCACCAGTTACAACACATGCAGCTGCATAATCTACTGTGTTTTAATGATGTGATAATGATTTTTATGTCGTTATTTTCTGTGGCAAAGCAAACTCAATGTGATTACAGACCATAAATCACTCAATAACTGTGATCAAAAAATATCTATACTAATCAAATTTGTCTTTTGTGTTATCTCAGTGCTGTGTGTGAAGGTTTTATTTATTTTTTTCTTTGATATCTTTTAAAATTTATTGCCGCAGTGTCTTCTGATCATTGCTAATTCAATGAAAACTCTCCTAAACTGTAATTTGTAGTGCTTTGTGTGCAGTATAAAAGACTGTGATGTAGTTTTATCACAAAAATGAATGTTTTAACATGATTATCAACCATGATGGCCTTTTGAATAATGTTATTTATGATGTACATGAATGTACCTTTGAGCACCATCTCCTTGTTACACGGAAAAGTGGAGACAAAGCTGTTGAAAGTATATCTTTAATATTTTGTGAACTGTACTGCTTTCTGTGTCTGAGATTACATTTAATACTTAAAAGTGTTTAATATTGTACTTGTGAGTTCTCAGTGAAGTGTTTATTCTGTTTATTTTTTTATGTTGTAAATCTCCCCATACCTCAGAAAATGTGCTCTATTATATTTGTTTGCATGTCATTGTTTTTCCTCTTTAAAAAAAATGATGCAATGTAATTTATTTCCCTCAATAAATAATTTAACCTTTTCACTGCTTTAGTTAATTTTGGAGTAAATACAGTTCAGCAAGAGGAGAGTTATTTCACTAATGGCATACAATTAGCAATTTGCATGTCTCAAAGCCTGATGACTGCTATTATATAGTCACTAACTAATATTTGTCTCCATGAGCCTCTTTTAACCCATAAAGACCCAGTGCTACTTTTGTGGCAGCTCCCAAATGGTTTTTAAACATATTTAATATTTCTTAAATGATTTATCAGCATTTATTGTAATATTATATTCTTAATTTCTGTATTTAATTTACTGATCATGTAGATGTTCATAAAAGCTTAGATTAAAATTGAGGGTTATTATATCAGAAAAAGAGAAAACTGAAGAAAAAGTGATGGGTATGAATAAATTCAGTTCATATTTCTACAATCCAGTACACTGGTATCTTTGACAGATCTTCAGGACTCTTTCCTCTGGGCACTGTAAAGATAATTTGAGGCCATATTTGAGAATTTTAATGTAGAAATACTACATATAGCTCCTTAATATTATCCAGATGCATTCAAAGCCAAATGAGTCGGTGTAGCTGAATTTCGGTTAAACAATGATACTTGTCGTCGTTGAGGTTTCACAAAGACAACGTGAAACATGGGATCGTCTCACAGAGGAAGTTTATTTTAGCTTACATGGTGAACCCACACACGGACAGCGTCTCTGCATCTGAATCACACCTTGTTATTTTGACAGTTTTTTTTATGATCCTTTCAGAGTTGTTTACACAAACACCTTTACGTAAGTATTTTTTGATAAGGCCGGAGCTACCGGCTGAAACCTCGGTACATCGTGACCCTGCATATGCACAGTACGGTGGACCTGTTCTCAAATGCTATCAGACAATGAAGAACACAATGTTCCCCGTTGTAGTCTAACTCTATTCTTTACAGAGTCTTCAAGATTGTTTACACAAATATGTTTAGGACATAGTTCGATAAGGTCCAAATTAAAGCAAACTTTCTGACGCCTTACCAAAAGAGGCCTGGATACAAGGTGATAACGTAGTATGACATTTTATGTGACATTTTTGGACTTGGTCAATATTGAATACATTAAAAGAAAAAAGTGCAGATCCACATACCGGATGCAATTCATTAACAAGGATCGATCTTAGAGAAAAAGCTATGTTCATGTTGAGGTGAAAACATCATAGCTGAATTTTAATTAGATTTATAGTGATTAATTGTAATTTCACAAAAAGGAGAAGTCCTTAAGGTGTTTAGAAAAAATGAAAATCCATAACATGTCATAATTCATCTGCTAATGGAGCGTTTGTTATGAGAAAAAGCTTCAGAAAAGCTCCTGAACCTTGGTCCTGTGGTGAAGCGGTTTTCTCCTCTGTTCCTGTGTTGACATTATTGCACCTTCACTTTGCAGGTACTGGTTTGGCAAAGATTCAGGTGCAATTTAAAGCCCATAAAATTTGCACAGCAGACGTTACGGATGACAGGACACCAGAGCAACCCAGGAATTGCCTGTTTTGACAATGACACTCGTTTCTCCTTCTGAGCTTTTGCACACTATTTTAGAAATGTGATATTTTGGATTTTAGAGGAACTTGTTGAAAGTATGCCATTTTCTGCTGAGAAAACAACAATCTGCCTGGGTGAGGCCTCAGTGGTAAAGCAGCTGTATGCCATGTGAAGAATAAACCTCCCATTATAATCCTAGAAATCATTCTCTGATTATCCAATATTATTTAGAGGTTGTACAAGGAAATGAAATGACGCAGTGACGAACACAAAATCAAACCAGTGTCTCTCTGTGTGTAATTGGAGACGAAATTAAATTGAAAATTCATCTGATGTGTATTTGTGCAGGCATCATGAGCTCATTCCATATTCTGTGTTCACTGTTTTTCCGTCATGGTTCATCAGATCCAGTCCCCTCCTGTCCTCACTTTATGCCACTTGTCTGCTCCTTTTCCCTCCAGTAATCACTTCCTGGCTGTGATTGCTCACCTGTTTCTCATCAGCCACAGCATGTATACCTGCCACGTTCCCATGCTCCTCGCCAGATTGTTTTATCTTTGGTGTCAAGCGGTTCAGCCAGACTTCTCCACCAGTCTAATTGTCATGACCCAACCTGTTACCAGACCTTCGCCTGCCGCCTACCCCCGCTGTTACCCTCTGCTCCGTCCCCCACCTGTCTCATCTGTTTTCTACCTCGACTGTTAGTTTTTGACCCACTTGCCCGTTAAAACCGTCTCTCTCTGGTTCGTATGCTTCTCCATCTGTCAGTCTGAGCATGCCTCCATCATCTGTCCGTCACTTATCCACCTCTATAATAAAGCTTTTCTCCTGAACTCAACTTGTGGCTGTATTATTGGAGAAGGAGGACATTGTTATAAGAAACTGAATTATCTGAAAGTCTCCTGTTTTCATTATTCATCATCTGTTTAATAAGGGTTTGACAGTTCTGAATGTAAAATGAATATTTCAATAAAACAGGTGGAACCACTTGTGTTTCAAGAGGCCCCACATTCATATAACTGAGTACTGCTTCTGAGCTAAACGGATCCTGGTTACATGTTTGTGCCGCCATAATAGGACTTCAATTATTTTTATTTGTCTAACATGAGTACAAGTATAAATATATGACAGCAAATGTAATTAAACACCTCTCCTGTTCAGACAAATTAAGATTCTCAGTGGATTTTATTGTGGTTGTGTGCATTGAGCAGGGCATCACTGCTGAACCTGTAAAAGTTGACACAATGAGGATGACAGGTACATGTATAAAGATTCACGGTGAAATGCTCATCAGTGACCTGGAGCGTATACGCCATGCTACAGTGAATGATGAGGTCTTTAATCTGGGCAGATTCATCTTCAGGGCATTTCATTGCTGAGGGAGTCTATTAAAACACAACCAAGCTGGAGGTACTGAAGCTGTCAGGCCGAAGAATTCACTCTTGCTTTAGTTGTTTTGCTTTTTTACTTTTAGTGCTCTATTTTCTTTTTGTATAGAGATGGTTGTAGCGGTAAATGTTATTACCAAGAGGTAGAGAAAGCTTTAGGTCCACTTTATGAAAAGAAAAGGGTACATTACTGGTCATTATTTCAGATAAATAAATAAACAGAAGCAATCTACAGATCAAACATCCACTCACCTCCTTATTTCTAATCTATTTTATTACCCCTCCCCCCGAAGGGGAGGCAAGGGGTATTGATTTTGGTTTGTTTTGTTTGTTTGTTTACACTCTAGCAGCGACACTATTGGTTGAATTAATACCAAATTGGGTTTATAGATTGCCAGTGACCCAGAATAACTGTCGTTACATTTTGGGAAAAGTAGATCAAAATTAAATTTTTTTATGAATTTTTAAAATCTTGATTTTCCCCCATTTATTGATGATGAGCGAAATTTCAAATGTCTGTAGCAGCAAAACTATTGGTCACATTTATACAAAATTTGGTTTATAGATTGCCAGTGATGCAGAATACATGTCACTACATTTTGGGGAAAGTAGGTCAAAGTTCAAATTATTTATGATTTTTTTAAATCTTTTTTTTTTCCCCCATTTACTTACAATGGGCCAAATTTCAAATGTCTGTAGCAGCAAAACTATCAGTTGAATTCATACCAAATTTGGTTTATAGATTGCCAGTGACCCAGAATAAATGTCATCATATAGGTCAAAGTTCAAATTTTTTATGAATTTTTAAAATCCTCCCATTTACTTGTAATGGGCAAAATATGTGCAGGGGGGGGTTTGTTGTGCCTGGCACCGCTTGTTTATGTGTTTGTTGGTTTATTTAACAGGGATATTGTACATTAATTCACGTTGCTGTAAATGGACCAGAGTTAGCCTAATGGGTATTTATTACCTGCAGTCTGTGGGGTTAAAATGTAACCCTATAAGGTAGCACAGGGTTATAAACATCCAATCTAAAAAAATAAAAATGCAAAAATACCTAAACACAGATAAGTACAAGACGAGTATAAGAATAATTTTAAAAAGCATTACACATCATACACAGAAAGTAAAAGATTGCTAAACTACACATTGCACTAAGGCATATTGAAAAAAATACAACAGAGACAGGCCTGAAAAAATTATTGTGTCAAATTGTCTAATTTTACTTTAAATTTACAAATGAAACTGAATGACAGACTTCCTATGAGGTGAAATGAGTGAACTACAGGGCAAAAACCTTGCTACAGACGTAGTAGTTGAAGTGGAAAATTTGATTTCTCCAAAATGCGAACCAGCATGCGGTGCAGAGACAGGAAAGAGCAATACCAAAAATAAACTGGCACAGTAAAAATTTCTCTTTCTGTTTCACTGTTTTGAACAAGCATAATCCAAAATACGTAATTATCTCAGCGCATCACACCATAAAGTGGAAAAAGAACATCCTGCTGAGTCAAACCTGCATCAGAGACCGTGCATTCAACTCAGCAGTCGTATGGATTCAGCTTTTTATTTATCGCATGTATGAGACAAAGGCAAGGCATGCTTTCTTATCTTTGTCTAAAAGGGAGTTAAACACTGAACCTGCCGTCTTTCATCTTTATCTTTCATGTTCGCCGATGGGATCAAACAAGTGTGCTGATTAGGAACCTCCATCTGTGCATGTTTTACTTAAACCCCTGATTTAAAAACCTTTGGCCCAAACAGCAGAATATCTGAAAAGAGAGAGAGAAGGTCAGTGCAGTCGCCGGCTATTTTTAACACGTCTAAGATCTGCTCCTCAGTATTAAGGTTTCAGCTGTTTTGGTGAAGAATCCCCATCATGCAACCACAGTCACAAACTGCTGAATGAAACATGATTTGGTTAAAAAAAAAAAAAAAAACACTCTAAAATGCATTATCATAAATAACCAAACTATCTTCTACTGTTTTTATCCATGATCACTATCTTTTCAGCTTCCAATTTCACACCCCTCTGATCTGAATTTCCTCCATGTGGCTGAAGCGTAAAAGACGTTACAGAAAGTCAGCTGTGTGTGCATCCCTTTTTCAATCCCATACACAGCTGATAAACATGAGAGTTTCAATTTGGGAACTGGGGCAAGTCTCAGGACTCTGCAGAGGAGGAGGGGGGAGCGGGGGTGATGTGTGCTTCTCAGTTGAATGATGGGAAAGGTGCAGAGGAGAGCGAATGAAGTGTGAGGATGCAGAGGACGAGCATCTCATGAGACAGGATTTGATGACAAACATTGTGCTAAGAGGTATAAAGAAACAGAAGTAAAGAAAAGAGAGCACTACAAAGAAAGAGAGACATTCTGAGGTAAAATAATGATATAATGTTTAAAAAAAAAAAAAAGATTCAGCCACATTTTATAAAACATCAAAAGCATCAGTTATTAGCTGCTGTTATTATAAATCAAAAAAGAAAACTGAAGCATGAAATATTTGCACATAATTCTGATTTAAGGTTAAATTTGGCAGCGTTTTAACCCTTATTCACCCCTCTAGGTATTTTTTCTCTCATGATTTGACTCATTATGGCTGTGTTACAGTTGTCAGTTACTCTTAGAGGTCTATTATTACCGCCGCCAAGGAGGTTATGTTGTCATCGGGGTTTGTTTGTTTGTTTGTTTGTTTGTTTGTTTGTTTATCTGTCTGTCTGTTAGCAAGATAACTCAAAAAGTTGTGGAAAGATTTTGATGACATTTTCAGGAAATGTTGATACCTGCACAAGGAACAAATGATTAAATTTTGGTGGTGATCCAGAAAACTGTCTGGATCCAGGAATTTTTTTGAAAGATTCTTTATCATTACAAAATAGGGCCAGTTTACCTTTAAGCCAAAAATGCACTTCAAAAAAACCGCCAGAAAAGCGTCATAGTGTAATTTCTTTTGCTTTCTTTTTCTGCATAGATTTCTTAAACCATTTCATCTCTGCTCAAAACTACTAAATATTCAAGAATTTAATCAATCAGGATTGTATATTTTAAATGCCAGTATGAATTTGTGATGCAACTTGTTTTTAGTAAAAAGACAACACAAAATATGAGATATTGTCCACATAATACATGGATATGGCATTGTTTTATATCAAAGTGTCAGAAATATGTCAAAGCAACAACACTGATTTCATTGCATTAATATTTTTCATGTGAGAATAACCTATAAAAGACCCTGTGTTACCTTTGTGGCCATTCCCAAATGATTTTTTTCTTTATATTTAACATTTCTTAAGTGATTTATCACTATCTATTACAGAATATTCCTCCTTATTTGGCATTTTTCCAGTGAAAATTTGATATTTTCCAGTGTTTATCTTACTGATCATAGAGCTGTTCATAAAAGTTCAGATTGAAGTTGATGGTTATTATATCAAAAACAGAGAAAACTGAAGAAAATGTGACTTTTTAAGTAAAATCTCCCATTAACTGAACATAAACCCAGTGTGTCCATCCACTGTCGTTGATCCAACTCCATGGGTTTTACTGGTGAATCAATGTTGTAGAAGATGACGGTGTTTCAAACAGTAACTAAGGATCCTCTAAACGTCCAAATAGGTCATATCTGATGACCATGAAAAGATGACAAACTGCATTTTACACCAATTATTGGATCAATTAGTGGATCAACAGGTATTAAACAGTTTAGATCAGTAGATGCTTTTGGTCACTGGTGGATGTTTGGGTCTTCATGGGTTAAACAATGTGGTTTCAGTGTAACTCAGTTTGACATTTTTTGTGATGTGGGTCCTGCACTGCACAAAAGCTACAAATGCAAAAAAAAAAAAAAAACAGTGTTATTTAGAGTTTGACATGATTTTTCCTTACATAACAGTGACATCATGTTTTCAAATTGGCATTTAAAAGGTTAAAATGCTTGAACTTTTAGTAGGTTTGAGCAGAATTGAAGTGGTTTGAGAGATGAATGCACAAAAAAAAAATAGAAAAATATATGCGTATATAGGAGTTTTTGTGCATGGACATTTTTCGCTCAAGAGTAAGATAATGATAATGCACTGGTACTTCCTCCCACCCTCCAAACACATGCACATTAATAGGTTAAATGGTCAGTCTAAATCACCCGGAGGGGTCAGTGTGAGAGGGAATTGTTGTTCATCTGTATTTGTCGGTCCAGGGTGTACCCCGCCTTTTTTCCAGACCAGCAGAAAAATTGTTGGATAATGTGCCCTTGAGCAAGACACTTAAGCCCACATTTGCTCCCCGGGCACCTGACATGGCGTTTCCTGCATGTTCAGCCACTGATGGGTTAAAGGTCGGTTCCAGTGTGTGTTTCATGTCACCGTGTGCAATATATTGTTCTTTCTGCCAAACTACCTTTCTGCCTGTGATAGATTATGGTGATGTACTGTACAGACATGCAGCCACCTCCACTCTAAGGAGCCTGGATTCCGTATATCATGCTTCTTTACATTTCATTTCAAATGCAAAATCTCTCACTCACCACTGCCCTCTCTATGATCTAGTGGGCTGGACATCATCAACCATCCGTAGACAAAAACACTGGTTTATGTTCATCTCTAAAGCTCTGCTGGGCAAACTCCCAAAATACCTCAGTAATCTTCTTTCTATTAGTTCTAATAGTTTCCATCTACGTTCCTCCGAATGGTTGCTTTTGACCGTTCCCCAAGTTCTGACAGACTTTGGAAAAACAGTATTTTCCCATCATGCCCCATGGTCGTGGAACAATCTCTAAAAAAAACTGTTAAGATACAACCATTCATTTCTGTTAGTGATTTTAAAAGTATCATGGAGAATGCAGTGAAGGAGGAACGTCACTGTTTTTCTTGATGCCATTATGGTTGAATAGTTGTTATTGGGTTTTATTGCTTCATTGTGTATCATGTATGTGTTTTATATTATTTGGACTTTGTATGGACTCTGGATGGCTGCTACCTTGGCCAGGTCTCCCTTGCAAAAGAGATATCTGAAATCAATAGGATTTCCTGGTTAAATAAAGGTAAAATAAAATAGAAATAAAACAAATATACACTGATGAATAAAGATTCTTCTTCTATTTCTTCTTCTACCTCGTCCTCCTCCTCCTCGTCTTGGTAAGAGTCCTGCACGCCCATGACTTCCTCAAGGATTAAACAATTTGCAAAAGGAATGAAAACAAAAAGAAATTAAAAAAAAAAAAGTCATTGTATTTGTTTGAACCTAAAATTTAAGTGCAGCGCTGTAAAAAAAAAAAAAAAAAAGTTTTCAGATACTCCATGTATTTACAATAGTCAAAAAAAAAAAAACAAAAAAAAAAAAAAACCTCATTGAACTCTGTCAAGTACTGTTCCATTCTCCAAACCCACACACTCCCTTCTGCACATGCTCTGTTCCATCAAGGTCAAAACTGAATGTTTCAGCAAGATCATGACGTGTTGAAATGGACTGTCAAGAATTTAATTTAGTTTAGTTTTTGTTTTTTTTTGTCAACAATAAACAACAAGTGGTGCCAGGCACAACAAACCCCGCCCCTCACACATCTTGTAGCTTATTTTAGCATGGATCCAGCTGATGTCATCATGTCTATGCTTGTGGTGATGTCAGCATACCAGTCGCCTCTATGCATGTGCCAAGTTTGAAGTGAACTGAAACAAAATGTATGTTTTTATAGACATTTGACATTTTGCCCATTATAAGTAAACTAGCGCGTTGACCCATGGGGATCCACAGGTTCCAGACGTGATAGTTTGTATACTGTTGTGTATTCGTGCATGTTGTACCACATTTGTCCAGCAGTCACCACCAAAGCATTCTGGGCATGAAGGCCATTGTGTTCCAGAACGACAAATATCTCCCAAAATACTGGTCCTATCAACTTGTCGTTTTTGCTAGTCTGTTCCTTGGCCAAAAATACATAAGCATATCAAACTGCAACAGTCAGCTCTTTCCGGATTTTGTGTGAATACCCAGACACACATTCACACATGCACGCACACAGAGGCCACTTGGCTTTTATAATATAGATGGGAGAAAAAAAAAAGATTTAAAAAATTCATAAAAAATGTTTAACTTTGACCTACTTTTCCCAAAATCTTATCAAATCTATTCTGTGTCGCTGGCAATCTATAACCCCAATTTGGTATGAATTCAACTAATAGTTTTGCTGCTAAAGTGTTAACAAACAAACAAACAAACCAAACCAAAAACAATACTCCTTGCCTCCCTTTCGAGGGGCGGGCTAAAAAAAAAACATTTCCATATGCTGGTGTCTGTCTGACACATTTTTAAACACAAGAATTTCCCCCAAGTATTCCATGATGATATTTGAAATTACGTAACACTTTAAGGATGTAACTGACGGCACAGTTTTTGGGAAATGTTGCTGTATTTAACCCAACCATGAAGTCTTTTGAACCATGACTATGGTACTTTTACATAAATAGTCCTGCATTCTGTCTCCACTTCCACACTGCCTTCCCTCTGGGTACTGATTAAAAATAAAAGAGTCGAGGAACCTTCAATGACAGTTTATGGTTAGATTCCACATATCTGTGGTTTGAGAAAAGAACAGTTGAATATTTTTGATTTGTGCATGAAAAGTGTGAGTGGTGGCTGAAAACTTAAAAACCTGAAATGTTGCGAAAAAGTTCTTTATGGTCAATAAAGGTGGAAACGCTCAGTACTATTTATGACATGAATGCAATGGAAACAGATGTGGATGGTAATTGTGAATATCTGCATGGACCTATAAGACAAACCATTTAAGGATTAAGATCCAGATACAGAAGTCTGTCAAAAATCCCTCTTATTCTAATGAGATTCTCGCTCCAAATACACGGAATAGACAAGACTTTAATCCATGGTAATAATAACGATCATGGTTAAAAACCAGCTCTTAAGATTTGCACAACAGTAGTGGATTGAAACATTTACGGAAATTTTGGATAAAACTTTTGATACTTTTGGACGGAAACCCCCGACTAAATTACATCAGGATTAATTTTATGTGCCCATGGTTTGGCAAGGCAATGACAACATTTTTACTTGTGATTGGGTTGGCATTTTCAGCACTGGACTGTTTTGTGTCTTTTGCAGTGGTCTGGCAAAATAATCACAGACCAAAGGATAAAAAAAAACAAAGCAAAACACACAGACACACAAGCTCGGTGTCACCCAAAATCATTAACCCACAGACTGATCTTGTTATCACAACTCCCTGCAGAGTGGAGAAATGTGGGGGTTTTAGATGATGATTGAACACAGAGGTTTGGCTGAGGCATAAAAGTGATATAAATGGAGCTGTGTTTTCTGTTGTTGTTGTTGTTGTTGTAGGTGTGTGATTTTACTTGATGTATGTTTTTTTTTTTGTTTGTTTGTTTTTTTAATAAACCTGCGACTCATCAAATACATCTGAGAGAGAATTACAGTAGCTCATCATCGTATTAACCCATAAAGACCCAAATATACACCAGCGACCAAAAGCATCTATGGATCTAAAATGTTGAATGACTTTAGATCCACTAATTCTATCAATACATGTCAATAATTGCTGTAAAATACAGTTTGTCATCTTTTCATGGTCATCAGATATGACCCATTTGGACTTTCAGAGGCTCCGTAGTTACCATGGAAACACCGTCATCTTCTACAACATTGATTCACCAGTAAAACCCATGGAGTTGGATCAATGCAACATTCAACACTACATTTATTTGTCATTAAGTTAACTGTTGAAGAGACAGACCACTGATCAGGTGTGTAATTTATCACACAGTACATATAAGTTACAGTATTCTGATGACCAGCTCATAGCAACACACACAAATATGGGAAATACAGATAGAAATGCAAAAAAAGTAACACTTCTTATCCGTATCTTGTTCATCTGCTCTTTTCTGTGTAAAGTGTCTTCTCCACAGAAGTAGTAAACTACAAATACTTCATTACAGCACTCAAGCAGAGTTTTTAGGTGACTATGCAATATGATCTATTTTTTTGGAACAGCTTTTTACTTGTACTCCATACATTTTAACCCTCAAACACAGTAACGGTTGCATCCAAACGCATCTGCTGATCTAAACTGTTTAATGTCTCTTGAACCATTAATCCTGCCAATGCATGTAAATAATTCAGGTAAAATGCAGTTTCTCTGCTCTTCAGCATCATTACATATGAACGATTTGGGCATTCAAAGGCTCCGTAGTGAACATAAAAACGCCATCATCTTCTGTACTGTTGATTCACAAAGAAAACCCATGTAGTTTGATAAACGATTGTCTGTAGGCATTTGTTGTTTACGTTTAGTAAAATATGTACTTTGATTTTTACCCCCCACCAAAAGGGGAGGCAAAGGGTTTGATTTTAGTTCAGTTTGTTTGTTTGTTTAACACTCTAGCAGCAAAACTCTTGGTTAAATTCATACCAAATTGGGTTTATAGATTACCAGTGACCCAGAATAGATCTGATAGCATTTTGGGAAAAGTAGGTCAAAGTTCACATTTTTTGTGAATTTTTCAGATCTTTTTTTTCCCCATTTATTTATAATGAGTGAAATTTCAAATGTCTGTAGCAGCAAAACTATTTGTTGAATTCATACCAAATTGAGTTTATAGATTGCCAGTGACCCAGAATAGATGTGGTTAGATTTTGGGAAAAGTAGGGCAAAGTTAAATTTTTTTTTTTTTTTTGAATTTTTAAAATCTTTTTTTCCCCATTAATTTAAAATGGGTGAAATTTCACATCTACACAAACAGCAATTTTGTTTTAATTTACTTCAAACTTGGCATATATAGGCAATTGCTGATATCACTGCACATATAGACATGATGACATCAGCTTGATTGATGCCAAAATAAGCTACAATAAGTGCGAGGGGCGGGGTTTGTTATGCCTGGCATCACTTATTCTGTTCTGATAGAACAATATGATAATAAATGCATATCACTTAGGAAAGGTAAAATGTAGGGGATTTGCAGCAAAAATACTTGTAGATCTTAAAAAGTGAGCACAAATAGCTGCATCTTCTGTCTTGTTACTTTATGCTTTTGATGGTTCATCCATCACATCGTAAGAGCTATTTTGTGTTTTTATATTTCTGTTTATATCTCTGATCAACATGCGATGCCTCCATTTTTAGAACTGATGAATAAATACAGCAAAAGGAAGTCAAGATAAAGCAGTAACAGCAGCTGTTGATAGTGGAGGTAAACTGTTTGAACCATGCTGATATTATAAATATGTTTATTTATCATGCTTGAAATGTGCTGGAAACATGTATGTTTTGTTTTTGTAATGTTTCTAAGTATATCATTTAATAGACACATATGCAATATGACCATATGTGGTAAGCTACAATTAAATACACCATCTGGAATTATTTAATGCATGCCTGGAATATCAACAGTTTGTAATAGCAGCCCCTCTGTGGCATTTGAATATGTCAAATAGTCACTGCAATTACTTTTATCAATATTGTGCGTCGTCATGCATCAACATCGAGTCTGGACGGATTTCAGCCTAAATGGAAGAAACAGCAGCACATATCAAAGACTATTCCATAGTGCATATCCACAGCTGCATGTCACATACCACAAATATAACAAGACAAAAATGAGGTGAAAAATGTAACAAGACAAAAGAGGCAAGAAACAGACACTGGACCACAGAGACAAGGCATCATAATAGAATATGATGCTCTGTTACTGACAGTGGAAATGGATCTCCATATTTTGGTGGAATGAATGTTAATTACGCTCATATTTTTGTTTTTATTTGACTTTTATTTGACTTTGGAATGATTTTATACCATTGTAATCACATTAAAATGACATGAGGCTCAGTAAACTTTGCGGATACAACTATTAGAACGACCCTTCAAAGGTTAGTTTTAGCATTTATACTCTGTCTAGACTTTTGTTCTTTCCCTTGAGTAAAGAGTTTGAATCAGTGCATCTGCTTTTACCTCTGGCTTTTCTTTATTCACAAATATTTGTACTTCTACCTCAGTAAAAGGAAAAAAAAAAGGTGTCCATCTCTCGTCCTCTCTCTATCCGTCTGGCTTTGCCTTGTTACCGCAGTTATTTTTAGCCTATTTACCTCAGATACTCAGTCAATACCACATGCATATATTAGCATATAAACACTATTGCCAACAGTCCAGCAAAGCATTGATGTAGAATGGTAATCCTTCTAGGATACAAAAACGCAATGGAGTTATTTTTTCAGCAAGTCGATCATAATTTTAATATTAATGACACAGTTCTCTGTTTTCTGCGCTGTCTGAAAAGCCAAAGTATTCATTTCAGTTTCATTGCAGTATGTCACTGTGAAATATTTCCCTCAGTTTCACCAAATAGCATCATTAATTGCATAGCCTAAAAACTATTTTGTACCTAATATGCTGATATATAAATACACTGCGTGGAAAATTGCTGTTGGTAATGATGTTGGTAACTGGTGTCAGTCCTGAATTTCAATGGCGTCATGTGGCTTTGACTCGTTGCCGTTGCTGTTTGTGTGAAGGAATAAGCTCATTAAGTCTTAGGCTCAATTTATTTAAACTGTGTGAATTCCACAAAGACATTTTATTTAAAATCATGTTAAATTATGAGTTATCTTCCGATCGGCTAACGTGTAATTTAAAACCAAGGCTTGGGAATGTAAATCGCTAAGAGCAGGACTACGTATGTGTCTGTGAGACGGTGACGTTTAAAACCTCTTAACATTTTAAAATGGACACAGGGTAATTAGCATGAGGCAGAAAGTAGCTATGGGGGAGAGGCCAGTTCAGAAAGAATGGTAGACTGGAAAAAATCAAAATCTTACCAAGTGTATTTTTCTCATTTCTAGTCAAAATATCTCATCACACTTAAAATAAGA
>JAPQRP010000025.1:15183463-15217816 GCA_037367295.1 Apogon hyalosoma
GGGGGGGCCTGGGGCTGGGGGCAGAGGGAGCCGGCTCTGTCCTCTCCACTTTGGGAATAGGAGTTGACCCGCTGTGCTTGTGTGGCGAGTATAGACCGTTTGGGCTTGACTGGAGATGATTGTTGGTTTTGTCAAACTCCGTTTTAATCTGTGCACTAATGTTTCTGTGACTTGAGGAGCTACGAGCGTCGTTTGTGCCGTAGTCTCCACGAGAGGGCGACTGCTGAGGCAAACAGGGGTCTAATAGTCTTTGTTTTTTAGGGGTTTGACAGTTGGGTGGATCAGAAATTAATGGCCGTTTCTAGAAAAAAAACACAAACAGTGATTCATTTCTTTTAATGCTTTTAGCACAAGAGTTCAAGTTAAGTATATTAGGAATCCTTGTGGCATGCAGAACAATACATATTTCACTCTGAAATGCATTTAATCTCATGGCTCCTCAGTTTAATTGCTAATACATCAGAATCATCATGATGAAATTCCTTATCTGTTCTGACTCTTACAGAAAAACACAGTGGGGAAATGCATTCATTCAAGGTGAATAATTACCACTGAGAGATTCTTGGCAGGACTGAGCTGTGACGGAGAGTCCCCAGGAGTTTTATGGAATGAATGGTTGGACTGGGGACTCTTCAACTGGCTACTGTGGAGTGGCTGAAGTTTCCTGAAAAAGATTAAGAGCACATCACCTTCAGCTGGACAGTTTGTCTTAATTCTGTGAGGTAAATGGACTGTAAAGCAAAACAGGAAGCAACAGTATGTAGGTCATAAAAGCTTACTTTGGCAGATTTATGATGAGCAAGTGGATGAGCAAGTATCATTTACTTATCATGACACGCCCTCTGAGGAGAAGTCAGAGGTGGATGCTTTTCCACTGAAGAAGCAATCGTCTTACAAAGTCAAGCTCTCGATCTTTAATTTAATTTTTATCAAAGTTTTTTTTTTTCTACATGTTTTTATGGCATGCTTTGTTTTGTGTCTCTGGTGATACAATCAGGAGGCAGCCCAATTGATTGAACACAGTCCAGTGAACAGAACAATAGCAGCAGATTTAAACTCTGCAGGACCAAACCCTCTTCTCTGTTAATCTGCTTCCTACAGCTCCTTCCTCAAACAGCCCCCCCCCCGTAGACTCATGCTACCGTCTTAGTCATGTACTCTGGGAAGGAGAAGTTCTCAACAAATTTAGAATTTACATGACAGTAGCAGGACAGCCTGCACTAAAAGACCCCCAGGAAAAGAATAAAGTGGGTGAAAAAAAACAGAGCCTAACAGTATTTACAAGCAGTCTCATTTTTATCACAGTTTGATTACTTCAACTGTAGGCTTTTTACACTTATCAGAAGTGGTAAACGTAGGGGGTTGTGCAATCAGCCAGCAGGACTTGCACTTTTTTTTTTTTCAAAATGCACATGAAGCACATGGCCAGCATGTTTACTGGCAAGAAGAGGAAATGTACGAAGGAGGAAGTTCACCCTGAACAGCTCAGTTGTGCTACTCTGAACCTTCCATGCTAATGCTACTTGGCAACACAGTACGGGGAATATTTTCCTCTGCTTTGATGTGTCCATTAAGAGATTCATCAGTGCAGAGAAGTAGTCATTTAGAAGCTCCCCTTTCAACGTGATCACAGCAGACTTCTACATTAATTCAGTGGCCTTTCTGTATTAACGCCAGCACTGACAAAACGCATCAATCCCTTAATTTTTTTCTGCGTTATCTGCCAAAGTGTTGTTCATTTCCCAGTTAAGTTCTGTTGACGCAGTACAAAAATGGAAAAACATCAGAATAAATTTCACCCACCTGATCAGTAGCCTATGGATGAGTTGCTTCTCCTCTTCTGAATAGCCAGGCCAGTCTCTGTGGACGTGTCTATAGAGCTCATCCTTCAAAGAATAGCTATGGTCTTTAAGATTCAGCTTGCCAACCTGAAAGAGGGTTGTTCCCAGTGTTAATAAATCAGCCTGAAGATGACAGAATAATACAGTTCTCCGAAAAAGAGGCCATCTGAGGTCATAAAACTATCAAACTGTGTTAACCCGCTATGCTGTAGCTCCAGTCTAAATAAAACATGAGCTTTCCGTGGTGCACTGGGTTTATTTTTTTTCATGGTAAACAGTTTAACCCTGCCCTTACACAACGTAATCCTCCTGATATAAATCTATCCAAACCAGCCACTTTCAATTCTGAAAGTAGTCAGATCCCAGCTGGAGACACCCCACCCCTCTCCTGTCAAAACACAATCTTCTCCTCCAAAGATAATTAAAGCACAGCCCTAATTACAGCTACCAGCAGCAGCAGTCTCCACTTGATGATTGCAGTGGGACACTCAAACATTGTGAACACAGGAAATATGCCAGAAATAAACTTACTGACATAACCTTTTTAGATCGTGCTTTTAGCTGTGCAGCACTTCTCTGTTTGTTAGTATTATTAGCAAAACAGCAAGTACAAGAACCATTTTTGTCATATCAGTCCTTTTAGTGCAAAAAGCTAAACTTGTAAAGGCCCTTTCATTCATGTGCACTATTCACAGGGTAAGATTAGTCATAGAAAAACCACAATGACATCACATTATTTTTGTTTACCTGCAGTGGTTGACAGTATTTCATCATTAGTCGACAATGTGTTTTCATAGCAATGTGCCAGATGTCTCACCTCATCCAGTACTGAGGTCAGGTCAGCCTTGTCCTTTGGACTGGCTCGCTCCCTCTCCAACCACAGTAGCAGCTCAGGTTTCTTGTAGGCCTTTAAGGCCAGGAGATGAATGATGCGATCCCTCAAGGGCCGGTGTGCTACAGGACTAGGAACCAGGCTCCTCTTGTTGCTGGGGGAGTGCTTGTTGCTGCTATCTGAGCCTGATACCAGACCCTGCTTCCTCTGGACCTTCACGCACTTACCTGAGATCAAAACAAAAGGGACAGACAGCAGAGTTTTAACTTGACATTTGGGACAGATAAGGGCCAGCAGCTTTGGTCATCGGCAGTGAAACATGATGTTATCATAGCAGTAATCTCAAGCTGTTTTTGAATGGCTGCACAGTAAGCACTCTACACAAAAATGAAAAAGAGCATTGAAAGAGATTGTAACTGATCTGATAAAAAGATTCACATATGTTGACACTATCCTGCTATACACCAGCCAATGGTGCCAGTTACACAAAGACAGGCTTGCACATGATGGACAACCTAATACATTTTATCTTAAGGTTATCTTTCTATTGTCATGCAATCACTTGTATGCAAACCAATAGATAGAGCATGTGTTGCACTTTCAGTCCAATCTAAAAAAGTTATTTACATACATAAATACCCCCTGAACCACGTACAGTGCTCATAGGCTGTTCTGTGTTGCTGCAAGTGGAAAATGTTGAAAGGGTTGACAGTAGGGTTAGCCTGCTGCTGAGTAAACAGAGGAGCATGGAAACTAAAGGAACCAACACAGAAGGCCTTTCTTCCTGTAGCAGCACTAATTCAGTTGAACCCAGGCAGGCAATGCTCATAGATATCTGCAGACCATAATCTCATTACTAGTTTAAGCCATACTTTGGAGGTTGCTATAGGTCGGAGACTGATGGCCCTTTCACAGCGGACCACATGGTAGACTGTCATATGGTGAACAAGACATTTTCTTCTCCAAGTGATTCAGATTCAGGTTTCAGTTTAAAGCTAGGCTATATGTAATTTTGTCATTGGCAGTGTTCAGTGAAGGATTCAGAAGGAGTCTCTTTAAATCTGCTTTGCAAAATTGCAACAGTCTTGCAGGTACTTGTTTCAACATCGCCTCATGCAAATATCCTTCCTGCACTGAAACAACCAGTACTGCTACATTTTAAACAGGCAGCAACTAGAACCATTGTTTATTAAAGTCGCTTGAGGGAAGTTTAAAGTCTATCGTGGCAGGTCTGTGGAATTATCCCTCTAGCAATGACAGTGATGTTTCACTTTGGATAATGAGCTCAAATTTATACAGTGCTGTGTGCATTTAGCACAGTAATTAAAAAAAAGTATAGAAGAAAAATATAAATCACAAATGTTTGAGATGGTACAGAATAACATCATTTGAAATACTAAAACAAAAAAAGAGTGATGTCATGACTTTCATAACTCCAGGTGTGCACAAATGTCAGTTTCTTTTTTGTCTGTGTTTCTTTCCCTCCTGGATGCAGCTGAACTTTAAATCATAGATTATTATCTAAATTGTGGACATTTTTCTTCTCAGAAAGCTATAATTTGGAGTTGGTATACGGACATTTTTTGGATGAGTATAGCATTACTGTACCATAAAAAGACAGTCACTCACCACAAAACAACTGTGTGCTTTCCACTGCACATGGCTCATAATGTCATCCATAACTCATTTATTTCACTCTCAGTGTCCAGGAGTGTTCAAATATCTGCTTGAAATGTCATGTTAAACTAAAATGGAATATCCTTTAGCTGAATGCTTTTAATCAGACTTGATCCTGGCTTTTCCAGCATTTATTAGACGTGTCAGGTATGTCACATTTATTTTGGAAAAGCCTCTGACACTGCTCTGCAAAGCACCACATATAATGTGAAGAAATTGCCAAATGCAGCAATTATTCTATTCTTTATGTTGTGGTGATGGTCAGCACAGTGTTTCTATTCATGACATATGATCTATACAAGCTCTTAAATTCACGTGGGGCCTCTAAACGCCATGAGGCTCCATGACTAGATCATTTATAAATGAGCTCCATAAAGATGGAACATGGTCAGTTTAATGGACATTGACGTTAAAAATCATAGCTTATGCAGGGAGACGAGGGTGAATATGGAGAATTAATTACAAGGAGGAGGTCCTCATGACAGACAGAGCGCTTGAGGCTTACTGTGGCCTTGTGTTTAGATGATATTTAGAAATATTCTATCAAGTGAAAGGCATTAAATTCAACTCAGTGTAATTACATTTTTAGGCAAAACTTCATCAGCATGAGACTTGTTAGCGCATACTTCTGGCAAACTCAATCATATTAATGGTGCCGGCAGGCAAGCTGGCACACTGCCTGAGCAATCTGGTCAAAATGAAAGGAAAATTACAAGAAAGAGAGGCATCTCTCTTGCATGAATAATTGCAACACAGCACTTTGATCAATTATGTGATAACTTCCACACCATATGGCAATTATCTGCAGGATGAAATAGTGAGAAGCAATGGTTTAGAAGCTTTCTGGGAACATGAATACTCTCTGGTTATCTGTCCTTGATCCGAACATGCTTGAAGGCTTCCATGTACAACAGAATGAAGATACTGATATTGGGCAAATGCTTACTTGGCCCAGGTTTGATCTCAATTGCTGAGCGGCTCCAGATGTCCTTCTCCACCTGAGACATCCGCTCCCGGGTTGTCTGGTAAGAGTCATCTGTTGCACAAACCGTGATCTTGTCCTGAATGCTGCCCTTGCCCTCCAGGAGATCCCTGCCCTCCCTGGAGA
This sequence comes from Apogon hyalosoma, assembly GCA_037367295.1. Classification (NCBI taxonomy): domain Eukaryota; kingdom Metazoa; phylum Chordata; class Actinopteri; order Kurtiformes; family Apogonidae; genus Apogon; species Apogon hyalosoma. The sequence goes on from JAPQRP010000025.1 coordinate 15,188,922, forward strand.
AGAACAGAATATTTAGTTTAAGCTTACAAATTCTCTGGCTCAGCTCATGAAACATTTGTCAAAGATACACACTGGAACAACAGTACAATGATATGTGGTGTTGTCCAACACACACACAACTCCTTTGGTGGCTTGTTTCTAAATGCAAATTCCAATCCTTATTTATTACATTTCACTGTGAAACACAAATGAGTACTTGTAAGATTAGAAAACTTCTCTAGGATGCAGTGCAAACAAAGCTGTTCTAAAGTAACCCTTTAACCAACCCTTTTACCTGGCAAAGACAAAACACTACCTCTCTGTTCGCAGTTATAACTCGTCACACCTTTGAGGTCAGGTGTGGCACGCCAGCATTCGGGTGTTGTAGTCTTGTTTGTATATAGTATGACACTCTACTGTCTGTTGTAATAGCATTAAAGAGAGGGGCCACTGTTTGGCGAGGCCCTGCGGTTTCAGTCTGACACCAAATTTACTACAAAATTCAATTTGTGGTTTACTGTGGAAACAGTTCTGTGTGCTGCTTACCCCGAGACATACTGGTGAATGCAGTCAAAGCTGGACTGAGGTTTGTCTTTGCTGTCACTGGATAAGTAGAATGAGAAGACTCTGAATCCATCGGGAGATTCAGGAGTTGGAGTTGGAATCTTTATGTACTGTGTAAAAACAGAAGACAAGAAGACAAGAAATTATGTGCATGGAATTACTATAAAGAGAGCACTGAAATGTATTTACAGAATGAGGAGGGGACAAACGGCAACACTCCTTCTCTTCTGTTTACAAAGGCTAACTCATGGTAATTTTTAACCTGTGACAGTCTCACAGTGTTCTCTAGAACACGGTGTCATACTTGAGTTTATCTGCAAGCAGTTCTAATTAGATAGCCGTGTTACATAATAAGCTAGTTTTATCCTTCCAAGTTGTAGCCTGATTCTATTTAATCTTAAAGTGGAAAAAGACTGGATGAAGCAACTTCGTTCATTGAAACTGATGAGAACAATCTTGACCCGGGTGGTTTCTGTTTTTTTCCCACAATAAATGTGACCTGAATAATCTCCCGTTTGGACCAATCACAGAGGCTACATGGTACCTCCCAGGTCAGGGATGATGACCTGGAGCCGGTGGTGGGAGGGGCCTGTCTGAAAAGCAAAACATAACAATAGTGTAGTGGACAGCTTTTTACTTGGATGATAACCTCTTCTGTTGCTGCTCCATAGCAACAAACAAGTGAAGTCTATCTCTGTCAGGAACCTGTTACATAAAATGACCTAAAAACCTACTTCTACTAAAAGGACAGTTCCAGATAGAAAGTCATTAACCAACAGGTAACATGTCCTTTAAAATATGCTGGGCAGCCGCTCTCTTCTTCACTGCCTGCAGCTGTGTTTCAGCCTCAAAATGCAGTTTGGTACTTTTGTTGATAGAATGGCCTAGATTCAGGACAAGCCCAATGATTATCAGTTGTCCTTTACAAGCATGAGTCCGTGCCCACTGATGGATAGTTCTGTTTGGTCCTTTTTTATTGTGAGGTTGCTGTAAGATTTTTCCCTTTTTCGAAGCAGACCGCATGGTTCCACCTCAGGCCAAAGCACACAGGCCTTTTTAACTGCAGATTTCAAGAAAAACAAACGTCAGTCAGATGGACTTGAGGCTGCCGCTTTGGTTATCAGTCGTAAGTGATTGATTATAAGCTGACGGGCTGGGAGTGCAGTGCCCCTGGCAGATGTGGCAGGCAGGACTATAGCTGTCACAAATGCCCAGTCATGCAGCAAAGCCATAAGCAGTTTTTTGCAGCACAGAGCCAATGAACAGCTCCTCTCGTGACACCCCTCCTCCTCTTCTAAAACCCAACGCATGCCATTCACCCTACCCCCATCGGCTGCTAGCTTTCCTTCATGTGCACAGCCCACCCATGTCAACACAAAACGCAAAGCCGCCTACAAGGCCACGGACACTTGAGACACACAGCTGACCATTAATTCTGACCTATTTATGTCTGAACATTTACATGAAGTGGTTAAGGCAGAATCCTGCATATGTCTGCTTTGGGGTTTACGCTAATTAAGAACAATCAACCAAAAAAGCATCAAAGTGAACTGGACCAAGAGACGAGTCATATCCTCAGGACCTTTTACTTTTAAGAGAGTGAACTAGTAGACGCCTTGACCAAAATTAGAAGCAACAAGTTTCTAAAATTGGGTCATTGATGTAGGGAGAGGCCTACAGAAGAAGAGCGTCTAAATGTTTTTAAATGTCCTGTTATATAAAAAGTCATTCCTGATCAGATGAGAGCATGATTTACAAATTTAGCATTGCAATAGTGCCACCACGTCCCCTGTGTCAGTCTGTGGCAGCGGTAAGCGGCCTTTCCAGCCATGCATTAGATTTGCCTGTCACCCCCATCCATGCCACCATGCACACTTCACATTCAAATTCTAATCAATGTCACTCAGGTCAGACTTTTCAGAGGTCACCCCCGTTTTATTCACAGTTTCCTTCTCAAGCTTCATAACCATATGTCATTTATCCCATTAGTTCCCAGCTTCTGACTCCAAAAGCCTGTCTGTCTCATCTCAGAATCACCAACTCCAGAACATGAGATGCTAAATTTGAACTGAATGCATCGACAAATATCCTAAATTGCTGCCGTGCTTGAAGTAGATGAGTTAAAGAAAACATCAACAGGTTTGTGGCTATAGCTGTAACCAACTGTATTTAACTTTTGTTAGCAGTCACAGTGGCAACAAGTGGCAATTGTGGGATGATAATGAGCACAAAAATGAAAGAGTGATGTTTCTGACATGGCTGTGCAGCTGAAATTAGCTAAAAAGAAGTGAATTGTCAAAACACACTGATTAAGGTTATAGCTATAAAAAGTAAACTTTTATATTTCTTATAGAGAGACAAGGCAATCTGAGCTTAATTTAGGATTTAAAGTTAAAACTTGATTTATATCATGCCATTGTAATGTGTATGTTGTATTGTGCAGAAACAGTGTTAATATGCTTACTTCACTACTTGGCAAAGACAGTTTTGTATCTGTACTTCATGACATAATGTATTTGTGATCATTATTCTAAACTTGATCAGTTGATGCTCTATTGGTGCATAAACCTTCTATACCAACAACAAAGACCAAACAACTCTTTGGTTAACATCACTACAAAGATGAAGTTGTAAATTTGATCAAGTTCTCTGTGACTGCCAAACAGCTAATCATCATAGTTAATTTATTCAGACTTGCTTGTTTCATCATGATCCCACCCATGCCGATGAAATTAACTCTGACTTTTGAAGTGTTTAGTCAGTGACACCACTTGTACCAACAGGTTTGTGATCATGAAGCTGCTGCTAGTCAAGTAGTAGGTGTAGATTTACATAGACACACTGAGTCACAGATATCTCCTTATGGAGCGTTGGTCTGTTCCCCTGAGGCTGTGTGTGCTTTGCCATTTCGCCTTTTTTTTTTTTTTTTTCCCACTGGGGAGGACTCACACTCCCATAGGTCACATGTGTGGAGTGAGGTCAAATGTGTCTAGCATTGCACAGTTTAGCCCCCATGTCACTATATCATCAGTCAACCTCTGTGGAAAATGTCATGTGCAAATCATCAGTGCACAAGTTAACTTGAGAAAAAAAGCACTTTATTTAAAACACAATCTTCCATCCAAATGCAAGGAAAATCATAAAATATTCCCAAAAAGCATAGAGAGGTTCAGTGCTCTAACTATGGTTAAGACAGAACTAATAGCAGCTTATAGTAAAATATGACTCCAACACTGTCAGATCATGGACTGAGTCGCATACATACACACCACACATGTAACACCCAAGAATCTGGTTACATGTATCAACAAACTGCATGTATTCGTGTAAGCAAATAAGTTTTGCATATTTGATCTGGTGGATATTGTTTATATTGACACAATATTCCTACATGCAAATAATACTTAAACACATATCGTGTTTTGTTGCATGACACTCTCTGAATCAAAAAATATGATAAATACTATGATGAATGAGAAAAATATCGAAACTGAGCTCATTATGTTTGACAAAATGTGTCTGTTATTCTTTTTATAATACAGTCTTTATAGTAGATATTACCTTCTTTGGCTTTCGTAACTTTTTCTGATGCATGCTTACAATTTGTTATTCATGATATAGTTGTCCAAGGCATAATCAGTGAATCAGTGTTATTTGTACAGTTCAGAACCAGGGAAAGAATTCATTAAGTGGCTTATGGGCCATAGTATTCCAATTATGATCCACAAGTCTTTTAATCTGATGATTAATTAATCAGAGAATAAGCTTAATGTGGTATTAGCATCATCCGAGTATATTATTAACATGTGTCAGTTAAGTAAAATGGAGCAGCTTCATAAAAGAAACACAGCATGTGTGCAATAATGCTGCACATAATCGTGATTGGAATGAAGTTTAACCGTTAGACAGTTATAACCACAACTACCAAATGGCATCAGAATGGCAATCTTTTGCACCTTGTCAGTGCAGCCCCCCCATGGAGCGTACAGGCTGATACAATAACTGTCTCTGTGGCCTCGGCCCAGCCACATCTGCTACTCCAGGGCCTGTGTGTTTGGAGATGTCAAATACTTTCAAGCTGTTGTAAGGTGTGAACTGGCCTGGAACAGAAAGTCTTGGCAGGGGGCTCAGCAGTTGAACAAGGACAAAGGGCACCATCGGTGATGTCCTTGTAAAACTCCATCCTTAACTCCCTGACCATGTTTAAACTGCTCATCTTTGATGGGGTTAATCAGAGTTCTTAACCCCGCCATTTGGTGAGGAAGGAAAAAATAGCTTCACTAAGGAGATGTACTTTTTCTCGTGCTGTGCTTCAGCAAGCCAAACATCTGCAGAGAAAGATGAGAGGATAGTTTCTCTTTCTGTCCTCCTTTCTTCTCTCTGCAAAGGAGAGCAAGAAGGCAGGGTTCCCAGCTCTGGTATTTGGTATGGCAGCACTGGGATGGGAGCAGGCGCCTGGATATGTGATTTACTCTGAAGTCTTTGCCTCCTGCCCCTGTCTGTACTGACACTAGTTACCATTGTCTCCTCATCTGAGCCTACTCAGCCATAGCCGCTCTGTGAGCTGCCCGTCTTTTGTTCTAGCTTCTTCCCCCACAAAGCTGAGTGCAATGGCCTGTCGGCCCGCCTGGATTATTCATGAACAGCGGGGACGTGTGGCTGTGTGTTATTGGGGGGTAAAGGGAGGGATTGGGGTTTGTATGTCTGTATATGGGGGGGGGTTACTCCCAGTAGAGCCAGTGCATGAAGGACGGCCCTAAATAGTCTTCCTTTAGGAATGTGCCACTGCTGAGCAACCCGACTGAGAGGCAGGATTTGATACTAACTTGTGGTTTTCTCTTGATTGAGGCAGATGTATGATTGCAAAGTTGAGATCATGAATCTAATGGACTCCGCAAGTAGAGCCTATGTTCTGACAAGAGGACAGTCAAGTACCAGCTGTGTTTTAGTGACAGAATCAGTCAAACAAGTGTAGTGATAGCGACAAATGATGCCTCTGAGAAATGCAGGGGCCAAACAAATGATTTCTATCCACATTCCTCAAGCTTTCTACAATATGAAACAAAGTGTGGGGGAAAAAAGCATATAAGCTGTTTCTGTGTAAATCATGCTTTCAGTGAGTCTGGATGGATGTGGTTGTTCCTGTGCTTGAGATCTATTCATTGAGGGGGGTTGGTAGAGACAGGAAAGAAAAAGAAAGGGGGGTGGGGACTGACGGGAGCAGTGTGGGGATATGGGGATGGGCAAGTGTCGAGCATCCCCCAAGGTACTGCCTGTTATGCCAAGCAGAATCAGTCTTTTCCAAGAAGCTGGGGCTAATCTGTCAAGCTCAACCAACACTCGCCATCTCCCCACTCCCGAACCAACCCCTCCCTCACCCCAACCACCCCTCTGTACTGTAGGTGCCTTCCTCTTTATGCACAGAAGGATAGAAATAATACCACTGTCACCTCAGTTTTAAATGCCTGAAATTATATTGGAAGCATTGGCCACTTGGTTTCTGTCTGCAGTACGTATACTAAAACACACACACACAAAAAAAAAAAAAATCAATTAATGCACAAACACTCAAAGGAATGTACACATTTTCTCTCTGTGAGCTTTGGCTAATTAGCATCCAATGGTGATGGCGTTTGGAAGTTAGGAAATTCCCTTTACAACATGGTTATTAGACCTCAGAGAATACCGGGTTTCTCTCATTGATTCCTAGCCGTTTCACTGGAGTAATCCCACAAACCACTTGGAGCACTGCACTATACTCCCATTACTGGATATTTCTCTCCACGCAAGCAGGCAGTCTGTAATCCTTTTTAACAATTCACAGATTGTGTGTTCAAAGATATGTCCAAACCTGATTAACATGCTGGGGAAACTTGGAAAGACAAAGGAAAACCCAGCACATGTATTAGGACCTGATGTATAAAATTAGGGTGCGTGGGTTTAAGATGTGAGCCAAATGACACAAGTCATTGTTTTGGCATTGACAGAGAATGCATTCAATGTACAGGTGTAAGCAAGGATAGGATCAGTGAGTTTTAACAATGTATGATGAAATAAATAAATCTAAACGCTTACAAACCTCTGATTCCGTGTTGATATTTATGCCATTTTTTTTTTATTAAGCAATCACAAAACAACATGAGGAAAAAAAATACAAACAAACTATCAAACTATGTAGTCTCTGTTTCCTCCACCACAGTCTAATAATAATTATAAGCTTATTAAAGTTATCTGTCTTTAGGTCAAACAATAGTCCTTTGGTGCTGATTTTTTAGCCTCAGTGTTTTAATCTTTAGAGTATGTTACTAACTACTGCTGGTGTTTACATGCAGTGTGTTATTGCTCACATCCTGCCGTGCCGCATTTTTAAATACTAGAAAAATGTTTGTGATAAGCTTCCTCAAAAGGCTGAGGGCAATGTCACAGCATAGCTGGCTACAATGTTCACACTAGAAAATGATTAATAAAATGATGGAAAATACAAAAATTTAAAGAGCTAAGTTTAGTGATGCCTAAAATAACCATATCTTCATTTCATTCAAGTGAGGAATATTTTGCAGACAGTTGGGATTACATTTAAGAAGTGACTCTAAGGGGAATGATCAAGAAACTGACTTTTCCAAACTGTGTTACTCTAACTCTATCATACATAATTATAGCCAATAAGACGGCAGAGCATAGCTGTGTGCATAGCGTAATGCTGAGAATATGTGATAACGCCTCAGACTTCAATCCATGTTTATCATTTGGTTTGGATGCTGATGCTCATAAACCCTATAAATGAGGTCCTACAAATGAGTCCCAAACATTTGTCATTGATCTTGACAAACCATCTTCATTTCCTTTTCCATTCCACTGCATTTTTCCATCTCTACACTAAAATTAATATTAATAAATTCCCAGATGAATGTCTTAACTGTGACATATTGAACCTGTAGCGTTTGACAAAAAAATCTGTTAAAATTTGCTTAAGTGAGTTTTTTTACAACACTCTCTTTTTTTTTTCTTTCTAGTTTCTCTCACTTATCATTCCTGGTTTCCCAGGGTGACGGCTATATCTTTAGTCCTAATGGTTCCGGATTATCTTGGAATGTAAATAAACAATAAGAGGCCACAACAAGATCACGCTGCACTGTTTGTGCTCCTCGGTTTCTAATTCCTCCTAATTTAAGTAGTCATATGTGTATCAGTGCTGTTAGCCACACTGTCTGCCCAGCTAGCGCCATTGATTTCAGATCTTTTATAGCACTCTTGGAACCATAAAATACTCTTGAAATACTGCTCCAGTCACCATGGCATCCTTTGAAATCCCTTGTTTATGCTATAGAACACAATAATGACAGAGGAGCTAACTAAAGAAAAGTCCTCCTTAACTGTGGGATCTCATGGGGGTTGTTCCTAAAATACACTGTATGATCTAAAAATCCTTCAGCCAAACGCCTCTGCATAAAAACAACTGGGTCTCAGACAAGAAGAGAACACAGGGACTTTTGCCTCGGTTAACACATCTGGATGAATAGAGCGGCGTGTGCCCTTTCAGAAACACGTGGGACAACTCTCCCTCTCACTGCTCTGCCACTGGGAGAGGACAGCTCTCAAACCACATTCCTGTTATTGTTATTCTAATTAGCTTCCAGGAAAAAAAAATGTGTGCATGCATACACACTCACACTCTGCAAAAGCTTATTTTTTTGCAATGCGAGCGGGAGGCAAAGCAAAAAGCGACGGTGGTAGGGGGTAGAGTCGGAGCAGCCGTGTGTGAGATAGAGGCCCTGATGTCTCCCAAGGATTCAGCCAAGGCATGGGGTGAAATGGCACAATAATCAAGAGGGCAGGCAGGAGGGACCCCAGGGGAGGCATGAGCCTTTGCACACTGCATTCATGAGAATATCTCTAAAAGCACCTCTACATTCTCCTCACCCCAACACTACTGCCTTTATGTGACATCTGTGCACATAAAAGCAGACAGGGCCGTAAACAAAAACAATTGCGGTGGCGACTGCAATTCAACATTTATGAACTGGGAAGGAAATGGAACCCACGTCACACCTGACACAGCACACAATATTCTAATGCATGCGTCAGTGTTTACTACTGTAATACCGCTGTCGTCTAAAGCGCTTCTTTATTGTGCTTTACTAAATAGAAATGAGCTGCCTCAATGATTTGCAGTGTCTACATAAAGTGATCTGTGAGATCCAGTGTCCAGCAGCCCGTGAAATGTAAGTGGAAAAAATACAGGAGAGTGAGCATGAAAGGTATGTGCTATTGAATAATAACAAGCAGAAGATAAAACATATTTAGCAATCAATATGTGCCCCAGAGAACAGCTCAAATAAATACAAGTAATCCAAGGTTCCTTTCTTACTAAATGGATATTCATTGTGCCAACTAGCACACAGATTCGCCAGCCCCAAAGGAAAATAAGCACCAGGATGTGAAATTCCAGTCCATGGGAACTCAGACCAGCTATGAATATATTCCTTAATCCCTGGTGCTGATTTCAAAGTAATCCAAAATCTAATTTCTTTTCAAGCTTTTACAAAATATGAACAGGACTCAAAGATGACCCTGCTAGTCGTATTTCTTTATTGTTGCATCACATTTTCCACTTTAAACTTTTAACTCCAGTATCATCCACTTCTAGATCTGGCTTTAAAGTATGTAGATGTGTAAAAGTAGAGGTTAGCTAGATTTTAAAGGCAGAATTTTTTATTGAAATTGGGTCCTTTTTCAGTTTCCTTGAATGCTACTTTCAGAGGAATCTGACAACCAATGCCTTACATCGCATGATTACAAGCCTGCCAGACAATTTACAATAGTAGGCCTAAATGCCGCAGGGTCAGAGAGAAAAGGCAGCCGAAAACCTCAGCATGCTATTTCTCGATAGGAACCCTGGCCCCTGATACCGCTGAGCCCTGGAGAGATGCCAGGACAGTGATTTGAAGAATTCCTCTGGTTTTTGTGGCCATGGAGGTGCCCCTTTTACAGGAAATGTGACATGAGACAGTGAGGACAAAGATCAGAAGGAGTCATGGCTTCTGTGGTTCGAGCTCTACAGCTGGCAACTGTCAGTGGACACAAGCCTCCTCGCTCAGTACACATGACCTCTTGAACCTCATGCTGTTTTTGGAAAGTAGTGGAGTACTGGCCTCTGTGACGTTGGAACCCTCCAACCTGGAGGCGCAGAAACCGGTTATCCTCTCAGTCTGTTAAATGCCATGTTCACCAACATCCTCCCCCCACTAACGGCTTAATCTGGCCACCCCCCACCAGTGGTAGCAGCACCTCATTAATGCCCAATCGTCCAGCTCGGGGACTATTGTCAGAGGGGGAGGGAGCCAGTGCTTGAATTCCGCAAAGCAATTTGAATATGTAATGTGCCAGCTGAGATATAATCACCAAATCCTATTCAGTGATTAAAGCACACTTAAATTACTCTCACTTAACATTACTTCACAGAAACACTCTTATAAGCAGGTTAATCTGCTTTTCATTTCAGATTTTTCATTAAATGTTTACATACATTATTTGTGTTTTTGATTATACCCTATTTTACATGTTTTCTTAGCAAAGAAAAAAAAAAAACATGGAGAGCTCCAGTGCCACTCCTGTATTTTAGATCTTTCATGTCTGTACAGAGACAACAGGCATGGAGATATGGGGGCTCCCTGGGGTTCACCAAGTCCCCCACCTCCTCCCCCTCCCTGAACAAAGCCTCCCCAGTTGCAGGCCTGACCCAGTAACCTGGCTAGCAGCCTGAGGGTATAGCATACCCTGTCTTAGGGCTTCCAGCCCGTGTGAGCGCACAGGGCCAGCATTTGTGTACAGAGCAAAGTCACTTTCGTCAATGCAATCGGCTCTTGCGGGGATTAGAACTCCTTTTAGACAGGGCTGATTGTGTGGTAAAGGTGTAGTAGCCTAGCAGGCAGAACCGGGGAGGGTTTAACAGTGGCCCGGCTAATCTGGCTGGACACTGGAATCTTTCTTTCCAGCCTCTTCACTGGAATATACCCTTTTACTTTCAGTGCCAAACGTTTTGTAGATTACAGTCCAGCATACAAGAACATACAGTCGTGTAACTAAGCAAGTGATGACACTCATCCTTCAACGCTTGGGCACTGGTGCATTCACAGCAACCTCCTTCTCTATGTGGATCACTGGTTCTTTCAGTTTTGAGAAATAAAACTTCCAAAAGTACTGACAAGAGCACACTGATATAAAAAGCAAAATCATCCCAACATTTAGAAAGTCTTCAGGCTGACCTCTTGAGCTTAGTGCAAATGCTTACTGGATGCTTAAGAATCAAATAAGATGAGCAGGGAACTGTCACAAGTGTTCTCCACAGCAAATCAGAACTAATTAGAGCATTCAATTTCTGAGACACTAGGAAGACTATGCAAAACATCTTACCCCCTGGCTCCCCTTGAAGCAAATCGCTGGCTGATTTGATAGCGATGCCTAAGGAGAAAGAAAAAAGAAACTGGTCATGATCAGGTCTAGAGTCATTAAAATGCATTTTCATCCTTAAAGTGATGAAGAGCACATGCATGACACATGAAAAAATGTTGTATCATTCCAGCTCTTCTCTGTAATTTTCTCTAGATGACATGGTAAACCTTCCCCATTAAACACAGAACATTACCATAAGTGCTGTTTCCCATCAGATTTGCCCTTTTGAATTGAGAGTGTTTGGCCTTAATCTTTAGGGGAATGTCTGCCATTAATTGATCTATATCCTACAGAGAACTTTGCTCATGTCAGTTTGCTGAGAGTGTTTGTGTGCAGGTTGGAGGTCAGAGTGGGGGTTGTTTTGGCTGATTTCCCATCTAAATGATTAAATGAATTAAGGCTGCAATGGTTCCCAGAGGAAACACAAAGCTCCTTCTGAAACCAATTATATTTGTTTAAAAATGTGGTTTTTATAAGCCCTCCTTGTATGTTTCTAAAAACCATGTTTTCTGCTCAACGTCATTGTCCAAGTCCACAAAATACCTGGGCCAAGCTTTCTATCTTACTGTTTCTTAGCTCCCAGCTGATCAAGCATAATAAAAACCTGAAAAAACATGGGCCTTTGGGGTGATATGATACACTGCTAATGCAAGGAGAGTGTTATATGTGAAGTACAGCTGTGCCTGTGATTGACAGGGTTCTTAATATATTATTAATGGATTTGGGAAATGTCTTCCCCATTAAGAAGCATTGTTGTGATTTTCTTCACCGCCCGTTAGCTTTTAATATTGAATGGAATAATACATTTTAAAGCACTCAAAATATTTGTTACATTACACACAGCCCTAAGGGCTACATGAAACATGATAAAGGTCCAAATTTGACCTGACTGTAATGTAAAAACACAAAGGATCACATATATGTTTTAGAATATTTAGCAAGAGAGAATTTTTTGATAAAATTTTGGATTCAACACTGGATTCAAGCGTTAGTTCAATAGGGAGTTGAAGCACTGCATGTGCCGTACACATACACACCAAACGCCTTCTCTGAAGAAAATATTTGCAGTTTTTTCTCTTTTTATTTGCTTTTATGTGAGCTGTGTTGGATTTCAGATTGATCCCGAAATGTATTGATGATAAAATAATCACTCGCTGCTACACTAATTTCATGCACACACACCACAGTTGGATGCATAAGAATGAGTCTCCACATATGACATGCATTTAATAATTAATATCTTCTAGAAACTGTGTAAGATCGGGGTTCCTGAGGACAAAAGCACAGTGGGAGTCCAGTGTGTGTTTGCTGAGGTGGTCTTTGACTTGGAAAACTTTGAAGCAGCCTCTCCTGGCTGCTCTGGCCTGGAGGAAGCTGAGGGGCTGTGGAGTTTACTCTGCTTCACAGACCAATGAGCTCCGGAGCTGGGCGGGCTTCCAGGCGTGTAAAGGGCAAAAAACAATAATACACACGAGCACAGCAACAACTTACAGAGTCCAACCACCCAGTGCGGACTATGGGGCTGACTCCATTTCAACACCAGGGTCTAGTTTTATTATGATCCGACGTATTTGTTTTGACGGCTCAGAAAAAAAAAAGGCAAAAAAAAAAACAAAAAACCCCAAATGAGTCCTACTACAATCATAAGTGAGAGACTAACTGTCTTATCAAGCATAGCTCTGGGAAAGACCATTTGGATAGACTAAATTATCTCTGCCTAATCTAATGGACCATAAAAGCTATCCAAAGCAATAAAACAGTCTCCCGAATCAGAGGAGTCGAATAATTTGCTTGATAGCTTGTTCATTAATTTATTCCCGAGAGCAAAACGAGCAGAGAAAAAAAAAAAAAAAAAAAAAAAGCTTTTTTTTTTTTACATTTAATGACTGACAATCATCTGTATTCGTCTATAATCTAAATAATGGATTTCAGTTGTAATTTATGTAAAGAAAAGCAGCAGGCTTTTAAGAGCTAGAGGCATCCAAACCCCTGTCATATGGGAACTTTAATACCTTTTGGTTTTCGGGAGATTACGCTTTTTGATAAACAAGCAAAGACGCGCAAATGAAAATACCCCGAGCCGCTCCTTTTCTGCGCAAAAACAAATTTTACTCAAGGCTTACGGGAATTGAATGAAATCCCTCATTCATCAAAGTCTATTGAATTGCCTGTTGTGATCGCAATAAATCAAGCTTAAGCTGCCTTCTACTGTAACAGAGCCAGAATAAACCAACACAGCCCGCATTTCTCACACACAAACCCCTCCAAGTCGAACACATCTGAACAGTCCACAGTCCAACGAGCTGTGGAAAGTTTACTTTTTCAACCGACACGACAACACGCAGTTGTTTTCAAGGGACATTTAACAGTTCCCGGAGTTGGGAGGCGGTTAAGAAAAGGAAAAATATAAGCCATAAAAGGCACGAATGGCCCGGATAAAGACTGTAAATTCGGTCTTACCTTCAGGCTCTGGTAGGCTTCGAGGGTCCGGATGGCAGTGTCAGTGAGTTTGACGTGGTACAGAGTTTGATTCGGGGTGTTTTTGTTGATTTTGCCACAGGAGAGCCCATACCGATGCTCCTGTCTCAGCGCTGCCATTTCTACAACTGAAGGCTATTGGCGACATTCTCCACGTACGTCACGGAGGAGAGAGCGTGGGGGCGGGGCCAGCGCGCGCGCACGCACGTACGCGCGCCGTGTGTTTACATGTGTTCAGGGGACGCGGCATTAACAGCGTCACAAACCCCGACTAATCACCGTCATAACATGCCTTGTATTCTTAACCCTTTTATAGCAGGGGTCTCAAACTCTTTTTCTTTTCCAGTAAAATAATAGCATAATAAATAAGTAATAAATAATGACAACTCCAAATTTGTGTCTTTGTTTTAGTGTCAACAAACCCCAGTAAATTAGGAAAATGCTTACTTTTAAACACTAGCCAAACAAAAAAAAAAAGATGCGAGTAACCCTGAAAAAAATTCAATTTCTCAAGAAAAATAAGTGCAATTTTAACAATATCATGCTTCAGCTTATCATTTATACATGCGCGTTATGGATCTGATCTACAGTACAATACACTAAACACTTAGTAACAGGTAGAAAATTATTAAAATTGTGCTTAATTTTCTTTAGATATTTCAGGTATTCACATTTTATTGTTACAGGATAGCTTGTAAATGTAAATATTTTCATAATTTAATGTTTTTTTTGTTTTTGTTTTTGTTTTTTGCACTAAAACAATGACAAAATTTTGAAGTTGTCATTATTTATAAGCATAATGTAATATTTTACACTGTTATACAGTTCCATAGTCTGCTGTATATCATTTCCGTGCATGTGTCTCCCCCTACTCCCCTACTCTCCACCTTCCCCCCTCTCCCTTAGTCTCTCTCTCTCTTCCTCTCTCTTTTCTCCTCCTTTACCCTCTCTCTTTCATCCCAACTGGTCAAGGCAGACGTCCATCCTCCAGGAGTCTGGGTCTGCTCGAGGTTTCTGCCTGTTAAAAGGAAGTTTTTCCTCACCACTGTCACCAGTAACAAGTGTTTGCTCCTGGAGGATTCTGTTGGGTTTCTGTAAATTAGAGTCTGGTTTCGACCGGCTCTATATGTAAAGTATCATGAGATAACTTCTGTTATGATTTGGAGCTCTATAAATAAAATTTGATGTGATTTGATTTAAATTAGATTATTTTTTTTCACATCAAACTGAGAAGAAAATATGGAGTCATTATTTTTTTGTAGGTTATTATGCTATTATTTTACTTGAGATCATATTTGTCTGTATGTGGAACCTGAAGTAAAATGAGTTCCACAGACTTGACTGTGGAATTTTTGCACTTTGCAAATTCATCCCACAGGCTGGATTGGAACCTTTAGTGGGCTGCATTTGGCCCCCGGGCTGCATGTTGAGGCCCCTGCTTTGAAGGTCAACCATAGAAATACTCTGAAATTCTAAATTACAACCTTTGTGTGTTTTTGGAGGACCCAACAAAACTTTTATTACTTTTGTGAATTTTTTTTTCAAATTTTTATTGTTTTGTAGAAAGTAAAGGTCACTGAAGTTATCATATTTAGTTCCTTACCCGTAAGTGACAAAAAAAAATCCAATAAGTACATACAAAAAATACAAGAAAAACTCAAATTCATTTTTTTTAAATTTCCTGATCTTAAATGCTAATAACTTATCAACCATTAATTAACCCATAAAGACCCAGAGCTACTTATTTTTACCTCGCCATTTATCACAACATGATACTCTCCATTTTGCATTTTTTCAGGGAAAATCAGGTATTTTTCTATATTCATTTTACTGATCATGTACTTCAATCATCATGCTGAGATTCATTTGAAGGTTATCATACATACATTCTCTCTCACCTTGATACGATATACAAAAAACAAATAGAATAAGAATAAATAAGTGGTATAAAAGATAAACCATAAGAGAATATAAAACTTATAAATCAAATTTATATAACAGCAGTTGTACAGTTCAGTAACGGTTATGAGGGGATACATAATGGAACAAAACAGCTCCAGATATTACAATAGTGCAATGTGTAACAAAATGATAATCCTATGAATGCATGTGAATAATCAAAGTAAAATGCAGTTTCTCAACTTTTCATCATCATTAGATATGACTCATTTGGACATTTATTTGGAGTATATAGAGTAGGCTATATTGAATTTACATGTACATTCAGTTTCTTTTTTTTTGATAAATCTTGCATTTATAGTTTACTAGAGACATAACATCTACCGATAAAGAATTCATTGTATGTGTATACATACTTATGCAAATAAAGGCAATTCTTATTCAGATTCTGATTTCGAGGCTCCGTGTTTTTACATGTGTTCAAGGGACATGGCATTAACACCCACTCTCACAAAACCCATCATAACATGCCTTTACTTTAGAGACCACCCTGTACGTGGGGTTCTTCTAATTTATTCCTGCGGTTAAACCTCATAATGCATCACGGGCTATTTTGGAACCCTCAAAGATCTAAAGCATCTCCTGACCTAAACTACTAATACTTTCTCAACAACTAATCTGATGAATACATGTAAATAATCCAAGTAAAATGCAGTTCCTCAGCTTTTTATCATCATCACATGTGACCCATTTGACTGTTCAGAAGCTCTGCAGTGAACATGGAAACACTGACATCCTCTGTAACATTGATTCACCAATAAAACCCATGCAGTTTGACAATTAACAGTGGTTATAGATGTTTGCTTTTATGTTCAGCTATGATCTGTTTACTTGAAAAAGTCAGTTTCCTTCATTGCATTTCTGTTCTGCTATAATAGCCTTTGAATTTACCCTTATGAACTTTAATGAACATTTACAGTCAGTAAACTAAGTATAGGCATATAGTCTGAGTTTCACAGAAAAATGCTAAATGCAGAGAATAATATTATGATGAATGGTGATCAATTACTTGGGAAAGGTTTAATGTAAAAAGTCAACACAAAAATAGTTCTAGGTCTTTAAGGGTTAATTAAAGGGGAGGGACGCAGAGGGACAAGCTGTATGTTTACTTCCTTACATTTCTTTTCACCAAAACATTAACATGTCCAAATATATACCTTACCATACCCAAATTAATTCTGATCTATTTTTGCGTTTTGCAAAAAAGTCACACATAGTCTAAAAGGGGGCAGGGTGGAGGGGGTGGAATACACATGCGAGGACACCCACGTACACACATACAGGTGTCACATTTTACATTCCTTTTCTTGAGACTCTACCAGCAGTAAATACCATAATATTACCCAGTGCAATCTGACTTATTTTAAGTTTTTCTCTTATGAATAGAATATTTTGACGTATTTTATACGCACTCACACATGTTCTATATGTTTACAGTGGCTCATTGGTCATTACACTTAAAAAAAAAAAAAAGTAACTATAACCGTGACATGCCTACACATATATGTAACTATAGCTCTTTATTCAATGATCAAGAGTTTAATGACAGTGAAATCATTACCCGAGAGTAAATTAGATGCATTATGGGAGCTTGTATTTTGTGTGTCATTATGTGTGTATGTGTTGGGGGTGGGGAAGACACACGAGAAGACACGCGCAAACACACACGTACTCACTTTGCTTGCTTACAAGTGTTCAGAGGTCAACAGCTTAACATTGAATTCACTTTCAGACCACAACTCATGGTAATCACCATGATGCAATGCCCTACCATGACCCCAGTGTAGCTCCTATTATTGGCCTCATATGGGAGGAGGACACACACATACACACACTTATACACATGATGTAGACACATGTTCACATTGTTTATATTTAGAAATATTCAGATCACATGAATTTAACATTACATTAAGTATCTTGGGACCAAAACCAACCATAATGTAAATTATTTACCATAGACTTACATTATTTAATTTGATTTACAGTTTAATGTGTTTACCCTGAATGAAGGGACTTACACTGTAGATTATTTTATTTCAGTCACACAAGCATGGGAGTGGGAACACAGACATTCAGTCACACATGTACATGCTGTGTATATTTACAGGTGTTCAGAGAACTGCAAGTTAACATTACATACATTTTTGAGACCCTAATTAATCATCAGGTATACCTAATATAACCCAGTGTGATTGAACTTAAAAGGTTCAACCCTAAAGGTTAATGATTTCCAATATGGGAGCCTGTATTTCAGTCACGTGAGGGTGGGCATAAGTACACACATGTTGTGTCTCTATACATTTGGGGGATATCACACTGGTTTACACTGACTTACCAGTATCTGACTCTAATCACAACATGTTCTAACCTTAATCTACCTTTAACCTAAACCTATAAAGACCCAAACATCTACTGGGGATCAAAAGCATCTACTGATCTAAACTACACTAAACCTAACTAATCCTATCAATACATGTAAATAATTGGTGTTAAATGCAGTTTATCATCTTTTCATGGCCATCAGATATGACCCTTTTGGACGTTCAGAGGCTCCGTAGTGAACTTGGAAACACCGTCATCTTCTTGCAACATTGATTCACCAGTAAAACTCATGGCGCTGGATCAATGACAGTGGATGGACACACTTGATTTATGTTCAAATAATAATATTCTACTGGAAAAAAAAAAGGATTAGATTTGTATAACGCTTTTCTATTAACGCACACTCAAAGCGCGTACAGTCATTCCCTCACACATTCTCACTTTAGTGGTGGTAAACTACATATGTAGCTGACGGAAGCGTGGCTGCCAATTCGTGCCTACAGCCCCTCCGACCACCACCGAACATTCATACGCATCCATACACTAGTGTGAGTAGCAGCACTGGAGGCAAGGAGGGTGAAGTGACTTGCCCAGTGACACAACAGCACACAAGGACAGAGCAGGATTTGAACCTCCAACCCTTCGGATATTGGACAACCCGCTCTACCTCCTAAGCCATGCCCCCCCCCCCAATAAAATCAATTCTTCTTCAGTTTTCTCTGTTTCTGATTTAATAACCCTCAACTTTAATCAGAGCTTTTATGAACATGTACATCATCAGTAAATTAAATACAGGAAAACAGCTGATTTTCACTGGAAAAATGCAAAATACAAATGATAATATTATAATAAATGTTGATAAATCACTTAAGAAAAGTTCAATATAGAGGAAAAAAAAATATTTTGAAACTGCCACAAAAGTAATACTGGGTCTTTATGGGTTAAAAACACGCACTTAACTATTTACATTACATACACCTGCATTTTGTCCCCATAACTGAACCAGATTCTGTGAATGTGTAAACATACACAACATGGCAACACACCCACACATATTTTATTTATGATTTATTTCATTTTCCAGGTCACATTTGTTGGCCACTTGTGCACTTGGAGCCTGTATTTATTTTGTGTTTGATCTATTTTTGGAATGTGATAGGTCCCGGCTGCACTGCTCCAACTGGATTAAGTATTTTGTTTACTTCTACATACAAGGAACCATAAAGCCACCTGCACACAAAATTCTAAGGAGGAAACAGCAGTCTGTATTAAGATATTGGATATTGAATATGGTTCCTGGTCAAAGTTAGCCTGAATCATATTTGTCATATTTGGATGTTAGGTAACTATCATACGTGATATAACATTTTTTTTGTAAGCTCTTCATATGTTTCAGTAAAAAATGTGAATCTAAAATGTCAATAATAGCGGCCAAATAGAGGTTAAGGATAAAAGAGTATAACACGTCCCTTAAAAGTGTAAATGTGGCATAAAATGGAGAGACTCAAGTGAATCGGCTCCAAATAAATAGATAAATGACGGCATCTTTACTCACAACACGTGTATCATTTCACCACATGTTTGAGGAATGAAATGACAAATATGGAATTTGGATTAATTTAATTCCTGATGAATGCTTTGGCTGTGGATTAAAGAGCAGCTTCACCATCAATAAGGCAGCGTTTATTTGGAATATGGCTTAGAAATATTAATGCCTTATGCTTATGAAACTACAAACTTTATTAAGTTCACCTCAGAAATTGAAAAAATGAACCTAAGGGATATTCTTTGTTTTTATGCATTGTGTACTTTACCTTTAGAAGAATCTTATTCAGGATTTAAAACAGACATAAATGTCACCAGTTAGCTTCACGCCCCAACATGCCAGAAATGTTTGTACATCCTAGTAAAGTCTGCTGAACTCACTGGTAGTGCTGCATTTATTATCCACTGAAAGAAAGAAAGAACAAACTCCTCCTGCTTAAATATTTACATCTCAACATGTATATTTAAGGAGTGCAACAAGTATCATTTATTTTCTCAGTGAACCTGAAAAGCACGCTTCATTCAACATCTATGTGGGGTTAAAACACTTCCTGTTTGTTGAGATATTTATAATCCACTGTTGACTTCACTGCTTGTCTATCTATGGCTCCTCTGCCACTTCTTAAAAAGGGAAAACAACTATCTCTCCGTGTAACTCCAAGCAAATCGAGAGTTTGTAGTATCTTGTGAGGTTTTATTGGTAGATTGCATTCATGGAAACTGCATTATGGGCCACCACAGTGAAGTCATTAAGAAGCTTACAGACGTTCTGGCAGATTAGGTTTTTCTCTTCTAATCCTACAGATTACCGCTGCACAAGCCTGCTGGCAGAGTGTGCTTCGTTGCGCTGCACAGTTTCTTTACATTGATCATTTCTTTGTTTTTGTCGGGGCAGTGGACTGATACAGACCCGGAGGAGAGAGAGGCGGTCAAAGTGCAACAGATCTGCAGAAACTTCACAGCTACCGACGGGACGAAAACGTGGATAAAGCCAGGGTTTGGAGATGCATTCAGCCATGGAAAGACTGAAACACAACATGGATGCTGTATTTTTGTAAATATCATAACATGGAGCAACTTTTTTCTTGCAAAAGGGTATAGGTGGCAGAAGCAGGTCCACAACAGGACATCTTATTTACAGATTCAGTGAGTGGATCATAGCTGGACAACAAGGATAGTCTCTATTGGAGTCTAATGCAAATGGTGTCCATTGCTCTGCTCAGCGACATGGAGTCAAAGCCATATTGTGAAGAGAATACGGACACCGCAGTGGAGTCAACAGAGGTAAAAGAGGCCATGTCTGAGCCTCCTAACAGAGACAGTCCTACTGAGCAGCCTGCAGAGGAGCAGGAGGAGTTGTCTAAGAGTGGGCAGCCTGAAACAGAAAGCATCACAGGAGAGAATAAAAGCTCCGAGATAAAAAGCTCCTGTGATCCTGAGTGTAATGATACAGAGACAGAATGCAAACCAGAGAGGAAACTGAGGAAAACAAATAGCTGGAAGATGGTGCGATTCCAGGATCCATCAGAGGACGACGATGTCTCGGAGAGGGACAGCTCAGTGGAGTGTCTGTTTCCACAGTATGTGATGCAGGAGTGGACTTCCCTGACTTTTGAGGAGTTGTTTATGGCAGAAGATTGGCAGGACATAACAGGTAGGATCGAGCAGCATCAGCACAAACCACATCAGTTGTTTCTACATTTACCTACAAAGAAATCACTGAAAACCAATAGTCACAAAAATTCAGTCCAGGTTGTTGTGTCTGTGATTGTTTGTGTACATGTGTGCCAACAACCAGCAGATTAACCCTCTCCGTGACCTTCTCCCATGTCCTCACGCAGAAGATCGGCTGTTGAGGAAGAAGGTTCTGGAGCCAGCTCCCCCTCAGGCCCTGAGCCCTACCTGGGGTCAGGAGGTGATGGTCAAGATGCAGTCTGTCCTGGAGGACCGCACAGTGGTGGAGAAGGACTGCAAGCTTGTGTTTGTGATTGGAGAGGGAGACGTAACCCAGGTGACAGCTCTTAACCCTTTGACCTCTGTTACAGGCAGGTTTCTCCAGTAGAGTGCAGGTCTTACACTTCATTAGTCACCAAATGAGAAAGTGGCCAGAAGGAAAAGCTGGTTCATATGATGGAAAATGACACAGTTGTGCAACGTTTTCATGGTTCCTATCCAGTTTGGAAAATTATGGAATTTAATTTGAGTAACTTCCAGTTCTGGAAAAGCACTGAAAAATAAAGGACATTATGGGAAATATGAGTTTTCAGAATATTTGCACTTATTATGTTCATAAAATGTTTCATACAAATAAAATCATCAATAAGCCCAGTAGAATTCCAACAATTATTTGATTAGTTGTTAACTTTTAAATGAATCAACTACTTAATTTTTAGGGAAAAACATTCCGTAATTTCAGATTTTTTTGTGACAGTAAACTGAATATCTTTGGGCTGTGGATATAACAAGACAGCTGATATCATCGTAATCTTTGAGAAACACTAACCAGCCTTTTACATCATGATTTGACATTTTGTAGATTAAACAGCTTAGTGATTCATTCTGGCATTGAGAGGAAATGTGTGTAATATGGTGTTTAACCAAAATCACAACCAAATCACAATCTTTTGGCAATTATTTAACAATATAATAGTATACATGAGGAAGATGTGGTGTGCGTGTTAACTTCTGGATTTAAAACCATTTATTTACATAATAAAAATCCAGGTATGTGGATTCAGACATCAAATATGGCCAGAAAAATCTACAAAGGCTGGACATCTTTCTCTAAATAAAAAAGAATGCAATTTATAGTGGAAAATGTGTAGAAACCCTGTGTTTCAGGCAAATTGGAGCACTTAAGTTATTGTTAAATCCCCTTTGTGTTATTGTGTTTAAAGCTGCAAACCTATGTCAGTCATTTATAGTGGTTTTTGATGCCTGTAGGCCCTGGAGGAGTGTGTCTTATCCATGCAGAGGGGTGAGATCACATTACTGCTGGCAGATTCACAGTATGCCTATGGACTTCTGGGAAGGTAAGGATTTCTGCTCATTGTCGTTTAATAGTAAACTTTATGATTCAAGAGCTACATAAAGTGGGTCTGTTCTATTTCTATAAAAGTGGTATCTACGTATTGTGTCAGTAAAAAAACCCAGGGCTCTTGTACCTGTTGCTGTGGGGGCAGCCTGGTTATCCAGGGTAGCGAAGTTAATCAACCATAAACAGGAGCAGATGGCTTCTTCCTAACACGCTTCAGAGGCAGCCTATCAATGGTGCGTTTCTAACCTCCCAACCTATGGGACTGCACCACTCATATTACGGCCAGTGGCTTAGGTTTATAACCTTTACACCATTAAACAGCCAGTATAAACACAGACGAGATTGGTGTGTCACTGACGAAAACCCATTGTTTATGGATTGGTGTTTACTCGAGATAACCTGAACATGTGAGAAGAGACAGTAATGCTCAAGGCTGATATGATTAGACTGTGTAGTCTAAATGTTTTGGGGGTTTTTTTGTAAAATTTGAATGAAAGTTTGATTTAAAAAAAAAAAAGTGTCTTATTTGATTTAATTTATTTACCAAATAACATTCTGTGGTTCTTGCTTTTTTGGAGATGAAGTAACATGCAGCATATTAAGCAATAACACAGCAAAATTATGACCATTAATTTAATTGTGAAAGTAAAGGGACCAGTGTTCAAGCATTTTAAACAAGCCCACACCCATTAGGACAAATTAAACATTATTACACAATTCTTTAAACACTCAATCCGCTGATATGTATGTTCTGTGAATGGGCAGCGGTCCTCCATGAGGTGGTAACAAGGGACAAACAAAATGTTGTTGATTTAAACGTTTAATAAAAGACAAAAATTAAGAGTTTGCCTGAAGCTGCTGTGATATTAAAATGGGCATTCAGCTACATGTCAGGCATATTGCACCATTAAAGAGAGTAGCTGTACAAGGAAGAAACTCATAAAAACAAGCACATCCATGCACCTGAAATTATCATGTGGCGGTAAAAGCTTTGTATCCGTTTTTACAGGTAGTGGAGTACAGCAGTCTGTCTGAATATTACAATATAATGTTCTGATAGGTGTTGTGAATGCATAAAAAGCAGTATTTGTTGTACTTGTGCATCTACGGTGTGGCATGTGTTGTGTTTTTGCACCAGTATGTTATGTAGATACTATCTCTGCCTCCTCTGTCGGTGAGGTCCTGGTTAATTTGTAGCTTTGTAAATTAGATGATGGGATACAGGGTTAGAGGTGTGAGAGATGAGTCTCTGAGGTGTTGTGGAGAGTCTCCCCCTTCCAATGTGGAGATAGGGTAGAGAAAAAAAAGGGAGGGGGTGGGTGTGGGTGGGGGGCAGCGTGAGGTTAGTTAATGATTATTTTGATGCAGGCTTGTGCGCTGTGGAGTCAAATTTAGCCAATGACAATTAGAGCTTTGTGCAAACTCTTTAGACGTGACTCGTTCACTTCCCCATTCACCTAATTTAAATAACTTGATAATCTGATGTGGAAATAACAACATTGCTTAATAAATTATGTTTCATTTCTATCTAAAGGCGTTCCGGCACAGTTGCATATTAGCAAAGCATGTCAGTATCTGGTGTTATTTACAAACCTGTCTTTGCACAAATGTCAAAAACCTTTCTATTACATATAAAGATCCTACAAAAGTATTCAATAAAATTAATGAAGAAATACATAAATGACAATCAGCAGTGACAGGTATTATGTTTCAAGGTGGTCTTGATAAGCTCAGCATGTCTGTGCTGTCAAATGACAGAGAAAATGAGGGAAAAATCTCATTAGCCTCTGTCTGTTTTCCGGCAGACGCATTGATTGAACTCTGTCAGTCGTCCGATGCAAGCAGTGTCGCTAAGAGCACTTCACAGTTATTTTTCAGAACACTGTGGCAAAGCTGGTCAGACAGTATGATTCAACACAGCAGAGTGGAGAGGCTCAGTGTGTGGGTGATGGGAACCTGGGAAATGAGCAGACCTGGAACTCCTCACAAAAGGTGGATGTGAGGATAATGAAACTCTTCAAGTCTGGATGTAGTGATATTTGCCTGACTGATGACAACAGACAGGCGTGTCCAGAGCAAATCAATTGTAGAAACACTGACGTTTTTCCTGTGACGTATTAAAACCCTGAGTCAAATGACGAAAAATGATCAAAGACCCCATTGTTCTTCCTGTGCATGCGTCAAAAGTGTTCCCCACTGAGATACATGCGACATAATCAGAGGCACAGACTGCATGTCCTCAGTCGCCAGGTCATTATCAGAGAGCAGAGGAAGTTAACATCTGTTGATCTCTGGACAGGCGCAACTCTAACACTCATAAAACCCTCCAGGGGTCGGGGAGTGTGCCTCATCAGCCCTAAAGTCAACAACATTAAGTGTCACCAGCAGCTGCTGTATTTTACTGCAAACATGAGTAAACTTACCAAACAACAAACCATATTAAATGAGACTGAACTCACTGCAGTGTGTAGAGCTCATACATGTCCAGATGTATAATAAACCCAGCACATTTACAGCATTCTTCAGTCTCTTATAGTGCACTGTAAGGTTATGTTGGTGGGGAGAACATAATCCCTGCTCCTGGCGTTGAAAGCGTTAGCATACTTTTACTCCAGGCACATCAGAGAACCTCTGTTACACATGCTGATGTGGAGTTAATTAGACCACTGGGATGTGTCGTAGTTAAATTAATAGTTTAATCCAAGTCCAGATGGACAGTGTCAATCAGTTAATCTTTCAAGTGTTACATCCAAGGGATTGGGTTTTATTTATGTTTACTGTTATTTAAGCTTATTTAGAGAATAAAAATAAACCAGGTTCATATGAAAATTTGTATTGTTACAAGCACAATGTGTCATTCACACATAGGCTTTCAAATACAACAGATAATAAACAGCATGGAATAAATAATCTTGTTATTTATTTATTTATTTATTTATTTTTAACAGATGAGGGTGCACTCATATATTGTTGCATATTACAGTAGGAGCTGCAAAAATGATATTCCATATTATGGACTAAACAGACCTGTTTCAGTTCAGGGGATCACTCTTCAACATCAGGGGATGTAAGTCTACTGTGACTGAGCTGTGAATTTGTTGAAGAAAGGAGTTGATAAAAGGAAGTGAGTGTTGAGTTTCACTGGAGCAAATACTTGTGGAAGTGAAGCCACATTCAGTCATGCATGAAAAATTAACACCAAGCCAGTTGTTGGAAAGAAATACCTGATGTTATTGGAAGGTATTAAAATCACCTCTTTTATCTCTTTGTCAAACTTAAATATCAATTATTGCAGTTTTTGGTCTGATATATAACTGGAGATGGGATTGAAGTTTTCCAGCTACAAAACCACTTGAAGATTAATGCTTTATGAATAGGTATTTGTTCTTTCTTGACTTGGTGGAAAACATCCAACTTATCTAATGCCTGAAGACATCTTTATCAGCATGGTGAGTTAATGGGCTGCTGAGATTATATTTGATTGCAATATAAACTTTGTTGTGGTGTTTTTCCCTGTGGAAGCATCTGAGGATAAAAAAGAAAGGGGCCCAGAGTTAAACCCTGTGGAGACCCTTATGGAATAACACCTAATAAATTACCCGCAGACACGCTGAACCACAACATGCTCGTGGATAATTACTTACTAAAGAGGTACTCTTTAAAGAAATGTTGAGACACTGTGGAGACACAGCAGATAGCTATCACTGGCAGTTTCTGAGGAGAGAAAAACAAACATGTTCTACTGTGGGAAAAGGCAAAGAAGGAAAGGAATCTCCTTCACTTTGACTCCAGGGGAGTTGGAAGTGATGTGGATCAAGTCACAGTTGTGACCTGCAGAGCGCACAGCCCCAACTGAAAGTAATTGTTTAATAAAATATACGATCAGTCTGAGTCTGTATGCAGGCGTTATGTTTGACATAAAATATTGAATGTTTGCCCAGAAATGATATATCACACACAATAACTGGTGAACCATCGTCTTGGAAATGTGCTCAAGGGGAATCTTTGTTGACACTCATGAGGAAGTTGGCAAGTGTGTAGAAGCTTTTCCCTGTAGCCTCTGTGGCACACCCTATCCAGCTGAGCGAATACACCGCAGAAAGGTAACAGTGACATTTCTCAGAGCTTAAAGGTGTGTAGACCAAGAGATTCACAGAACAAACTAGCTATATGAGAATGTGTCAACGCTGAGATGTGCTCAGTGGACATTTGTAGGCGTAGCAGCCTTGACAACTTGCAGTGACCTACAACACGTTCCTGTTTTGACTTCCTCGTGAAAACAAGCATATACAATAAAACACTGTTTAGCACTGCGCTCCTTAATCAAGTCAAAGTACACATACTTGTGTAAAAACTACTCAGAGAAAAGTGTAAGTTCTGATTATACTCTGAAATATTAATTTCACAGAATTTTCATTTCACCTCATATCAGTAATGTTGATATGTCAACATGACGCCTCTCCTGTCTGTTTTGTCCTTTTATGTCTTACGCTACAACTGTGTTGCTCCATATGCACTGATCTGTGCACAAATAGGTCATCTTCAGATAAATACTGTGAAACTGGTCTTGTCTATGATGTAAAATAAAGAATAGTCGATAAGTTCCCTTAAATGCCTTAAAAAAACTAATACATTTGGAAAATGTCAGGACCAGAAAATACAGATATTTGTGTTAAATTGTATAGAGCAGTAATTCTCAACCCTTTTTGAACAAACGCCTCCTTATGTCATCATGAGCCTCGTGCCCCCCCAAAAAAATGTGCGAGGGGAGTTGAGTGAGTGGATGTTATATCTCTCCATAGGCAACACCTCCCCACACCTTATCACTATCGTTCTTGTCACCCCCCCAACACCTATCACCCGTTCCAAAACAAACTGTCAGGGGGGCATGTGCAGCAGCGCAGTAAGTACGTAACACTACGGATCTCAATGCGGAAGACGGGGGCAGTGCAGGAGACGTACATCTGCCATTGAGATAACATGTCAGCTGTAGGAAAGCTGTATTGTAAGGCATAACACTGATCCTCATTTGTGCCTCAGCGCCCCCTCTCACCTTTCTCCTTCAAAACGCCCCCCGATGGTGTCCCAACACCCCCCGTTGAGAAACACTGGTATAGAGGAACGGATACAAATCAAGAGAAAACTAAAAATCAGAATAAATGACAGATATGCAGAAAATTCCCTGTTGTTGGTCCATTTGTTACTGTTATGCATGTTCTTCCATTCTGTGCTTTTATCATTAGATGTAACATGAAACAGCCGAGAACTGGCACTTCTGCTTTTCATTAGGTTAGGCGTTCATCTGTAGACAGGTACGCTGAGTCACTCACCAGAAAGTTGCACTGCTGTCTGTCAGTTTGAACCACATGAGCCCTCCTCCCTTATGTTTGAGGTATGCAACAATGATGTCCACTCACAGAATATGTGTGGTGGAGTTTGTCTCTGTGCTGTAGGTGGTGTGACTCACTTTGCAGACCCACCTGGATCAAATGAATAATGTGACCTTTGAGAGGCTCCTTTATGGAAAACAATGAATGTAACTATTCTTCTCCAAATTGGTATTTCCTTACAGAACATAAATAGTTAAGTAAACAAACGCCTCTCCTGTAACTGACCCCAGTTAGACAAATGTTTTTGTTTAGCTGTTTATTGTCAGTGACGCTTTAACCAGAGAACATCTCGACTCTTGGCAGCGGGGTCACACGACTTAAACAAGTTTTACCGTAGCTTTGTGGCTGTGCGTGCAGCTTTTCCTGGGACAAAAAGCCACACTGACGAGAAACCACACCCAGACCTCACGCTCCAGGAGCAGGCCAGCAAGTAGTGACAGCTGTAGCACGCTCCAGATAAGATCAGGCCAACTCTCAATCAGCATGCACTGTTCTGCTGCTGTAACCACTGTATGTAGCTGTGGCGAAATAACCTATAGCTGCAGTGTATGTATGAATAAAATCTGAAGAGAAAAGAGTTTTTGTTCTAACTCTGAAAGCTCGATGGCAGGTTGTTCTGTCACCACAGTAGTATTTTACCACTCAGACCTGTATTTGAACTGTGCATGTCCCTCATCTAATCTCTCTGGATGTTTACCTTTTTCCCCTGCTGCTCATACTCTTATCTCACTCATCAGCACAGCCTTGGTTGTAATATAGCACTACCCTCAGTTATATCTACTTCTGCTTTCTGTAGTTGGAGGGGTTTTTAGTGGGACAGTAAATCTACTCAGCTAGAAATGTTGCTGTTATTGAATTTCAGAGCAGATAACACATATATGGCTTAGTGTTGTACGAGCTGGTTTTGCCCAATTACTTAAAAAATTGATTTTTGTAGGTTGTTTTTTTTTTTTTCCACTAGTTTCCTGTGAGTTTGGAAAGCCCACTTCCAGTTTCCCAGTCCCTCCACTTCTTGTGTGCTAAAGGGCAACAGATACAGTAACATAAATAGGGCTTAGTGTTGTGTGAGCTGGTTTTGTCCAGTTACTTAAAAAAATAATTTTAGCAGGGCTCTTTTTGTTTTGTTTTTTAACTGGTTTCCTGCCAGTTTGGAAAGCCCACTTCCA
>JAPQRP010000025.1:15238021-15253202 GCA_037367295.1 Apogon hyalosoma
TAGATAGATAGATAGATAGATAGATAGATAGATATATACTGTAAAAAGAGACAAATACTAAATTCTCTAAAATATAACAGGTTAATATGCATAATTTATGTACCTCAAAATGTCTCCATACAAATTTGGCATCACTAACACATCAAACTGTGTGGGATCCTGTACCATCTGTAAAAAGAGGAATAACCAAGGCTACTATTTACTTAGAATGTTAAAGCATGCAAAATTACCACTAAGAAAACTCTTATTCATTTAAAAATGTTTACCCTTGTTCATAACTAATTCCCCCTGGAACTTACATTAAGGCACACAGTGTCCAAGTACATTTCAGTGAATTTCACATCTTTGTGCTTTTCGGCAGCCTCTCTGCACTTTCGCAGGAAAAGCCCATCTGACATACGCCTACAAAATGACACAGCAATTAATTTCAGCAAATACATTTTAACACAGTAAATATAGCTGAATTGTTTTGAATAATACTTACATAATATTAGCTTTATGAACAGCAGTAACACTGGCCCTCTTATTATTTCTGGCATATTCAAAAGCATACTCGGCGATGCGTTGACTGGCTTGCTCGGTAATCAGCTTAATACTTTGTACAACTCCATCAACAATCTGAAATATATCATATATATTCTTGGGTCTTGTGAAAAAAGTCAAAGGTCAAAGGTTAAAAAATAGAGCAGATTATGCACTATTAAAGGTTCTTACCACATGTTCAATCCCACTGTATTCGCCCTCGGTGTTCTCCCTAATGGTGACCAGGTCCACATCAGTGTATGGAGTCTGGTACCCCTCAATAGACACACACGGGCGGACATTAGCATACAGGTCAAATGTTTTCCTCAGAAGCAGGTTCATAGAGGGATGACCAGCAGCTATCGGGGTCTTCAAAGGACCTGTAAAGGAATTATACAGTGGTTTACAATGCAGAAAATAGTTAGTTTGTTC
The DNA here is from genome assembly GCA_037367295.1 of Apogon hyalosoma. Classification (NCBI taxonomy): domain Eukaryota; kingdom Metazoa; phylum Chordata; class Actinopteri; order Kurtiformes; family Apogonidae; genus Apogon; species Apogon hyalosoma. The sequence goes on from JAPQRP010000025.1 coordinate 15,238,976, forward strand.
TAGCTACACAAAATAAATTATTAGCCAGCATGTCTTGTTTGAGGAGCAGCCTACCTTTGAGGCCAATTTTATTTTTATCCATTGACTCTTTAGCATCAGGAGGAATCATCCACTTGCCCCCAGGTCCTTGAATTGCTGTAACATTTCTCTCTTCCCACTGTATAGGTGCCTACATCAGAAATACATTCACAATTAAAGTCCTACATCAATTAAGATTTTACACATGCACCTATTTACACAGAAATATGAGTTTCAGTAGATACATTTAGAAGGTCAAATGTTAAAAATAGGCCTAAAACCGAAAAAAATATATGATATATTAATGCTACTGGTTAACAGTAATGCATTTCCATGGCTCCCCCAGTACTTACTTTAGCTGCTTCAAATATCTTCATGACAGCAGTGGAGATCTCTGGACCAATTCCATCACCAGGGATTAAAGTAACGGTCTGCATCTGTGACACAGAGCAAATAAAATAATCCCTGTACAGCAAAGATTATGCAATTGTACAATCCACGCATGATACTGCAAACACTAAAGTTAAAAAACAGTAGTTACAGAGGAAATTTGCCTACCCCACGGACAGACGTCACAGGTCTTGAAGTCTCTGTCTTCAAAGCTCCAACCACCCGTGACACCTGACAATCAAAAAAGCTTTAATATTTTTATAGCTAATGTTGTTATAACTGTGTTTAAAAACAACACATTACAGTAGGGCTATAATGGGGACACAGTCTATAGGAGCAATGGACACACTAAGACAAAGGAATGTGTGTGTTTTGAAGTTAACTACGTTCTAAATCTGATTAAATGTAGAAATTATATATAGATATATTCTTAACTAATCCATAATTACTACATTATGACTCAGTGGCACCTATAGTACACACAAATCAATACAGAAAACAGTAATATGTCATATAATATATAAGAGATGAATGTTTGAAGTTAGAAATCTGCAAAGGACATTCTGGAAAAGGATAGGCTTACTGTTTTCATTAAAAAAAGAAAATGACCTGTATTAGTGAGGTAGTGAAGCTTTCTGTCTTCACCTACCTGTCCACAGCATCACTGAGCATTAGCAAAGCCAAGGGTTAAAGTTATGATGTAGTTGTCAAATAGCAAAAGCAAAGCACAAGATTATATTTGCTGCATAGCTGACATTCTACTGCAGGAAATGCAGATATTTCTGATTTGAAAAATGTAGGAAAAGAAAAAGGCCCTTCCAGACTATAATTTACTTTACTTTAGAGGGAGATTGCCATTTCAGATTTCATCTAACCAAATAAGAGTGGTCCATTAAAAATACTTAGCCTTAACTTACTTCCTGTGCCTTGATTTTATCCTTGCCATTGCTCGATAAACCCAATTTTCTTAGTAGATTAACAATCTGTAGATGAGATTTGATGCCAGATATTATCTTAAAAGAGGTTTTCAACTTGAGGAATAAAATAACACTGACAGGCTACTGTAAATTTTATCATGTCTTAGCTAGCTAAAAAGTCAGGAGTCAGGTTGCTATAGTAACTGCAGTTCAGTAGCCTACACGCTAGCAGCTAGCTAATTAGCGTAGTGACTTTAGACTACGTGTCGTCTTTGTCATTGTGAGAAAATTAAAAACTTGAATGGTATTTAATAGCTGAATGATAATGCCCTGCATTGGAGTCGCACTTAACAATAATAAACACATTTATCCCTTACGTACCGCTGACCTCCACGCCATCCCTGCCATCCTCAGCTATAGCCAAGGTCGACGCAGTGTTCGTCAAGCTGCGAACACCACAAAGCGGATTTCCTTTCCATTTCCTTTTGTCGAATAAAGGTAACACCAGCAGATAATTTTGCAACCTTCAATTGATAGTTTTACAAGAACTTTAATGTTTTGTAGTTGGATATTCTTGTATATTCATTTTTTTTATATTTCAACAGAACAACTTATTATTTATTGTGCTGTTACTTTGATCTAACGGGATGAAAAACAAATTAAGTGTGATGACTATCAGTTATTACCTCTGTAGACAACTGTTTTCACTTGGATCTTGAGTATTTTACATTTTGAAGACAAAACCGAAAATAGATAGGATATAATATGAAATGTTAATGTGTTTTGATTTTATTCTCCGATATGCGGATTTCCTGGAAGGTGGTGTCTTAATTGTTGTTGACAACTACCACCAGAGGGTGGCGCCACTGAACTACTTCTTTGAGTACAATTGCTATTTTTTTTTTTTTTTTTTTTAAATATATACATATTTTTGTAGCTAGATCTACAGAACGAATAGATGTAGACAAAAGAGCCAATTTATGCCCTTTAAAAACATTTTATTTTCCACAAGTTGGTCATACACATAGCAAACTGTATGGTATAAAACAAGTAGAAACAGCTGCCACAATCATTCACTTTTTGCAAAGGTTTAACTTACAAAGCATACAGCATGGGACAAATAAACTCCCAGAATGATCCAGCAATGCAAAATGGAAAAGCTCTTACACACTGAAAACCTATATAAATTCTTAAGCAGCATAGCTCTCAGCATAAATGCAGGCTACAGCATGGCACAAAATGCACACTGTGCACGTAAAGACATCTTTGAACCAAACTGAAGGGTGTCAGTATGGATAAAGGTTTTCAAACCACATACATGTATCACTATGATACCCAGTGCATAGGATGTAATAAACGTCAACAAATGCCTCACACTGCAAAACGGAGCATGTGTCTGGCAGTAATACTTGTCAAGCATTTGGATATAGCTAAGTAATTTGAAAAACCTACAGTACAGAGAAACATGGTATTTTTTTTTAAATGTAAAACAAAAACATTGCTAAATGTTGCACACAATTGTATCAAAAATAGCCCAGCTCAGATGGCATACTGCTTTGACTGCTTCTTAAGGCTCATAGACCTTTCAGTTTGTGAAATTACATGTGTTGCTCTGTTGTTGAGGAGCCTGCATTCATGAAGAACATCTGTGGAAAGAGGAATCATAAACAAGGGTTAGTAAAGTAAAGCACAATGCAATTTGACAAGTGATTACATGCACCACTTGATACATATTTCATATGGTATCTTACCGTTAAATTGTTTGTAAGCTTCTTCAATAATGGTATTATTTGACCTCTTTATCTCCCAGTAAGTATCTTCCACCCATGGTCTGCAATCAGGATGTTCAACAAGCTGCCCATTTTTGCATAAACCAGCTAGAAATTAAGAAAAATACAATTAAAATTACTGTCTTATCAACACACTTTTAGTTGTACTTAGAAACAACATGTCAGTGATGTCACTCAAACCATTTAGATGATAATTATATGCAAGAGGTGACTGTATTAACAATTTACCAAATATGATATACAAGTATACTATACCTTTAATGGTATCATCAATATCTTTACATAACTGGTACAAATCACTCCCACGTCCGACCACTCGTTCACCTATAATTTAAGCAGAAAAATACCAAAGGTCTTTAGATATATTGAGTGCAGTACAGTACATAGCACTGAATGTGGTTACCCTGAAAAATAACTATCTTTAAAAAAAATCTTACCATCCAGCACTTTGATGTTGGGAAACATCTCAAGAACAACAGATCTATATGATGAGTTTCTGCAAACTGAAAAAAGGGTCATTGTAAGCTCCTATTCATTTTCTATCCATTTTGTTTACTATGAAAATAGCTGAAAATTACCTGGATTAGTGTAATTGTAGGTGTTATCTTTAAGACGTATGCTTTCCAGCTTTCTCAAAGACTGAAGGCAATAAAGGCTTTCGATACTGTTAAAACATGAGATGCAAGAAGATTTCGATGTATTTGATATACATTTACAGACAGATTTCTGTTTACTCATCTGACGTTTACATGCAGTTAGGGATAATGTGCCTGAAAATATACCTGTTTATGGCATTACCGGCCACATTTAAATTCTGTAAAGCATCACAAGTACGCAGAGGGTCTGAAATGAGAAAACGGAAGAAAAATAATCCTCTATGCACAAAACTCCAACTCCTCTTACAGTGTGCTTTCTTTGGCATGTATTCACTAAGCATAAAAACAACAGTTGATTGCACCAGAAAGCTTACCTAAATTGGAAATCCGGTTTGAAGACAAGTTGAGCACTAAAAGAAGTCGCAGTGATCCTAGAGGGGCTAAATTAGTGATATTATTTCCCGAGAGGTCCAGTCTTTCTAAATTTATACACTCCCCGATGCATCCAAGGTCATGTATTCCTGTAAGACAATGATTACATTTTTTTTTTTTTTTAATTGCAACATTTAAGATCAAAATGGTATTGAATTAATTTCATCTTACCAACACTTCTCAGTTTGAGAAACAGTATAGACTCCAAGTCAAATTCTCCTGAACGAGACTTAAGCAGCACAGCAGTAATCTTCTCAACGTCTCCATCTGAAATAATCAGAGCAATAAGACTGTAGCATAGTGAAGCACAAAATTCACTTCTCCATCCTTATATACGTAACGCAAACACAGACTTTTGAGTCAGAGCTACAAAAGAAAAAAAATGCTGGAAGCGTTGTGTCTGTTCTGTTTACGGTGGAATGAGCAAATAACTCATGCATTAATCCCCAAATACTAAATACTCATTCAGACATTTCATGAATTTCATATCTGGCAGCACACTGAGTTTTTCCTCAGCCATCTCATAAAACAGGGCTCATAAACAGGCAGATGTGTTGCTGTTTGTGATGGTATTTGTTGCCAGTTGCATGCATGAATAACAACTGGCAGAGTTATATTTGGTTTACTTTCCGTAGGCTAAATCATTCCTCAACTCTCAACTTACATGCTTTTCATTACCCTGCAGATATGAAGCCGAATCAGGGCAGAATCACTGCGAGAAATGTCTGAACTGATAAAACTCTATTTATATGTGACATATATTTGGACTGGCATTAATACAGGTTTTAACATGATGCATAAATTATAACTTCGGGCAGATTTAGTACATTATTAAATGGGGGAGACGTTTATAGATGTCGAGTGCATCTGATATATAAATACCAGAAAACATATGCACTATAAGTGACATGAACATCTTGACTAGACCAGTTTGATGTTATTGTAGCTAATGTTGGTAGCTACCTGTTTCTTAGCTATGAACGCTGCGAGGGAACGGCTACGTGATTCATAATGATGATTCAGCGAGATGAAGGTGGGTGGGTTATTTAATGAAATGGTAATTATTCTTCATTTTTCTGATGATGACACACGCATAATTGTGCGCACCGCGGAGTGCGTTGTTTGCTAAATCTTAGACACAGCTAGCTAACCGCTACTGACTAGCATAGCCGCGTAGCAACAAGCTATCCATCACAACTTACCTTGGTCCTTATCTCGCTTATGGTCCATTGCAGGCAACTTTGCCTCACAGAAAGCTGCCTATCGTAACTGAAATAATTTAAACAGTTCAGTTAAAACGCTAGGTGTTGGTTGTTTTAGGGAAATGTGAAACTGGCATCTGTCCTGGGGTGCAGTCAGGACACGGTTACAGTAACAGCAGGCAGGTGGATGAGACGGACCTCAGTCTGCAGTCCAGCACAGAGGGAGGGAACAGTCTGTGTGTGTGAGAGAGGGATGATGCAAACATGGAGGAAAACACTACTGCAATTATTGGATGGATGGTCCTGCAATGCAACAGGTCCTTGGTTGATCCAAAGTTGATGTTTGATGGTTTACTGCAGGGTCTGGAGCTGCAAGAACTAGATTAAAACCTCAGTTATTTGGATGATGCATAGATAAACCAAAGGTAAATTGTCATGTCAGTGGTGGATTGAGCTAAGAATTCATGATCATTTTTATTCTACTGCTAATCTACTCTAGCTTCAGTAAAATAAACAATCAGGGGGTCATAATGAATAAGAGGTGCTCTAGTTGCTAAATTAGTGTGAGATGTCATATGTTTACACGCACAGGAGCATCCCAGCCTCTCCAGGTATTTCTGTATTATTTATTTATTACTCCTATTGGGTTGTCTTCTCTCCGTGGACGTGGCTGGTGATACAGATCCGCTTGCAGTGTTTGGACAGTGCACATCCACTGGGACTCGCTCTGTACTTTTTTTTTTTTTTTTTTAATCCATATTATCTTCCACATTTTTGTTGTCAGGATGGACAAATGTAAGAAATAAGCGCATGAGTGATATATTTTTGAGACTTTTTACAACGTCGTCGACCCATCCAGTGAGGGGTCTTAGACTCCGTCGGCATCTTAAATGCCTTTAAGTGTGAAAAGGCTTTGGACGTTCAGTGATTTGAATGTGTACAAGCAACAGATCACTTGATAAAGATGGGTAATAAACAAACCATATTTACTGATGAGCAACTTGATGCCTACCAGGTAAGCATGCATGCCAGATTTTATCTACATCACATTGGAGAACATGCTTTATTTTCAGTCACACACATTTGGTCTGTTATTTTCTGCACAGCGTACAGTCTCTACACTTTGCATATTGAAAATAATAACTTGTAAATGGATTTTAAAAAGCAAAGTGGAGCATGCACTGTCTCATGGGCATATGCATGGCTGGTTTTCACTGTAATGACAGTAAAATATACAGACTGTTGTGTTGAAGAAAAGTGATTTCACACTGGTGTTTGGTCAGATAGTTGCAGTATGTCTTAACACTGACAGGTACTTCTTATAGTATCCTCCTGAGACCCAGCAATGCATTTTTGTTCTCTGTAGGGGACATATTTCACAGCTTTACCTAACAAGAAGCATTAAGAAGTACTACATAGGACATTTCATTAAAAAATGTATCTGAAAAAACTGTTGCATCAAGCTGTTTCCAGTCAAGGCAATTACTTAAAATAAAATAATGGTGAAACTTTCACTCTCCTGGGTCTCAGGAAATTAAGTGACATTATGTGGTTTTGATTTCATTGCACACCCTGGAAATCTTGTTTTCTATCTGAGACCTGCGAGTTCTGAGAATGTCTGAGTTCCTATTTCCTGCTGTGTAGCCCAGGTTCTAGAAGAAACATAACTTTGTCTGCACAGGTTTATCAGGAGATTAGGTGTGGAATTAATAATTCACACCAAGCCAGTGTGATGCACTGTGAAACTCTACTCTCAGGAGACTTCTCAAGAGCCTCTCTGGTTACTCCTGCTATTCTTTAAAAGTCCTTATTTGAGTTGTGTTGTCTCCTGTTTCCCCTTCCCCTAGCATCAAAAATTGAAGACATAATTCCAGATAATGTCACATGACTGATGATGAAAATAAAGTTTATTTAATAATAAATTCAGAAGTCAAGCCAACAAACTCTTTACTTTTCAATCTACAGTTTTTTTTCTATCTGATAGAGACTAATAGGCAAAGGCAATCTATTAAATATCACTACGAATAGGATTGCCATTTACCCTGAAGGTCTATATTTTTTTAATCACATTGCCTGTAGAGCGCTAGTGGCTGTGCTCTGCTTCTCACACTCAGAAACACAGCTCAGACAAAGAGGATACAATGGAATTGTGAGTTGATGTGGTTCCAGTGGGGCTTTTGGATAATACGAGTGCCAGCACATGAGTGTCAGACAACACCAGATCATGTTCCTATGCATCATCGTTCCTATTTCACTTAGCAGGTGACAACACTCACACATCATCATCTAAGAGACACTGGAGACCTTTACGAGCTCTTACACTGAGGGTTGTTCACAAGGCTAGAGAGGATGTGTATTGTTAATTTATGTGACTCACTAATGTGTCATTCAGAGTGTTTAGGCCTTTTGAGATACAACACATAAACTGGATAGTCTACATGTTCACATTCATTAGATGTATTATATTGTTACTCACATGACATATTTCTGTTTTTATGCAGGACTGTACATTTTTCACCCGCAAAGAAATCCTGCGGTAAGTGTTGTTTCATTTCTACAGATTTTCTCTTAACTTTTCATCAGTGTTTTGTCATCATTGAAAGATAATTTATACCCAAGTTTCCTCAGCATAATATAGAATTATTGTGTAAATCACAAATCATATTTTTGTTAGAAGGGATTATACATAGTATTACTTCAGAGTGTGTGAACCAGAGAATCAAACTACATTTGACTCCTGTTAAAGTAATTAAAAGTGTGAACATACACTTTTTATGAGCCATGCCAAACCATTGAAGCAAACTGCATCCAATTCAAGTAAGTTAATGCTGAAATTGATTTCATTAGCAGTTGTAATGTGCCATTTTGGCAGTGGTCAAACAAGGAAATGATAAAAAAATGCATGATAAAACTATTAGCAAATTTAATGATAGTATGTTATGGGAGCTAGTACAGGTTGTTTGCTTCTTATCAGATCATTTGCAAAAACAACAATGAATTTAAATCAAATGTCATGATAAAACCAATTGAGAACAAGCTTTTTACAGTCACTCAGAGATATCATGTATTGTTTGATAAATGCAAATATAAATGCAAAGCAAATATTGGCTTTAATGGTTTATTAGTTATGAAATGTAACTATGAAGTTTCTTTCGTATACCACAGGATGTTGTGTAAACCTTTAACAGTTACATTGACCTTTTGACAGTGGTGTTGTTTTTCAGTGCAGTCAAATGAAGTGTCACATTTCTACCTCTCTCTGCTTGTGCAACTGAACCCTCAAAAAATAATGGATCCAATCGAAACCAAGTTAGTGCTGCAGGTCTTGCAGTTCGCTGGAGATTATTTCTCTTTACCTGTCACTAACCCGCTACACAGCAGGCATAAATTAAACAAATCATTCACTTTTCTGACTAATGGAATTGACCTGTCACTCTCATGTTTCAGTATCTGTTATCAGCGGTCATCACTGTTATCAGATTAAATAGCCACTTAAAGAAATTAAAGTTAGAGGTTTGAGAAAGTTGGATTTCATTACTTTCTATGGTGGAACCTTGTAGCCTACATCAAAACAAAATGACTCAGATTTGTTCAGAGTAACCTACTGAAGGAGGAGTCTTTGCAGTGGACACTGAATCCTCCAGACAGGTGAAAACCCACAGATCTTGTCATTTTCTCTACTTATTAAAAATTTGTGTTCTTTTCCTCTTCACTGATAATGAATTTGACTTGGATTTTAAGGTTAGCAATGAAACTGACAATCAGCAGAGGGTGTAATGGAGCCCTGCACTTTACAACCCTCATAAAACACTAGTTGTTTCTGTTTCCAGCTGCAGCTGTTATAGCACAGTTATGTAATGTCAAGGAAAGAGCTTATCGCTGATGTGTAGAAGGTCAAGCCTTAACATCAGATATTAACATTTTACTGTTTCGACCTGGAAACATCATAGATTTATGTTAATTATATCAGTCAGATGAGATAAATGCATTGGTAAACAGGTCAATCTATTCACAAACTTTCACAATCTAAGCTGTGCCGTATAAACATTCTCAAAGGTCATGATAGATAAAACTTTCTGTTTGCTTCCTGCATTTTACCAGTGAAACCCAAACATTTTGGCAAGTTTACCTAATTTAATTGAGGTAGGATTGTTCAAGAAGACTGTTGTTTCTGTTTGTTTCTGTTGATGGATGGCACTATAACACAGAATTATTTAAAGAGTAGTAGAGGGAGAGGAGGCTGTCGATTAACACTGATTTTGCTGACATCATGAGTATATCATTGTTTATATATGGGTGCTTCTATGAAACTGGTCCTAAAAACAGGACATGGGGGCTAAAAATTCAAACCAGATGTAGATTAATGTTGTGAAGCAAGTTTGGAAGCACTTTGGGTCTATTTTAAAAATAAATATTTACTGAGATAAAAGAGAAACATTTTATCAGATAAAACACATTTTTATGTAATTTTTTTATACAAAAATCTGCATGTAACATGGTAAAAGGACACGAAAATTACATGCTACTACTTTTTTTGAATATCTTTTTATTCTCTCACAGGTACATTTTGGGAATCTAACTAATTATGCAAGGCAGAGTGTTTCACAAAAATGACCGCTGTTGCAAAATCACTCACGATTTATTTGTGCTTAAATGAGCAGGTCCCACCCGCAAGTAGACACGATGGGTTATGCATGAAACCTGGAATGAGACTGCTGGTTCATGAAAAACTTGCATGTCTGGATCAGAAATATCACTAGGATCCTCAACTTTAACATAGTGTCTTTATAGCGTTATATATGACAATTTACAACCATGTTTTCAGATCAAATGCACTGACACCTAGGTAGCTTTTTCATGTCCCAATATTTTTGGCCCCAATATTTTATCAAAAATTCATAAATTTTGGGATGGCTCAGAGCAAGAGTATAATTTATTTATTTATTTTTTTAATTTATCTGAGGCCATCATTAGGTACATCCTGGGGGGAAATATGTCTAAATTTCGGTTTTATTATTGGGTCTGAAAAGCGGACAAAGTGCCAGACACCAAAATGAATTCAGTTTTATAGAAGTACCCACATATTACAGGTTGAAGGAATTAGAATGAAAAACAGTTAACTAAATATCACAGAATATGAGTGATTCCATGCTGTTTCAATGAGGATTTGATTCTTCAACCTATTTCTACATCTTCTATTGAAGGAAAAAAATATGTACATAAATATATAAAATCTAGAGGTATACAACTTTTTTTTTCTTCCTTCTATGTTTATTATTTCACTTTTGTACAGTTGGTTTAAATCAGAACTAAGGGATGTATAATCTTATTAATAATTCAACACATATTGATAAAGATTTCCTGTTTGTGTTTGTCTCTTGTTTACAACAAATACAAAGAAACTTTTTGTCACATTATCAACATGATCATATCAACAAGCAGAGTGAAGCCAAATACGAACTGATGCTGTGATGGTTATGGTCATCTTAGTGTTACTGTATGCAGACGATGTGTTCTTATTAGTGAAGGGGTGGAGGTTGTGCTCTGTCATATAGTATTTTATTATCTCCTTGTTAATAAAATGTCAAGAGTACATATATTAAAAAAAAAAAACAGAGCAAAGATCTCCATTTGTTTTCTAGAGGTTCTAGAGGTATACAACTTAAATGAAACATTCCAGCTGGAATTTACTCTTGAAATTGCACATTTTTCTCAGTACTTGATGTTGTATCCATTATTCTGACAAACAGCACTATTCATGAATTATATCATCTTCATTTAAGTTTACTTAGTGGAAGTAATATCAGATTATCTTTTTAGTGGTCAGTACATTGTTTTTTGTAAAATTAAACCTTAAACATAATGGTTTAAAGTGTTTTGTTTTGTTTTTTTAATTACAGGCTGCATGGCAGATACCATGAGTTGGCTCCACATCTGGTACCAATGGACTACACCAATGACCCTGAATGTAAACTACCTTTAGCCTTGATAGTAAATATGCCAGAGTTAAAGGTACAATATCCTTTTTTTTTGCACTTTCTTCATAGCTCTTTTCAAACAGATCAGCCTCTCTTACATCCTCATTTTTACTTCTGTTTTTTACCCACTGTTATTTGTTTAGAATTTTGACGTGGGGTTGCATTAAACCCAACGTGGCACATACTGCTCATGTGGGCCGACGCTTGATCAATACAGGCTCTCTGGTCTTTCAGGGACCAAAATCGATTTTTAACTGCCATCATCACAAATCTGATTGTACAAGACAACACATTTTTGAGCTTATGAAATTTAATGTGCCATGAAATTATGTACCTTAGCAGGACTGCATTTCCTTCTATTTAGAGCACATCTTCATAGAACTTCCAGAAAATTTAGAAATGTCATGTTACATAACACTACTTATTACATTAGCTCTGCATTTTGCCATATATATATATATATATCTTAAAAATGAATATAAATGGAATCCATGGTCAAGAATTTTGCACAGAGCCTGTAATGTGCTTTTCATCTGAGTATAATTAATCCCTGCCTGTAAAAATGTCATAGTTAAGTCTATGAAGACGACAGAGGTAAGATGGAGACCAGACTAGGCAGGACTGATGAGTCTTAGAAAATGGTATTTCAGAGATTTATTATCATAAATAAATGCATTTTTTGCTGAAGATGGAGTTGACTATAGTGCATCAACTGATTTCTGTTTATAATGACTTTAGTTTCAGCATGTGATTGCAGTTTTTACCAACAGGGACTGGTAAAGACATTTGGCAAAGGCACTCGAGACAACAGCAGGGCAGCAGGATGTGGTTCTGACTCATTTGTAATAGCCTCGGCTCTAATGTAAATTTTGTGTGAAGTTGTGTCACATCAGCTAATTATAAGTGATATTAAAAAAAAACAAACCCTCCAGCAACTCACAGTGGAGTGACAGTAGAGTAGAAAATATTGACTTCAGCAAAGAACAAGTCAGCTTTTTCCTGTTGAAGAATTTGCTATTCTTCAGCAGAATTACTCACATTTTTACATAGAAGTGACAGCAAATGGTTGTGAAATGATTATAATTCTTTCAAGATATTTTCAATGACTTTGCCATGTCCAAACAATATGCTGCACTCATTGTAATCAATTTAATTGTTACGTCAATGTGTAAAAACGTTTTCATTCATATATCTAAATGTTATCTGCAGGAAAATCCATTCCGTAACAGGATCGTAGAGTCTTTCTCAGAGGATGGGATGGGAAATCTCAGCTTCAATGAATTTGTGGACATGTTCTCAGTGTTGAGTGAGATGGCTCCGAGGGAACTGAAAGCCATATATGCCTTCAAAATATATGGTGAAGACGTATTTATAGAATGTGCATGATAATGTTTGTAATTTCTAATAATGTGCAGAAGTGAAACGTTTTCATTCTTTACTGTCCATAGATTTCAATGTGGATAATTTTTTGTGCAAAGAGGATCTGGAGAAGACACTGAACAAGCTGACAAAGGAGGAGCTGACTCCAGAAGAGGTTGAGCTCGTGTGTGAGAAATCCATCGAGGAGGCTGATTTAGACGGAGACAACAAGCTGTCCTTCGCTGACTTTGAAAACATGATAACTAGAGCACCTGACTTTTTAAGGTAATGCACCTTCAGTAAATAGAAAAGTGCAGATTAAAGAGAAGCATTTGTATCATGTTAGTTTTCTTTCACGTCATCTAGTGGTAATTAAAATCAGGCAATGCAGTCATACAGAAGTACTGCAGTACAATAGATGGGTTACTTAAAAAAAAAAAAAAAAGATTCTATTTAAATTTTTATGAAAGTATACGTATGCCCCCACTGGAATGATGACAGTTTCCTCTATTTCTGTTAATTTAGTATTCATAGAGGAAGTCTGTGTTTGCATTCATTCAAATTCTCTCTGTCTTCACTCCAGCACCTTTCATATCAGGATCTAAAAGGGCTCCGTGGAAAGTTTCCAAGGTGGACAGTGTGGATTCTACCTCCTCTGTGTGCAGCCACAGCACATCCATCAGTGGTCCTTCTGTTATCCCACCCTTACTGAATCCTGCTCAGTTAAAATGCACAGAGATGCATAAAGGAAGGTTGAAAGATTCTCAGGACTCTGCATCTCTTAACAGATAATAGAATTTAGTTTTCTATTCATGGAACATAAAATGTGATCTTATTCAGCACTGAATAACTGATCAGATGAGATGTATGTATTCAGTAATACTAAAATGTATATAGACTTGCTGCACGTTGCACATAACCTGAGTGTTGTCCTAAATGACACATTAGATATAAAATATTTATGTAACAGAGGACAAAGGCTGAAAGGAATGGAATCACAGTATTTGCATTAAGGGCCTAAATATAATTCTCTATCTGAGCTATGCAATATTTTTAAACATATGTAACATCTGATCAGCGATATGAACCAAGGTTATGTTTATGGTTCAGAAAAAGGATTATGATGACAATCATTTATATCCTACTGTTTGTCAGTGAATGAAGGGCTCTGCAATCGGAACTCACTGTTACAGCTCTTATCATGAGATGTTTGTCATATGTAGGGTACATTTTTCAGTATTTAATTACCTAATGCTCTTTGTCTTTAAATAAATGTTTTCCTTTGTTGTCTGAGTGAACTGGTTTGTGAGAATATTTGTAAAGGGTTTACAGTTGTGCTCATAAGTTTACATACCCTGACTGAATGCGCATTGAATGTTCCAACATGACAATGACCCAAAACATAAGGCCAAGTCGACCTGTCATTGGAACAACAGAAAAAAGTGGTGAAGGAGTGTCCATCTCAGTTTCTTGACCTCAATATCATTGAGCCACTTTGGGGAGGTGTCAAACATGCAGTTCATGCAAGAAAACCCAAAATCTGAA
>JAPQRP010000025.1:15266994-15290690 GCA_037367295.1 Apogon hyalosoma
GGGTTGGTTCTGCTGCCTGTCATTACTGGATCAACTGACCATTTGTTCATGCGCGACAGTAACTGTACTTGGACAAATTAACCCAAATGCAGAGACGTTCAGAGTCATTCTGAGCTGCGGATTGATCAATTGCGCTAAAATGTTTAATCAGATTAATCATGATGATTGATTAATCTGCGTTAATGCCTTAGTTTTGACAGCCCTAGTTCATTTACAATCATTTCTACCCCAGAGGTGTTTGCTCTTTGCTTATTTGAGGGAAACAGAGGAGGAAAAATGGCGCATAAGGCAAAGAAGCTGTTATACCTTTTATGTTACGTTATTTGTATATTTGAATACGTATTTGGTATTGATTTACTCTTGTCCTAACACTACAGTAGCTACTGGTTTTGCATAACATTTGCAGATAAATTTCATTAGAGCAATACCTTGTTTTAATAAACAATTTGGCCTAAACACCGCGTCCACGGGGGCCGCCATTGTTGTTTCACGGGCTATGTGATGTCAGAGCTCATAACTGGGAGTACATCGATCTAGTATGAGTTCAAGGATGGAAGTCACGGGTTTGACTGCCATTCCAGTGCATTTTCACCAGTAGCAGGTTGGAAAAATACAAGTTATGAGTGTCCTAGAACACAGCATTATTCACTGTGGCTGACAGGGAAACTGCCACAGGTGATGTTTGCAATAGTCACTCTCCACTGTGGTAACACCACAAATTTAAAAGGGGAATTATTTTATTTTTATACTGTTAAATTGTTTTATATTGTAGTTAGTTATTTAAAAAAAAAAAAAAACATGTTTATTTGCCTAAAATCTTTATCCTGTGTTTTATCATAATCAACTAACTAAAGGCAAAATCATAAAATTATTCAATGATCGTGACATTTCATGTAAAAAGTACTGGCTTTGGTGATACTGGCCCTGTACTGGATCAATACCAAAATTCCCAGTATCGCCCATCCTTAACTCCTAAAGCTCTGAAAATCTGCACGCACACTCATCCTGCAGGAAATCACGAGGCATTAAAATAAAAAAGTATCCATTTGATTTTTATTTGGAAAATTAAAATAAAGTGCTTTTTTTATATACAATACAAAAAAGAAAAAAAAAAACAGTAGTGATGTATGATACAAAAAATACAGTTCACAATATTTTTACATTGGCAGCTGAATTTACAAAACAATTTTACATAAAAACTCAATTACAATACATGTTGACAAGAGTCTGAGCAACCTGTACTGTCACGAAGAGGCCTGGCTATAGTGGTTCAGAAATAGAGCAGACGACGATACTTTAGGTTTCACTGTCAAGTTCAGAGTATTGTGAACCATGAAAGAGTTTCGGCTTGTTATCAAATAGAAGCATGATCAGTACCTGCACATTTGACTAAATAACTGCCACTTTATATTTGTTCTGCACTCAGCAAATTTAATGTTCAGATGACAGCCACTTCACCAAAAGCTGCCATTTACTTGGATGTGTGTGTGTTTTTGTGTATGTGTTTTTTGTTTTTGTTTTTTTTTTACATTTTTTGTTTTGTTTTATAATAACAGTCAAAGCGTGAGTCGTTCATACTGCATGATTGATTATAGCTGACCGGTCTTTAGAAAATTCACACAGAGCCATTGTTGCAGTGCCATTTACAAGTATGTAACATAATACTATACTTATCTATGTTTTAATATCTCAGAGTCAGCCAGTGGTTATTTTATGTGCTACACTTTGAGGAATAACGTTAAGTCCCTGACTGAGGTTGAAACAAATGTAACAAAAATAAAATAGAAAAAACACCTCATGGGCACATACTGTACAACGCTGCTGACAGTACTGAATTACATGTTTCCACTCCTGTTTCTGAACGTGGCCAGTCCTTATAGCGTTTGACTCTACAGTACTACTACCTGGTTGGAGGCACGTCTCTTGATTTGTTTCCAAAGGCATGATCCACTTATCCCAAGGCAGATTTGTTATCAAATCCATAACCTGCATTATTCTAAGGCTTTTCAACATCATGTGCAAATCCTATGCATTCTGAGTCGAGCAGTGTGCCTTTCTGTGATTATTGTTAGTAGTGTTTTCAAAGTTCTTGGCTGCGTTACAATAATTGTGCCGTACTCAAATAAGACAATACCATTATTGTAGGTTCAAGTTTCTCTGACACCCTGATGATAAAGTTTAATAAATTTGACTGATCATTGTTTTTTTTTGTTTTTTTTACGTGAATGTGAAGATGGGAAATTCTGTTACTTACAATGTATAATTCTTATGTTTATTACTGAATGAGGATGGAAATTATTGCTTTTATGGTAGCCTTTAAACCATTTAAGCAAGCAGAGGGTTATTCTTCCATTCCTGAACACTCATCATTTAATAAGTACAGGTGTGTGTTATTAAAATCAGATGATGAATAGATTAAGTGTTTTTTTGTATATATTTTTTTTAAAATCTCCCTTTGTAAACAGTTAAAGATAATTAAAATAAAACATCACAGAATGACAGTCTCTGTTAAAGAAACATCTAGACACATAATTCTAATAATTATAATAAATATTAATGATCATTTATCATATTGAGATAAATCAGCAGCCAAAAAAATAACATTATCATACTGGACCCTCATGTCTTTTCATTTGTTTTAGTGATGCCAGACCTTCAGAGTTTCCCCCATCCTGCTCCACTAAATACACCAGAATGGCTAAAACCTCTTGCATACTTACAGTTTCAGTGTAATGCAAGTGATCGTGTATGTGTGTGTTGGTGGGTGGGTGTGTATTTGCAGTGCCACAGATCCTATAGTAACTAACAGCGCCAACACCTTTGTGCTTACTCAGTGTCGAGGTGAGGTTTTCTCGGTGTTTGCCTCACTTCACATTATTTGCTTTGCATAGACTGCCTATCTCATGAAAAACAGTGTGATAATACCTGGAATGGGCCTTTTCCCTTTATCACATTTGGTGCAAGAAAACCCTTCCACAGAGGATCCACTATTAATACAGATACTGAATAACATCTCTGTGTCACCCTGCATAATCTTAATTGGTGTTTAGTGACTGAGTGGTAGGAGTTTCTACAATATTTGCCAAGGTGATACCTCAGTTGTATTTTTCATAAATAATAGTCTTTCTTTTTAATCTTAATGTAACTTTTCCTCCCTAAATTGTGTCTCTGTCCTTGCTGTGTTACATTTAATTACCGTGAATGCACTCTGGCTATCTACGTCTGCAATGACAGGACATTTTTCCTTCCTTGCCACTGAACTGTTGTGAGTGTTCACCTTGCTACAGTACAGTATATAGTGCATAGCCTCAGTGAAGGGTAGGTTCTTACCAGATGACAGAATATGAAAAAAAAACAAAAAAAACAGCAAACACTGTGTCAGCTGTTAGTGGGAACATGCCTGAACATCACTCTGCATTTCAAAGCATTACTGGTAAATTATATGGACGGACTGAGTGGCAACGCTATGAAATTCAACAACTGAATCGTCGAAGCAACTTCTAAGCTTTCCATCCTGCGAATGTGAAGCGTCAAAAGTCTGAAGGCAAACCGAAAATTCAGTTTGCTTCGAATGCACTTGAATAAGAGGGAGTGACAGGAAAATAAAAAAATGTACATGGACTACAGGGAAAGAACAAAAAGGAAAAAAAGTGCAAAATCTGTGTTATGTTTCTCCACCAAGAGTCAGATGCTCCTCTGTTTTTTTTTTGTTTTTTTTTTCCCTCTCATAGAGTTTTGTCTTTCTCAGTAAGTGCACTCTTTCCCCTCGGTTTAAAACAAGTCACTCCACATAACATTAAGTCGGCCTCACACTATAGAGTCCTTAATCTCCGAACCCAGTCTCACTCGTGGCCGTGGGCATGAGGGAGAAATCTCTACATGACTTTCTCTGAAGTTCAGAGGTCTCTTTTCTGTCTCTGAGAAGCTCTTGCTGTTGTCGGGTGATGAGCACTCGTGCGGCGGAGTGCTGCAGATGTAGTTGTCATTAAGGGTCTGGTAGCCCTTATGATCTGACGCAGATGCAGTCACTGTGTTGCCATTGAGCGGTAAGTTCTCTGCAGGTTTCCCCCCTATTCTGGGTTTCTTCTGTTGGATGTTGGGGCATTCTCCCTCCTTGAGCATGGATTTCATGTGGTCGCGGTTCCTGTAGACCACAAATAAAGAGAAAACCACCAGGGAAAACGCCAGCAGGGCACACACCACGATCAGCTCGTTCCAGTAGGTCTTGGTGTTGATCTGTGGCGAGAGGGCCTTCCCGGGTAAAATGATGAACTCCTCCTGGGAGATCTGCGGCGTGTGTGAGCGGCCTGTCAGAGTGGTGCTCTCCTGCTTGGCCTCACCCCTCACGCAGTAGTTCGCCAACAGCTGCCTGAAGCCTTCTTCCACCGACCAGCACTCATAGGTTTCCTGCCTGTCAGCCTGAGCTACCACTACGAGCCCCCCCTCCGGACTGGGGTAATGAAAGTGACCTGCACTCTCACTGAATTCCCACTTCCTTTCAGCTAAATTAGAGCGCAGCTTGCAAGGCAGGACTTTGAAGGTGTTGGCTGGTATAATGATCACCTGGCACGAAGACATTCCTGTAGAATGGAAGAGCAAAGACATAGTTAGACACATGTACAGTTGTGGAAAAAATTATTAGACCATCAAAAATCATCAAAACCAATGGTTATGCAATCAAGTACTAACTCCTGTGCGTATCATGCGACTAGAACAGACAGAAAAGAAAACATGGAATGCCTAAAAGCACTGTTTTTGTCAGTACAATGCTATAGATATTGACGAAAGAACTTATAATTATTCAAGAAAACCATGGAAAATGGATCGATATCAGCTCTGAAATTAAACTCTTATGAGCTATTTTTGTTATTATTATATCTGCCCAAACAAATGTACCTTTAGTTGTAGCAGGCATTAAAATGAACAAAAAATTGAAGAAAACAAGGGCGGTCTAATCATTTTTTTCTGCAGCTGTAGCATTATATGAACATTAGCTGCCGTATCTACAGGATATGTGCATCTGAACTGATTTTCAACATTTGGGGAGTTCATTTTAACATGTATGTCAGCACTGATTATGGAATATATGCCCTTAAATGTAATTTGAGTCATTCTGAATACATATTACATGTACAATAAGTGTAAACACATAAACAGTAGGCTGTTTTTTCTGGTGAAAAGGATAAAAGCCAATTTTTTTCCCTGTATATTTTATTTTCCACGGCATCAAAATAAAATACGAATTTATAGCTCCATAGTAGAACACTTTATTTTGTGAAGTGCATTCTGTAGATTTGCACCTAACCTTCTAAAATGCCACCAGGAAAGGACGTTTGCACCTTCTCTGTTTCATACAGCATTAAAAAAATAAATAGTTAAAGATATAGTATAATCATATCACAAAAGAGTATCTGCAGGTTTAAAGAAGCTGAATTTATGACTTATTAAGAGGTTTTCCTTATCTTATGAAATTAAAATAACCTATTTTCTAATTTATGGTTAGCTATATTCACATAAGGTGCTTAATTTTCCCTGCACAATGACATTGTAGTGATTTACATATTTATCATTATTATTTTAACCCATAAAGACCCAAACATCCACTGTCAACCAAAAGCATCTACTGATCTAAACTGTTGATCCACTAATCCTATCAATCCATGTCAATAATTGGTGTGAAATAAATTTTTTCATTGTCATCAGATATGAACCATTTGGACGTTCAGAGGCTCCATAGTTACCATGGAAACGCCGTCATCTTCTACAACATTGATTCACCAGTAAAACCCATGGAGTTGGATCAGTGACGGTGGATAAAGAGACTGGGTTTATGTTCAGTTAATGACATATTTCATTGAAAAAGTCTTCTTCAGTTTTTTTCTGTTTTGATATATAATAACCTTTGAGTTTACTCTGAGCTTTTATGAACATCTACATAATCAGTCAATTAAACATAGGAAAATGATGATTTTTACTGGAAATAATGCAAAATTCAGAGGATAATGGTATAATAAATGGCGATAAATCACATAGGAAATGTTAAATTGAGAGAAAAAAATAATTTGGGAACGGCCAAAAAAGTCACACTGGGTCCTTATGGGTTAATATTGCAACTGATATTGCTATTTATATTGGACAGCTTGATGTATTTTTATTTTGTGTGTCTGTAAGCCCATGGGGTGAGAAGTTCTTGTGTGTCTTGTGTAATAATTTGTTATATGTTTTTATGTTTCTGTGGGGCCAAAGATGAATTTCCACAATGTGGACAATAAGGATC
The DNA here is from genome assembly GCA_037367295.1 of Apogon hyalosoma. NCBI lineage: Eukaryota > Metazoa > Chordata > Actinopteri > Kurtiformes > Apogonidae > Apogon > Apogon hyalosoma. The sequence continues at coordinate 15,273,272 of JAPQRP010000025.1, forward strand.
TATATTCTCTATTTTTCAAGCCATTTTTGGTCAAATTTACATTCACAGAAATAACAGTACAACAGGCCCCATAGTTATAGTAAATCTATGAAAGGTGGAGTTTACTTACGTGTAGGTGGAGGTTTAGCAAACCGTGGGCTAGGCACTGTCTTGTTGCAAATAGCTAATGTGTCTGCTTCATCCACATCCTGTTGCATCCTGTTGGAGCACATTTAATCAGAAGAGGTAGAATATATTAATGTCAACCTTATCATTGTGTGTTTACAGAAACCTGTTTGGATATTATTTCCCTGGGAGGTACATACTTGCTTGATGGAGACTGTCTGATATCCACACACTGCCTCCCGTTCCAGGCACAGTAAGGATCCCTGGAGAGGATGCACTCCCCACAGCTCTGATAATTACTGCAGTTAGCTACTGGGACCTCCACGAGTTCAGAGAAAGAGGAAACATAGAGCCGACCCTGTGGAGGAGAAAAGAGAAAGCAGAGACAGGAAGGAAATGTCCTAAATACAGTTAGTGGGTTACTATTTTCATCCAAAGTCTTCCTTGTCTGACCCTGATCTAAATACAGCAAAGTTTGCTTTTCTTTACATTTGGTGAATAGGAATTTATTTAAGCTATGCAACAAAAGAAATGACCAACACTGAAGCTATGAAAATGCCTGTAATTGCCCCAAACTGCTAATATACTTGTCTCTTTTTACCTTCTCAGAGTCCAGTTCAATGTGTTGCACTGGTTGGGCGTCACGGAAAAGCACCATCTCCTCAATGATGTGCATCTTGTTTTTAACATTAATGGCTTTATGAAGTCTCCCATCATCTGCAAAAAAACAGTATTTGAGGTTACATAAAAACTATACCGGTGCATGTTTCTGACTTAATGTTGAGAAATGGCTCACACAATAAGATAAAAGAAGCTGATGGGTGTAAATGTGTGCACTGTGCCCCACCTGTGCCGATGAAGAGCACATTATAGGCCTTCTTTGCTGCCTGGACTCGATGGACGGCGATCTGAGTGTAGCGAACATTACGCTTCAGAAGGAGAGGCTGGCTACGGATCACATTGTCCATCAGGAAGTGGTCTTTGACAAAATTCAGCACCTTGTCCGGCATGTGCAGCGAAGAGGAGATTCCTTCCTCCCTCGCGGCGTTGTTTATACACTGAGGAAGCAACATGCTAATTTTACAAAACTGATTTGCATACATTTACTCACTGCACATGATAACACCATCTGCAGTTCTACCTCTTTGTTTTACTGTTCTTTTTCTTGTTTCTACTGATTCCACTCTCATAAGTCTGCTAGGAAATGAAAGTGACAGTCCTGTGTAGGAAGAGAGGTGTGGAGTAACACTAGCTCATTAGATATCTGCTTCAGCCTTGATCTTCAATCAAAAATGAGGATTGGATCCGGTGGCAGACAGAATCATATGAAACCCTTCATGTAGTTGACATGACATGCTGGGTGCTGTCATATATGTGTCTCCTAGCTCTCTGGCTAATGGCAGCAGGCAGGTACTCACCGCTCCAGGCCGAGGCTCAGGGACCTGATGGTTGTACGTGTACCACTGCTGGGTTTCTCTGTTGACCTCTCGGTATCGACCATTAAATGCTTTCTCAACCTGATCCATAGTAAAGGAACACACTGCAGAGCTTCCTGAAGCACCCTTGTACCTAATAAGACATATACAAACACATCAACAACACTGACAGACTGATCAATACAATTTTATCCACAAGAGGGGCAATCCAGTGCTATATCAACATTAATATAAAATCGAATAAATATGTGAGAGTGAGTAGATGTCTGCAGGTGTCACGCATTTATTTAAAGCTTTCTGAGATAATGTTTGACTCTATACAAGACAGCACTGCAGGTAACTATAAATATAAATGTAAATGTCTTTTATATTATGAGTGATGTGCTGTCGTGTGGAGGTAAATTTTACATAGCAATGTGATTAAGACACATCTTACATACACCTAGAACTTTCCAGTCCCTGCTGTTCTGAAATATTACCATGATAAAAACGTTCACATTAATGGTTGACAAGAATCGTGATAAATGTCTAAAGGCTATTTAAAGGTTGAAGTTTTTCTTCCTGAATTAGAGTTGAAGGAACCAGATGATTATGTGTGCTTAACAATGGTTATTTATGGTGAGAACATGGCAAATAATACAAAATAATATCAATTTCCCCAAATTTTGTGACAGAAATGTGGATTTTAGACACATTGAAGCTGGATTCCCTCTTTGAAAAAAAAGAAGCTATAACAGGATTAATTTAGATAAAACGTTAAAATGTCAACAATTCCCATTATAGGCCATTTAATCATTTCTTAAACTATTTATGTTTAGTAATAACAGTGAAAAGAGAGACAGTATCCTTGCATATTGGAATATTATCTTCTGTATTCTGTGGTTTTTTTTTTTCAGTGAAATCAGGTATTTTCCTATTTTTAATTTACTAACCAAATAGATGTTCATAAAAGCTCTGAGTAAAGTTGAGGGTTATTTATTCAAAACTAGAGAAAACTGAAGAAAAAGTGACTTTTTCAGCAAAATCTATCATTAATCGAACACAAACCAAGTGTGTCCTTCCACTGTCACCGATCCAACTCCATGGGTTTTACTGGTGAATCAATGTTACAGAAGATAAAGGTGTTTCCACGGTAACTATGGAGCCTCTGGATGTCCAAATGGGTCATATCTGATGACCATGAAAAGATGATAAACTATATTTTACACCAATTATTGACATGGATTGATAGGATTAGTGGATCAACAGGGATTAAACAGTTTATATCAGTAGATGATTTTGGTAGATGGTGGATATTTGAGTCTTTATGGGTTAAAATCAATTTAACATTTTGCTCTAAAGTAATTCAGATGAATCCCACAAATAGGGAAAACTCTGTAAGATTACTGTAAAATTATTATTTTTAAATGCAACATTAAAAATCCAATAATTGTAATTGTCCATGTGAACTAGACTTAGTATTATAGGCTCTACTGTCATGTATATATACATATATACACAGATATATATACATATATACATATAGATATAGATATATTGTTGGTGTCTTGATTAGTGATAGTCAGTTCTCACCACTGAGACGTGAAAACTCCGTAAAACACTGTATTCTTCCAGTCCTCGGGGCTTGGAGTCAGCACAAACATGTCCTGGATAATGTTGAAGGGGAAACCATCATCAGGCAGAGAACACAAGAGCTGGGCCTTCAGGAACGTTGTCCATTTCTTCTGCAGGACCCTCTCTCCTCCCATGTCACCCTGCAACAGAAAAAAAGTAGGTTTGGAGCTGTTTAACATGTGGCCAGTAGAGGGCGCAACAACATAAGACTTACACTAGGCTGCAGAGGTGACTGATGCTGATGCTTTTACATGCACTGTTTGATACACAAGTGTGATATAATGGGATCTGACATGGTATGAAATAATAATGAACACAATATGGTATGTTTTTATTACGCTTCACATGCAGCATTGCATACGGTTGTGATACCACAGCAGGAAAAGGATTCACCTATATTTACCATTTTCATGAGTAATAAGAACAGATAATACACTGTGCCCAAAGGTGGTGCTGTTTGAATTGACATAAATGAAAAGCATTAACCTCCTATAGTCAGACCATAATGAGCTAAATCAATTGTGCCAACACAGATTTAGCCTGAGGCGGTGGACTCACAGGTCATTAAAACAATATACATCATCACAAGTGTGTGAGATAAAACACTTTGGGGGTTTTAAGGAGGAAATTCTTTTAGATCAAAAAGGAAAAAAGGTTTCCATCTTCGCTGACAGGACTATTGGGATTCGATAGCCTTTGGCGCAGGACCTCCTTGACATGCAAACTAATTTGGTTACGTAGATTGTACCTGAGGATTCCTGTGCAAATTGAAGTGTTAACGTCTTTAAAGCATATTGTGAAAGTGATTTGAGGACTGGACCCACACTGTACACTCATGTGAGTTACAGGACTTATTCTACGAAGGTGAATATAGAGGTTACCTACATCCAACACCAGCCTTTTCCTTTTTTTGTGCCAAGACCTGATATTAAAAGGGAGGATAATCTATAGCTTCAACTACAACTACTTTTATCCATTATTCTACATTTTAACAGAGATCTCACGAGGTCAGGCTTAGCTGTTAGTAATTTTTTAAGTATACAAAGTAAATGACAAGAGAGGTATACTAAATGAGCTAAACATCATACACAGGGCTTCAGCTGGGCTTGCATTAGCATTACATAAATCAGAGGAAACAGCAGCATTGGATAGGGAGGGAAATGACACATGACCACCAGTGAGTTTCTGAAGCAATTACCTACTGTAGTAACCCAGGCAGATAATGAGCAACATACTGTATATCCTCTGGTTGTCCTGGCAGAAACTAGTCTTTAATTTAATTCCATTCTGTGCTTAAACTGATTTTTGAATAATTGAAGCAAATGCATCCTATTCATTAATTCTTTGTAAGAGCATCTCTTTCAAGGGCTGCTCAAAAAGCTACGGACACGGCAGGCAGTAATGGCTTCTTTCTAGGAAACCGAACAATCCTGCAAATGAGAACAAGTTTTGTTTTGTTTGATTTAAGGAAAACATTGTTTATCATTCCATAGCTAGCCTCAATGAATGATCTGTGTGCTAAACACCTGAGGAGACGACAAAGACGAAGGCAGCACCAATATAACGAGTCAGATAAAGGCTTTAAAGAGTTTGGGATAGTATTAGACAGAATAGATTTATTCATGCAGAATAAGTTTAACTGACTGATTGAATTGGTTTTTTTTTTCTTTATATTATACATTACATAAACCTGTGCTTTTTACTTTTCATTTTCAGCACCATATCAAACAAACACCACTATCAACACAACAGACAACTAATTTTTTTCTCTTTTAACTGCTTTATTAGAAATATTACAAGAACATGAAAAAAAAAAATAGCAGGCAACGACTCACTGAAAACCAACTGTGATTTAAAGCAGGAGTTCCTGGTTTCCTGAATTAAAGTATATATGTGGACGAATGAATGAAGTATGAACAAAAGAATGACACTGGCTCTCTCTTAAGAAACCTAAAAGTGTGTGATTAGCAAGAACATTAAACCAAAGTATGCATTTGCAAGTTTAAAATGATTTTTAAAATCCTCGCTGCCCTCAGACTACAGCTTTAACTTGTCATATTTTGTCTGCGGTGAACATCAAACTGTCAACTGGCGTTTCTCTTTTTCTTTGAACTCTGATAAATGCGATTCTCTTGTGACAGAGACAGGCTGAAGTCTGATCTGCAGAGCTGCTTAGTAACCTTAATGATGGTTACAGAACTCAGATGACCCTAAAAGTGTGTATTTTACTTCGAAAGCACAGAGTTAAGCATTTCAGCAGGTGATAATCCCCTTCTGTGCATGGATCTTGTGGTACAGTAATCCTAATTTTTTTTCAGCTGGCTACTGAGCCCTGTCTTAACACAAATATTTGGAGAAACACGATAAGAATTGAGGGACATGAGGGTCTGGAGAAAAAGAATCAAACATAGGGAAATATGCCAGAGGAATGTTTTTCTGTAACTAGAGCTTCAGCGTCACTGCCCAGAAGGACTTTGAGCTATACTCGTCATATTTAAGCTGTAAGCAGCTTTCAGAAAAGAACGTATACGTCTGTACAGCTGCACATACTGTACACAATGCGCATGTGAAATGTACAAAAACAAACAAACAAACCCCCTTTTGGTCTGACAGATTCTTATCACAGGGGAGGGGGTGTCAGGATGTGCTGCTGAGGGTTGAACTGCCCCTTTAGACTGACTATCTGCCTTCAAGCATCACTCACCTTACACACGCGAGCAATACGTGACACAATGGTGTTGTCAAAGAAATCAAACTCCTTTCCTGCTTCACTGAAGAAGAAGTAAATCTTATCATCATCGCCCACAAGGTTGCCCTTAGGCAGGCTCTCCTGTATGTAGGCAGAGCCAACAAAGGCTGGGTCTGGAAAAAAAGCAACATGAACTTGAGTCCTGACATCCAGGGATTGACAGCCCCATTTTAGCTGTCATGTACACACCAAATAGAAAATCTAATTGGAGCAGAAAAACTTTTTTTTTTTTATCTACATTATGATTGTGACAGTGTCCTATATTAGATTCTTCCTATATCATATCTAGCACAAATGTTTAAGAGTGTCATAATAACTAGTTCTGGCTGATGTATCACATAAGCAGGTACACCAATTTTATTTTCCTGCAAGTTATGAATTCTTCATATGCTACCATACTGTAGCAATGCAAACAACAGTTGCAGGACAGACATTTTACTCTGTGTTTGAGCTTCTCATACGAGTAAACTGTGTTTTATCTCACAAAAAACAATTGTTAAATGTGGTTTCTGAAGTGAAGATTTGTAAAAATGCTGGTGTGTGTAGTCATGTGTACAAGGAAAATTAAATTAAACAATGGCGTCACACTCCAATTTATTTTGGTTAATGTTGTTTTCTGCAAAGAATGTGCACCTGAAAGGTCAAATATATCATATCATATCAAATCAAATTTCATTTATATCATGCCACATTATAACAAAAGTTAACTCATGACACTTTATATTTAGAGCTGGTCTAAACCAATTCAAGTGCCATTTAGACATAAAAGTCACTGGAAAGATATATTTTAGGACATGGTGAAATTTACATAATATAAAAAATACACTTCTGCAACCCAAAATAACAGTTTCTCAATGTTAGTACCAATTTGTAGTTGTTTTTATATTGTAGAGTGGACAGAGGTGATATGTAAAAAGAAAGTCATTAGGACAAAATTGTTTTAAAAGAATGGTGTGAAAAAAATATCCATATTAGTATGGATAGGGATTAAGTTGTGTTTTAAGTTCCAGTTTACACAATAAAATTGATTTCATACAGTTTCTTTATACTTCATACACTGCATCATATTATAGAAAACCAAATGAATAATGCAACAAATACAAATTAAACACAATATTCCACAAAACTACTAGAATCTTAGAAAAACGGTGATAAAAAGTTGTGTTCATACCACCCAGCACTACTAGTATATGTCATTCTTATTAAATGAAAATATTTTATCAGCTGGTTCACTGTACCTTGAAGCCAGTTCAGGGAGTTTTCTGTTTTAAGAGCAGTTCCTTGGCTTAGAGTCTTGTAAATGATGGGTTCGTTTCCTTGGAAATTACTCACTGTACCAGCGTACAGCTCTCCATCTGCAACACAGTGAAGAGGACCCGCATAATCAGTGTTTACCACAAGAAAAATAGGCTTCTGCGTCATAACCACTAATGAAATCCAGAGGTTTTGCTCCAATTTGTCTCCATATCAAACATGAGGATCTACTTATGTTATTGATTCCAGTGATCATTCTGACAAAGCATGGTTTTACACTGCAAAAATCAAAATCTTACCAAGTGTATTTTTCTCATTTCTAGTTAACCCTTTTATGCATACTGGTCACTCCAGTGGACAGCTATTCTACAGCTGTTCTCTTGTATATTCATGGGTTTTGTTGCTTTAGTTGCATATCAGCTGACACAGTGGAGGCATGTGCATCATCCCATACACTGGAATTCATACCATGACTGTAACTTTGTTGTTTTTGATAAACCTGATCTGCAGTAGAGATGTGAATCAAGAACAAACCGGTTACCACTAGCTCAGGTCCTTAGAATTGTTTGCCTGTCCACTTAACAATTCTGCTTATCGATTTCACCTTTGTTGCACATACTTGATGACGTCACACGTACGCTGCATTGTTTTGGTTCAGAACGTAGCCAACATGGCGGCAAGGCAGAAACGCTCCAAAAAGTTGACACCAGGGTCACTTGTAACGCTGGCAAAGCTTCCATTTTTTCAAAGGAGGAAATCCCTCCAATATGCTGAAACATTTGTCCACAGCATGTGATTCATTTGCAGGAATGTCACATATTTGATACACTACTTAGTGACGCTTGTGAATCTAGTGGCGGAGCGAACACCAGGGCATCATCTGGGCTCAGTTCTGGGGGGGGGGAAACAAACATCCTGCCCCCTCAAATAAAAGTTTCGGAAAGTAGAGAAAAGGAAAATGAGGTGCACAACAGCGGGAGGCACAGAGGAATCAGTAAAGCATCGAACCGGGCATCATCTGTTATTATTATTTGTTCATACTGTGTATGTTATATTTTCTGTGCAGAGATGGAAATATAAAAGACAGTTGATGCAAACAAACCCATTTGTACTCTTTTACTCCCTCACCCAATGAGAATCAATAAGAGAATCGATATAGAATTGGATCAATAAGCAAAATAGATAATGGAATCAGAATTGTTAAATTCATATCAATTCCCACCCCTAATCTGCAGTAATATGTTTTCAATTGCTAATTGTTATTAGACTGTAATTAACAGTTTTCTTAATCATTGCATGTTATCTCTATGAAGTGAGTAATAACTAGTATTAGAGTAGGTTAAAATGTGAGAAAACATCAGATTAGCTGCATGAAAAATGTTATTTCATAGTTTTCAGTTTATCACTTTCTGATGATGGGTTTTAAATACATGTTTCTTTGTTTCAAAAATTAAACGCATGGTGTCCAGCTGAGTGGCATTTTTGTAACTCCATGAAGAACAGGTTCAAAAAAAATTTCAGTCGCGTTGTTTCTTTCATGCCTAAAGAGGAATAAAAACACTCAGGAAAAAAAATATCAACTAAGGTTTGCATAATTCATGCATCAGAGGGTTAAAATATCTCATCACACTTAAAACAAGACATAATCACCTAAAGAGTAACTTTTCAGTGAAATATTAGAACTTATTTTTAGACAATAGATCTTGAAAATCTTGTGTCAAGAAATCTTACAAGATAATTTTCATTTGTTCCATCGGCAGATTTTTTTTTTTTTTTTCTCAATTCAAGATTTGTTTTGCTTAATTTAAGCCAAAAATCTGCCGATGTAACAAAAGAAAATTATCTTGGTAAGATTTCTTGAAATAAGACTTTCAAGATCTATTGTCTAAAAATAAGTTCTTTATATCTCACTGAAAAGTTACTCTTTAGGTGATTATGTCTTAATTTAAGTGTGATGAAATATTTGGACTAGAAATGAGAAAAATACACTTGGTAAGCTTTTGATTTTTTCCAGTGTATCAGACCTACCAGCCATGATGGCCGTAGACTTGTACTCAGGGTTGAAAGGGCAGCGGCTTCGTCCATCCTCTGTTACAATTTCACCGCTGTCGCTCTTGATGAGGGAGAAATCTGCAGTGTTCTGAAGGAAACAAACACACCAGAAAATGTCAGGTTTAAAAGAAAACTACAGCAGGGACCTGCTCTGACAGTGACCAATGTCGGTCCCTCGGTGAAAATGGTCGTCAGTCATTCTGCGGTGAAAGTTGAAGCACAGGTCATCTCAGTATGTTTGTTTTGGACTGTTCTAACAGGCTTTAAAGCATCAGGAGAAGAGGACTGAAAAAGGGATATGTTCTTCCTGTAATCTCATTACATACATTAAATATTTTGATCCATCTCCCCTTCACTGCAGGAGATAATAAAATAATGCACATCATATTATATCTATGTGGACAGCATCAGCCAGACTGCTAAGTGGGTTGAGAGGCAGGAAGCAGCCGCACCTTAGATTTCAGACGCTTTTTCTCTAGAATCTAATAAATAAACACCACATATAAATTCATGCACCGGGGGAAATCACCTGGTCTGAAAAAGTGATGTGCGCTGAATGATAAAATAAAGACATAGCCTTTTTTGATTCTCATTAAACAAGACATGTACGGGTTGGGCTGGAGACCACACATCTTGTAAGATATATACACTTACTATATATGCACAGATGGGGCTGAAGGCATACGTTCCACACACGTACAGATGAGTGCTGTTCATACGAAGTAAAATCTTGATGTAGTTGAAGCAATCAGTCTGTATCAGAAACACAAGGAGCATAAAAATCATGCACATGTACAAGAATATTTCACTTTCAGCACAGATGCAAAATAAGCCAGTAAATTTTATCGTTATCTAAAGCTGATTATTACAGGTAGTTTTATTTGTATTTTACAAAAAGCTTTATAAAACGTCAAGACATTAACTGGAGAGAAATGGCAATTTATGTGCAGAATACAACAGTCTAACTAAAAGTTCCAACAGACTTAGCTGTTTCACTATTTTAAATCACTGTAATATTTCTAATTAAACAGACATTTCTCTTGGTAGTGTTTTTCCTCATGGGCTGAAACTGAATTAATAATTGTGCCTGTGTGTTTGGATCTTAAAGTGGCAGTGGAGAAGGCTATTAAAAGAAAGTGAGGAATAGGGGATGAGTTTGTCTGAAGGGAAGGGAAAAATCCATTGTTGAAGTGGAAAGTTACAACTTCACAGGAAGTTTCCACGGTTCTGCCCTGGGTCTTTTTCCGAGGCGCCAATGAACAATGGTCAACCTCACCAGCGAGGCAAACCTGCAGTCATGTAAATAATGTTTGAGCCGTATGAGTTTAGAGATGAGCTGTGCAGCTTTTCGCTCACCTTCAGGTCTTTGCCTTTGAAACTGCACTCGTCTCTTTTTCTGTCAGGAGTGCTCCATGTGAGCTGTGGGAAAGAAACACAGTCAGATCCAGTAGGTGTTTTACATTCACTTCAGGGATTGCATATTTATAAATTTATATTCATATTGTGCCCCTGGGATCCCATTAAAACTACATTCATTTCGATAGAGTATAGTGTATAAGGGACTATAGTTTATGGATATGTATTGGCTCTTACATTTCTTTGTAACTTGACTGCGCTGATATCACTGAGGTTCAGAGCAAAGAGAGTTTCTCGAGCGCCGACATACAGCTTGTTGTCTTCTTTACTGAGCAGGAGAGAAGTAAAGTTGAAAACCCCGTCGACTGAGAAACTCCTGGTCGTCCTCTCCTTCGCACCTTGACAGAAACAGATACAAACAAAGAGGAGAAAAAAGGTGTAATTCATTATTTAATCTGTCCATGTTGCATATAAAGTCAATAACCCACAGGGTATTATAACCACTGAAAGCCCTTACATGCTGCTGTAGATGGAAAATGCATCAAGGCACTTGACTATGCAAATGAATGCATGCTTTTTTTTTTTTTTTTGACTGTCACAAAATATAATGTACACCACAGACATTTTGTCTTAATTAGAAACACAAGCACGTTGACTCTCTCCTGACAAGAGTTGGTTTCCGATTTTTGATGAGAACTACACAGCCCAGAAGCCTTTCATGTTTTAATACTGATTAAAACCGATGCTCATGACTTTAAATTCTGCGCATTACTCAAGTCTTACTCATTTGACTTTGCAGGACTGTATACCTGCTGCACTAGATCAGTCTTAAACAGCAAAAATTAAAAAGGAGTAAAAACTCATTACATTAGAGATGCAAAAACAGAAGAAGAACCGACACAAGAGGGAAACATCTCTCAAATTTTCTGCAGTAAGTACGGGGATTTGCTCCAACCACATTAACACTTCCTTACTGAAGTCAAGGGTTAAATCATCAGCTCTCCAAAACACTGCTCAGATTTGCAGTAACCTGGAGGTCCTTACTCCTGGCCCAGTTTGAGCAGCGTGCCTTAATTGCATGCCAGTATAAACAGAAGGCAGGGAGCTGATGGAAACTTAAAGTGGCTGAAGCGTTGATACAGGACCTTTGCCCCTGTAATCTGACGAACGCAGAGCGAGGAAGTGAATAACAGTTGAAAGAACTCATTTTAATAAACTGCAGCACTCTTATGTTGTTTTTTAATAATGTGATTTCACATTTGTAAAGCAATGATGTTCTCTATGATTTATTTATTAACCTTAAACACATAAAAGTCACAGTCAGACGAGGCAATCCGCAACAAAAATAGGTAATGCATTATTATATTATGGCACAGTTGATTCCGTCTTATTGTTAGTTGACCTCACAAGGCAAATTGTGCTTTTTTTAATTTTCCACACAAGCTTGGTGGATTTGGGCTGGATTAAAAGCATGGATAATAATTACAATCATAGCACTTTTCTGCATAAAACTAATCCAGTCCAGACAGAGAAGGATGTCATTAAGTTATAGTGATAATAAGCACTACACTATGTGGAATGTATCCTGCAGGACTTGTGACCTGATATAACCTCACCTCGGTGGGTAGGTAGAGGAGGTTAAGAGACTTCCTCTCCCCTGGGAAAACAACATGTTAATAGCAGCCCATCGCCACGGCAACAGAGAGCCGTATTGTAGTTAAATCTGTCCGTAAAACCACAGGAGGCTTTGCTCTGCGTACTGTACATGAACCCATCGGGGCTGTTCTCTTTCCTTTTCTCTATCATTGTGGGATAAATGCAGTGCTGCTCTGTGCCGGTACCATTTCTCCACCCCCTCCTCTTTTTTTTTCCCCCTCCCAAAAGAGCCATGAGCAAGTTTAACTATGATTTACAGAGAGAAAGACAAAGGCCAAAGCCCAAACCAAAACAAAAGCTTTGAAGGATTTTCACAGCGGAGGATATCTACACAATTATTCTCTGGAGTCAGATCAACACTGTCATACTTAGCGACCACAGTTGATGCAGAAAAACAATAGGGCCCCTAATTGAGTATCATTAAAGAGATCCAGGAGGGTTTACAACTGTACAAAGCTTTCAATTTATAATTTCCAGAAAACATTAATCATCAAGCATACACTAGACCTATTCGTTTACAATTTTTCACTCCCTGAGGGGAATAAAACTGAAAAATGATGCATTTGAACATTAAGTTACATTTGATCCGTGTTCTTAAGGAATCAAGAGGTCAGTGTTAAAAAAGCAGCTCAGACTGCAGCAAGATGCTTAAAGCTAATTAACAGTGGAAAAATCTTTAGCTCTGCCAATAAAGATGTGTTTTTTATTTTGTGTGTGTCTGCTTGTAGGATAGACATCACAAATGCTGCAGATGAACTTGGATCAAAGCAGAAAAAAAGATGGCGATTGGCCTAGTTTTGTGGAGAAGAAATGAAAAGCATTAAAAAGTGCCTCAAACTTATGTAGGACTATGCCAAGAAAAAAGCTATGTGTGTATATCTCACAGGGAGGATGCTATAATAAATTGTGAGTATGTATATTGAGCTATGTGATTATTGAAGATTGTGCCAAACTAAAATGTCACTCTTGTGCTGGTTTGATGACAAGGTTTCTGTGTAAAATTTTTTAGATGTGTTACAGAACTTTAATCTATTTTGATATTTGATTTGTCTTTTTTTTTTTTTTTTTTTTTTTTTTTAGAAAATGGCAAAATTTCCACAAGTTGCAGCTTGGGAAAATGTGTTGAAGGGAAAATTTAATTGTTTCTGACATTTTATCAAGGAAATGTTAATAAACTATGCGCAAACTGCAGTCCTACATTGATAAAATATCCATTAAACACCGAGTAATCTACAAATAAACTGACAGCAGTTATCGTGCAGTTGAACTGACTTTCAGGACATGAGTGGAGAGCCACACAGCGCTGAGACCACAAAACCAGGATTAGATATCTTGTAGAGGTCAAACCTTGCTCAAACCGTTACCTCAAAACATTACAGGCTAATGGGTGCACCCTACTTGAACTTGTCCTCCTTTCCACTAACACCACAGTCTCTTAAAGAACCCCCTCTTTTGTTATTTGACTGTCTGAGGTTGACTCCCGAGGGGCCATTTCATGACAATGCAGCCCCACAAACGTTGTGGTTGTGCATTAGAAAGAGAACCAGAAGGATCAGAGGAAGCATTGAGAGTGAGGGAGCAGCTGGTATCTGCTGAAGCCACAGAGACAGTGTCAGAGAGGGCAGCCAAGTGGCCATCATGTCACCGCTGAAGAGATACAACAAACAGTAACACTACACTGCGGAGCATCCTTGCTGCGTTAGGCCACTTGTCTGCTTTAGCTGTCTGGTCTACTTTTACTCTTAAAAGAGAAAAGAAAAGACCTGATAGTCAATACTTTAGAGTGTATCAGTTTACTGGAGAGGCTTTAGGTCTATTTTTATTCATGTGTCAAATGCATATTATTGTACAAAATGACTATTTAGAGGGTAGGATACAAAATGACATGCAAGTGTGTATGTAAGCAGTCAGAGAAAAAAAAAAATCAGAGCTGGATGTTTCCATAGAGGAAATGAGGGGTCACTAAACTGCTGGTATGAAAATGATGTCAATTCTATATTATAGCATTCACAGTAACAAGATCTAAACCTATCTGAATACCATTTTAAACTGATGTGGTAGACAGCAACTCAGTTATCATCACCATAATCATCATATCGTAATCAAAACACTAAATATGGTGATTTATTTTGGAAGGATGATGCTCCATTTTTCTCTATCCCATATGCATGTTTGTTTTATCTGTTCAGGTTTAAAATATCTACATTTAAAAACTTGATTTAACTCCCTTTCAGTCTTTTCTTTCCAGAGACAATTCAGTACTGTAATATACTGTATGTAGCTACCGCTTCCCACAAAAAAAAAAAAAAAATGTATGGAAACTTTTCACACAAACGATTAGGACATGTGGATAAAAAAGCAAATTATGTGGATGGAAGGGCATAATAGTGAATAGGGGATTCTTTTTTTTTTTTGTATTGTGTGTGAATCCATCCTTTCTGTATTTGTTCATTTTCACATTATGCCACAAAGACAAGAGGGACTGATGATGGAAACAGTGGGCAAAAAGGGTAATGACCCCCCATGTCCATGTGCAATCATACAACAAAGCTGAAGGGCTGTCACACCTCACTGTATCACTATTACCAGACCTCCGATCCAGAGAGAGCAGCTTTGTCTGCTTCAGAGCACTTCATCCATGACCCTTTTCAGAAGTGCATGAAAGCACACTCAGTAGTTCAACCTCTGGCAGCTGTAAGCAATATGAGATCATTGCCATTATTATGTAATTAAAAGTCATTTCTGCAAATGACACTGCTAAATGGATTGAAATCCTTGCCTAGACAGGCTTGTTAATCTATTTAGAGGGAGAATTAATTATATTGGGCTTAAAGGAATCCTTCTACATTTTTGTAGCTGATTTCCTGATGGGTCTGTGTCCAAAAAAAGTACAAGGATAATTAAAAGCGTGGAACATCCCCTCTGGAGGGGAATTGTAATGTAATTTGTCCTTTGGTGACAGAGATCTAAGTGCCTTCTTTTGTAGGGCAATGGTAGAAGTCTGATTCAATCAATGCTCTCACTTAAGAGGGGGCTGCCTTTATCAGCTCTTATAGCTGTATGCTAAAAAAGTCAGACTATTACATACCTCATTAAAATCATGTACAGAAGCGCAAGAAATTACAAGCAATCATTGAATGTAGCAACAAAATCTCAAACTCACTATGACATAGTCAAAATCTGCTTGGTATGACTTGAATGACTTGTGTTAACAAACAAGATGAAAAAAAGGAGCACAAAAATTCCATGCAGCTCCTTATTTTTGAGCTAATATAATATCATAGCATGCCTCTAATTTCATATGGATTAGTGCTGGTCATGACGCACCAGTAGATGACCTGGAAAGAATGCCATCCCTTCTTTATAGATCATGAGCAAGTAATATTATTGTGATGGGTCATTTTTCAGCGACGTCACATGTCCTATTTCTATTCATCTGACCGTAAACATGACCTACATTTCTTATCTTGAAGAAAAAAGGAGGATGCTGACAAGTAAGCAGGGTCACATCCACATAAGAAGGTGAATAAATGACGCCAATGTTGCATGATTATTTTAAAAAAAATCTATAATAACATTAAAAAAAGACACCTATGGCAGGAAGTATGTAATGTAACAGCACTTGTCTATGTCTATTGGCCGTTAGTGATCTGTAATCATTGGCAAAACATACTAAAAGGATCCAAAACAGAAATTTCATCAGAAAAACACTACTTTAAAATAGAAAAAAGTAGACAGAAGGTTAGCTGTGAGAAAGAACGTACTGCAACACAATAAAGAGACTCCAGGGGTAAAGATCTCTCTTCTTTGTCTTCATCTGTGCACTGTACTTGTTCAAGGACTTTGCTTAGGACAGAACAGATGACTAACCCTCATAAATCCAATTGCTTTGTCAAAAAGTGATTAAGACCCTCTGCTGAGAGTGAAGCAATGGCCGCCGCAACAGGAAGCCACAGTGCCAACAGGAATCCCATTGGGTCCGTGCCAGAACTCCCACTATAGTGTCGCATTGTGTGATGACATCCAGACAGAAAACAGGACGCATTGAGCCCTAACTAAATTATCCCCAGTAAATCTAAACTAGCTATTAGGGCTGGAGAATGGGTAATTGTGTGGGAGAGTAGACCTGGAAATCTGAAGGACAGAGACTGAAACATCTGGAATGTATTAAGACAACAGACCAGGAGATTCATTAGACAAGCTGTGAGCCTGCTGTGTGTATTGTTAACTCGCGGAGCTGCGTCTTGTTAGCAGGATATTGTCTCCGCTGCACCATGCTGATGCTGAGATTGGTGGCAATTTTGAACACAGCTTCAGGAGCTTCAGAGGTTGGAGAGTCATATTTTAAATTCTCCAAATACTGCAAGTGCAAGGAAAGCTGAAAAGCCACAAAGTCTGTGCATTACGCATTCTCACAGCAGGGAAGAGCAATAATACGCTTTGGGGGTTTGAAGCCAATTCATCTGTTTACATTTAAATAAAACACTTTATTAAATCTATTAGGCCTGTAAAAACACTACCTGAAGCTCAGCTCTGAGAAATCTTTGATAGGCATCTGTTGGGCAGACAGCAACAAGAGCTGAACCCTCGGTAATCTGAACCAGCTGCTGCTTCATCAGGAACTCACCGTGACCCTTTTCTCCAGTGCGAACAAGGCATTAGAAATATTCTGGAGGGACTGTGCTTCACCTGACAAGTCGAAATCTACCCTACAGCAGCGACACACACAGCTGGGTTGTCCTCGCAAGATTTTGGAAAGGAAAGTGTGTTTTAACAGGGTCTGTTGAGTTTGATCTATGTCCCAGAAAGAAGTATCAGGATTAAGTAATGGCATAGTGAGCAAAGACATGCAGTTTATTACTCAGTAAAGGCATGAAGGCATCATAAACTCACTACATATAGCCAAGAAAAAACACCAAATATGCAAGACGGACGGACACAGACAGACAGACAGACAGACAGACTGACTGACTGACTGACTGACTGACTGACTGACAGACAGACAGACAGACAGACAGACAGACAGACAGACTGACTGACTGACTGACTGACTGACTGACTGACTGACTGACTGACAGACAGACAGACAGACAGACAGACAGACAGACAGACAGACAGAGAGATAGATAGATAGATAGATAGTATTGTAGGTTACAAAAATATTCTGTATCTTAAAGCCCCCTTTCAATTATTTAGC
>JAPQRP010000025.1:15299876-15321047 GCA_037367295.1 Apogon hyalosoma
AAGCTGGACTGACTGTACATATCCTGACCAAGGAAAATAAAATTCTCACTTTGTGCAGTAATCTACACCTGGCTTTTTTGTCTCTGTCCATAATAATATACATTATATAGACTGAATGTTATCTACAATTAATGTTTATTTGCAACATGGTATAGTAAACTATTACGTGATCAAAAACAAATTAATTTTAGCAAAAAACTTTCTCCACTTTGAATGTCTAGGGTTGCCTGTAATTTGTGATGTTAAAATTGGGTCATGAGCCAAAAAAGGTTGGGAACCACTGTATTCGTCACAAATGCATCATATCAACAGTTAACATCATGTCTAAAAAAACCGAAACATAAATATTCTTTAAGTTACACCATCCTTTGCCATTACTTTTTTGTTCGATATGTAAAGCTAGACTTATTAGCCTAATCTCAAACTAACTAAATAAATAAATAAATAAAATCATTTTGTGATATTCTTACCCTCAGACACCTTCTCCAACACATGTGTGACTTTCTCAGGCAATAGGATATACTTGTTCAGGTACTTAGTGAAAATTCCGGTACTTTTTCCACCATCCTGGACCTCAAAAGCCTCTGCATCTTCACATCTGTATTAAAAGATTGAAAGGAAACATTGCATACATTTTGTTTTGTTTTTACTTCACAGTTTATTATAATATATTTACCTTTGCAAATATTAGCAAGTTAAATATCTAACACT
This sequence comes from Apogon hyalosoma, assembly GCA_037367295.1. NCBI lineage: Eukaryota > Metazoa > Chordata > Actinopteri > Kurtiformes > Apogonidae > Apogon > Apogon hyalosoma. The sequence continues at coordinate 15,300,588 of JAPQRP010000025.1, forward strand.
AATTGCCAAAATTATGAATCAAAAATCAATAGTTAGGTTAGGTGCTGGATATACAAGAATAACAAAATATTCGTAAGTGAAAAATATAATATACATACGTGGCATAACCATAAACAGTATTTCCACTGGGTCGCAAGGGCATGATGGCTGAGGGTATGCAATCCTGGTTGTACCTTAAGTAAGTTTTTAAAAGAATGAAGCCATTAAAACAAATAAAAAATCACCTGATGTGACACTTTCTTCTATGTATAATCCCTATACAATGGTAAAAGTCTATGTAACGGTATATATCATTAATATCCAAAACTCTAGTTACCATTTTCTACAGGTATCCAAGAGGATTACACTCAGTGCTGTTCGTCTTTCCTGCATGCTGTGCATAATCCTCTGCACACAGACACAGTTTTCAGGTCGATATGGTTGTGGAGCATCAACAGCTACCAAGTAATTCCTCCCAGCACGCTCATACCCATGGCCTGCATAGTAGAAAAGGCCTGTCGAAGTTGAGGAAAATGCATTTAGATCAACTGCAAAGCCATTAGACATTGTGACACATTTGGTTCCTTGCGCATGCATTACAATGTTTCAAAACATCACATAAGAATTCTCAGTTTTCTGTTTAGGTCAATATTTTACAAGAGAGAACAGTAACCAGATGATATCTTTATGATACAGTATAACATATCTGTTATCATTGTTTTGACATTGATGACATCACCTTCTCAAAACAATAACACTAGCTTAGTAGTTTATAGCTCTGGTTATTAATCACTGACTATTCTTATTCACAATACCATTATTGCACAATACTGTGTAATATATTGCACATTTAGATTGAAAGCAAATTGACAGTTTGCCTGCGTACAAATTTATGTAAATCTACTCTCTAAATTACATTATAGGCAAACCTTAGACCTAACCTATTTGTTCTACCCTTTATCTTTCCCCACAGCAACACCTAAGTGTAAACCAAGATATGTGCGAAGGAACTGTGGGTTTGTGACCCATGAGAAGGACAGATAAGGTTGACAAAACATGACAAAGGAAGTTATTTTGTAATATTTCAGAACATAGAACATGTGTCTGTATCAGCATTTATCAGAGGACAAAAGCAGATATTACATACAAGCAAGACATATTGCATAACATATGTATGTCATAAATGTCAAATTACTGAACGCTATAACACACAAAGACTGTACAGGAAAATTACACTCACCATAAACCCCTCTGTCAAGGAGTTGAATGAACTTGTCAATAGCAGCCAGCATCTCATCCCTGGTGAGATCCAGGAGGGAAACCACTCTGAAGCCAAGCTGCTGCAGGAGGTTGGACAGCTCATGTACATCCATAACAGGCGCCATCAAGCCAGGATGGTTTGCATAATTCAAGTTACCAATAAGTAAGGCAACTTTATCAGAAGCTAAAAGAAAATCCAAGTAGGGGTGTAAATATAGCGTGGGGAAATTCTATTAATAGTTTTCCTCTCCAGCTGACTAAAAATAGCTAAGTGAGTACATTTATTTCCATTAAACTGTACCTGTGGGCACTGTGGTAGGCTGTTGATCAATTTGCACTAGAGGATAAAAAACAGTACACAATTAGCATCAGTGTTAAAACATCCTATCTCAACACCTTGTTTTTTTTTGTTTTTTTTGTTTTTTGTTTTTTTGTTAAATCACAGTACGTACAACAACACTGGTTACATAAATAGCAAATAAGAGAAACACTGTAAGCTAGTTTCACTTTACATCTTATTCTTGTTTTGTGTCTAAGGCTCTACCAAGTATTATTTGGAACCTAACAACTTCCTTTTAGTGTGTAGAAATGGGAAAGTACCTCCAGTCAGCATAATGGAAAAAAAAAACCTGAGTACTAAATCAGTGGGATGAGAGGAGTGTGAAGAAAACCTTTTTTTTTTTTTTTTTACTCTCTCTACACTACCTTTTGGTCAGAAATGCAGATGATAAACTCAAAAAGCAATACACTTGGGAAATGCACAAACTTACTTTTACAGAGCTGATGAAAGGAGTTTCAGTCATGACTTACCAATGTCAACATCGGCCGGTTCAGTCCATCTCTCTTCTAGCACATTAGAAACTGAGCACAGGTATGATCCTTCATGTGCTGCTTCTGCATGGTCAATCTGCAGATAAACACACACTGTATCACACTCCTGCTATTGTTTTAGTCACGGACTTCTACGTTCATGACTTAAATTGACGATTGAATTATACGAATGGTGATGGGTGTGTTATTTTGAAGCACTTAAATGACGGCAAACAGACTGATAGCACAATGTAAACAATCACTGTCAGCACAGAGGTAAATAAACAGTCTTTTTTTTTTTTCCTCACCTGCAGTGTGTCACTAGTTTTGTCAGGGAGTGGGTGTCCATTTCTGTACCACTGATAGTGAGGAGCAGGGATTCCAAAAGCAGCACAGCGGAGAATAAGTTTGGCACCTGGACGAACTGTTTGGGATTTAGGGTTGACAGCAATGTGGAGTTCACCCTGCCAGTGTAACGGCAATCCTGATGGTGTTTGGAAAGAAAGAGGTGGTGTTAATACACAGCAAAAATGTGACAGTAATTATTAAGTCAAGCATTAGTAACACATAGCTATAAAATTCAATATAAAAACAGGATATCACAACACTACAACAGTGTCAATTTACACAGGAATAGTGCAAATACCTGATTCATCAGTGTCCGGCACCTTCACTTTCACCCAGTCACTGAACACATAGTTACAAAAATGGTCATTGACTCTGCACACATAGAGCTGGGTTCTTTGAGGTGTGATGGTAAGGTCTGCTTGGGTGCCACCAGGTACCTTCAAAAAATAAAACAATCATAAACATATGTATGAAGCAAAATATCAAATATAAGGATTTTTAAGCTTATTTTTTCCTTCATTTCTTACATATATTTCACACATTATCAAGAAAGAGTTGTGCACAAAAATGAAAACAAATCAGAACACTCAGTAAGCACACCCCTTAAGTATTTATGAACAGGTGAAAGCAAATAGTTATATGTATCTTTGAACAAGCTTTACATTTTGTAGTTATTAGAAAGTCCACATACCTCTGTTTCATCATCAGTGAACCACTGGTAATTTAATATACCTGTGCCCTCAGCACGGACTCTGAGAGTCACCTGATGATTCACAGGTACACACACAGACACAGGATGACGAACTATGACAATGTCTGAAACACAATCAAATGAAAACCTCAGTCACCTGTGAAAACGCATTGTCTCTATTTGGAAATACATTTTATGGTTGATAATAAATAGATGTAATGAGATTACAGTACCTCTGATCATCATTGGAAAAGGTTTGGATCCAGTCATTAGCGCATCTTCTTGTTATTGGCGATCTGAGTGAGACATTCAAAGACCAGTAATAAATTTAGTCAAAACCTCACCCCACTTATTACACCTACATTAAGAAAAGATTATGACATTAATGACGCTTGGAAATCAGTATAAATCTGAAATCAAGCTCAATCTTCCCCGAAACATTACAGAGGCAAAAATTTGTCTCAATGTCCAGCACTAAGTTTTGATTTCCCTTGAAGGCAGCTGTTACATTTCCAGGATATTTCTCTAAAAGTACACTATTTAGATAACTTGTAAAATCTCGATTTTTATCCAAAATGACCACAAACACAACTTTTAGTGCATACCATCCGTCAGCTTCGTCTTAGTCGAGCAGCTGTGAAATTATATTTTTCTTCGAGCAATCCTCATAATTTAATGAACCCAGCGCTTCCCTTTCCCGGAACACATACCACGCACACACATCACCGTAAAGTCTGTTTGAGAGGAGCAATCCTCCCATTATAACGACAATGACATTTAATAAACATCTCAGGAACAGAGATGTACTTTGACATTAACAGCATATTAAAACAAAACATATAAACCAAATTATAAAACAATAATTTGCGTTTTGCCTTTTGATTTATGTAAAATAGAGTCAAACTTGGCCAACTTTGCAGACATTACGGTAATGAGCAACGTGGCTTCTTAGACCAATGAGGTGCTGAAACATTCAGGCTTAAGCCACAGCTGCCCTAAACGAACAGCTATGGTGATTACCAAAATCATGTTTCATTTTATGTTTCTGTAAAGGTTGACACCTGTGTGCAGAAGTTCTATAACCAAAATGATACGCTGGTCTGCAGTTGTTGGGTTTTTTTGTTTTTTTTTTTAAGAAATAATCTGCCTCAGAGGTTAAATGTGATAAATCTTACATATTTAATCAGATAAACTGGAAAACAAATTATGTTTTCAATGTATATGATAAAGTGTTATTACACATATATTTCTTTATATACATTTATACAATAGATATTTATAAATATTCCACCAGAAATAACCTGTAAAGTGAATGTACTGTAATGTGCAGACAGTGTTTTGAAGTAGATCTGGTAGCTCTGAGATGAAAATTCCTTTCATGTGAAACCCATTCTCTCATTATTTCTCAGAATTTCACTTTTTGACCCAAGACTGTATCTTGGAAACTTCAGCCATCTACCATTTTGACTTAATTTTTTTTGTTTATTAGTGACTCAAACTTGGTAAAGTTTCACTTGTTTTATTCTGAGAACATTTTACTTTTAGACCAGTGATTTTTTTAATGCTAAAATATAATTATTATTGTCCTCCCTGAATTTTCAAATGTACTGTTTTACAAAAAAATTACATTAAAAAAAAAAACATAATTAGTCCGTGATTAAGGTATCAAATTATAGTTATTTACTTGCATTCCTGAACAGAAAAAGTATTTTTACTGGTTGAATGTTATAACTGAATGTTGATTCACTTTTGACTTCTCTGAGAAGCCGAGCGAGTCGGCTCAAATTTGGAGATAAAAAGGTGAATTCATCTGAAATTTCTCATTCCTGTTCAAAATGGTAAAATGATGAGAGCTCACTGAAAATGAAAATGTCCATATTAAAGCACTTCATGATAATGGATGGTCTCTGAGACACATGAGAAAGGTAGCCTAATAAATTTGTTAAGTGCTGTATGCAAATTCAGTTTACTCATATATAGATGTACTTAAAGTATTTATGGATCCTGAGCACAATTTCTTTTAATAGCCTGCGTTATTTATTAAGCATTACACACGTATCAAGGTATTACAAGATACTTTTTGTTACAGTACTAATATTTTCCTCATTTTGATTTTTTTTTTTACATTACATATAAAAAAGGATTACATATAAAACGACTATGGTTCCACAGTTTGACCATGTTTTTATTTTGCTGAAGCTACATCACTCAGCCAAAGCTCAGATTTGGTCAGCTGAGCCTGTTTTTGAGTATTTGACATGAAATGTGAGCAGCAAGTGGGTCACCGTGTTTTGACCATGTGTTGCAATCCAAAATTGAGGGGGCTGTCCTCTAGCAACTCTTGAGCAAAGCATAGACCATTGGTCGGCATCAGCTACATCACATTCTACATGCTCATTTTGCATGTTCACATCAAACCCACGACAGTGTGTTACCAAGACGGGACATTTTTCAGCTTGTTAAGATGGATCAAAAAGTGAGGTTACGAGCATAAATTTTGACGATGTTACTTATTTTTTTTTACAAATATGACCTAGATCAAAATGTTAATTTCTAATTGGTAATGAATTTAGTTTTTGATGTTCTTTACAAGTCTAATGTCTAGTTTCGGAAAATCTGATGTGCTCTGACATCTATTTGCAGACCTGCTATAAATAGGCCCCTTCTGGCAACACATGCTTGTCTATGATAGGCAGTTACAGAGATGTTCTTCGCAGGCTCAGGCTCTCAAAGCAACATTGAGGACACCTTAATGGTAAGTGAAAACATATTACACTAAGTCTGATGTTAACCAAGAGACACCTGAGGTTTATGCAGAGCTCTTCTAAGTACATAACATGTCGTGAGTCGGTGTTTGACCACTAACAGCCCGTCCACAACCTGATAGCTGATCCTATTTATAACATCCTCCAATGCAAGTTCTGTGCCTGTTGAGAAAGGACAAGCATTGACTCTGACCTGTTTCTGAGTTTTGTGTGGGCAAATTAACAACTGTTTACTTTGACATTTCTTCAGTTTTTTCTTACAAGTTACATTTGAATTACTTAAGAGTGCTTTTTTTTTCTTTTCCAGGGGGATTTATAAGTGTGATACTACTGGGACAGAGAACCATCAGACTGAAAACTTGTGGAACATTTTTTAATTTTTTTGGATAATAAGTTTTGTTTCAGTGGACAATGACCTCCAGAAGGCCAATGACTCGCACTTTTTCCGGTAATGGGAGGACAAGCAGCTTCAGTGAAGAGGAGAGCAGCTCTTCCAATGGCCGCTCAGAGAGCCGCAATACTTACCTCTCTAATGTTAGGCCAGAAAACAGGTAGGCAACCTCATCTTTAAGGCATGTATAAGCAGAGCATGTCAGCCTACATATTATTTTTATGGGACAGTTTTATATTACATGTTACCCAAGAAAAAAGCATCTGTGTCAAACAGATCATTGTTAAACTATACAAAATCTAATGGAAAAGTTGTTTATACAAACAAATTGATAATTTTTTTGCATTATTTTTCTCCACTTCACACTGGGTGTGTGAGTGTTTCTGTCTTCATGTGTACAAAGAGAAGGGAAAGAAGAAAAACACAAAATAAAATTGGTTTTGTTCAGGGGTAGAGCAGTGCTTAAAATAGTTTGATCGGTTACTTAGCATTTCATCTCAATTAATCAATTACGTGACTGATGACTTCCCTTAATGTGCCTCATTTCTGCTATTCAAGGTATTCTCACTACAGGCCTTCGAGGTAATCCACACTTTTAAAACATTCCTCCCAACTAACATCTTAACCACAAAGACTAGTTTACCCAGTGAATGAAACCTACACATGTTTTAACTGTATTGCAGATGTCCAGTTTGTCCAGTGTTGAGTTCAGTTTTAGTGATGAAAATCATTTTCAGTTTGAATTGACAACTTTGTTTTGCTTGATGTCTCACAAGTCTTGTTGTCACTCTTTATTCCCTTCACTACTTGAATTTTCCATTAACAATGTTTCCTCCTGGTTAAGCAAGTCATTGGAATGTACTGCACAAAGGTGAAGAGGTCACTGAAGTGATACTCATATAGGAAACTATGGAGGCAAAAACTACAAGACTCTCATGCCGTATTGTTTTCTCCCAGGAGTACGTTGTGCACTGTCATGGCTCAGCTTACCGAGGACATACAGCCATCCTTTGACACAACCTTAAAATCCAAAGCTGTATCAGAAAACTGCAATGTGAAGTTCACCTGTGTTGTATCTGGTAGGTCTGCTATAAATGACCGTGTTTATTTGCTGGCCTGATTTCTGGAGTGACTGAAACTTTTCAGACTGCATATGATTGGAAGTGACAGGATGTGACTAATCTGAAAACAAAGGAAAGATTTCACTCTGTGGGCACCTAAAGCACTCTGTGAACATGAAAGACAGTCAAGCTGGAACAGAAATATGAAAGCTGGTTGTTCAAGATAGTTTTTAGCTGCAGGCTGTTCCTCTGTCTAACACTTCATCACAAACTCCACCTTTCAACAAACTTACAATAGACAATACTGTAATTGGCTATGGGTTTGTTAATGGCATTCCATAAAGAAATATACCAAACACAGATTGTCTCCTGAGATATAAAAGCTTTACATTTGCTGCATGGTGGTAGTCAGACTATAGGGGTTTAATATTTATAGTCCATTTTATACATTCTCTGTCACTTTCTCTGTCTGTAGGTTACCCAGCTCCAGAGCTGAAATGGTATAAAGATGATATGGAAATGGATCGGTACTGTGGCCTCCCAAAATATGAAATCCGTCGTAATGGAAAAACCCACACCCTCCATATTTACAAGTAAGTAAAACCCTTGCAGGAATAATTGACCTATGCTATTGTATGAAGTCATAGTTTCTGTAAGAAAGTGAAATGTGAGTAAGGAGTGTGTTTTGTTCTTTCAGCTGCACATTGGATGATGCAGCCATCTATCAGGTCTCAGCCAGCAATAGTAAAGGTATTGTTTCCTGCTCAGGAGTTTTGGAGGTTGGCACCATGGATGAGTTTAAGATCCACCAGAGGTTCTTTGCCAAACTTAAGCAGAAAGCAGAGAAAAAGAAAAAAGATTTGGAGGGGCAAAAGAAAGAGGATAAAGAAAACATTAAGGCAGAGAAACCACAGTGTAGCCCTGAACGGCCTCCAAGAAAGCGTCCAATCCCACAACCAGAGCAGAGACCAGCACTGCAGGAGCCTGAGGCTGTGGAGCAGCTGGGGGCCACTGCAGAAACAAATGGAGTTAGCGCTGAAGTCAAGGAAACACCACCTGTGGCATCTATAGACAGTAATGTGGAGAAAGAGAGGTCTGCTGAAGCCTTGGCCAAAAAGAAAATGAAGATCGCCAATGGAGTAGATGCTACAGATAATAGTAGCAGTAGCAGCAGTAATAGAAGCCATATGATGGGGAATGGAGGTGAAAACCATTATGATGGAGGAATCAGTTTGGCACAGTTTCTAGCAGAGACTCTTCAGTCCCAGGCTGGTGAAGAGAAACAGAATGCAGTCAGAGGGGAGAACTTTAAAGATATGGAGAGGAAAACAAAAGAGATGAATGAACAAGAAAAAACACAACAGGAAATGAAGGACAGAGAGAAAGTGAGAGAGCATGGTTTGGCCATTGAGAGAGAGAAAGAAAAAGAAAGACAGTTAGAGATTTCACACACAGGGCCCCGCACAAAACCTAGTCCAGAGGTCAAACATCGCAGCAAAGCTCATAAGGATCACGACCACCATAACATCCAGACCTCTATTTCCTCTATGCTTCACACTGTCAAAGATTTCTTCTTTGGTAAGAATAAGAGGGACTCTAATGATTACTCAGAGCCAGAGTTTGACCACCCAGGGCAACCAGAAACACCTCCATCAGTTCGGTTACAACCCGCACAAAACCCAGAGGTATACAAGCCACTCGTAGAGGATACCGTGTCCATGGAAATTGAAAAACCAAAGGAGCCTTCAGCCATTGTGGAAGTATCACAACAGCCAATTTCACAGGAGTCTTTGACACAATATAAACAAGAGCAGGAAGATAGTGTTCTATATAAAGACCTGCCACCTGCCCATAAACCACCACCTGAGATCATGGAGCAGTCACCAGGCCACAGTGTCAAGGAGGCAGATGATGCTGTTCAGCCAATGGAGGTGTCATTGGGGGCAAGGAGCAATGAGAGCAGTGCTCCAGCTGGAGAAATATCATTGTCTAGCCTTCAAGTTCTCCCTGAGGTATGTATAGTGGACTTCCAGGGCAGCTGCTTGCCACTTGAGAGTTATATATAGACTGCATTTGTGTGACAAGATAGAGCACAAGATGAGCTGTTTCAGGGCCAAAGCCTAAACTGTGTTGACTATGAGAGGTTTGGCTTTGCTGAAAAGGCTTTGGCATCAACTTTGTATATTTTTTTGTATGTCTATCTTTCTCTTAGTGGGATTTTCATTAACCAGTAGAGTATGGGCTAAGGACAAACACCTTAAATTTTGAGGATCCCTAAAAAAGAGGCTGAAAATTGAAGTGTTTCATTTTCTTTAGCATTGGAGACCCCCGGATTAACTTAAAGCTTTGAAATTGAACAATAATTTGTGGTTTACTTGTGGCTTAAAGGCTATGGCAGAGGCCTGCGCTCTCTGAGTGCCCTTTTTTCTATAAATATGAAAGACATGAGTCAAGACCTGTTTAAAGATCACATATGATAAGTTACTGATGGGTGTATTATTCATGGAGCTGTGTGGCATAGTCATATTCCACTCCAAATACAGTATAATATCAGGCAGAACCTGGTGGAGTGAGTCAGCCTCAGAGTGGTGGTTTTACTGCACTGATAAGGATTTAGAGTGACAATCCAAACAATGAGGAAGAAATACAGAGCTATAGGAGCAGGGCAAGTGGCAGTAAATAAATGTGGGGGTGGGGGATGTTGTGTGTCTACATGGCACACTGTAAGATAGGATGGGGAATATCTTAGATGGTAGCTGTGATGTGTGAGACACCAGTGCGTCAGAGATCATGATGAAACCTGAATGTCAGAAGGGGATCTCATGTTACAAACAGAGGCCTGCGTGAGCGTGTGGTCTGTGAAAGCAGTAGTAGAGTGAGTCCTGCAGCAGGTCTCAGCATGAAAGGAGGACCTCGTCACATTGGACACATTCCTCACTCCCCTCCTCACCCCAAAATCTTAAAATAAACAGATTTCTCACGAGTAAAGAGAGGAAGGCAATGCTTAGAAATCTCAGTAGTCAGCTCAGGGTGTATGGAATTAGGACTACTTGGTTATGATTGATTCACGTCACAGTATATGCTGAGTACAGTACATGTAGCCTATAATTTCACATATTGTTATTATTCAGTGCTGTCTTCTTTACTCTTCTTACTGTGATTTTGTATGAACTCCTTTAAAATGATTGGCTGAAGCTTATTTTTAACATCTATTTATTTATTTAAAGACTGAAAACTAATGTCATCTACAGTTTGATGATAAAACTGCCTTAGTTAAACAATTATAATGTTATTTCAGTGTTTTTTCAGTTGCGATTCTAGTGTGCTAGTTTGTCTAGGGAGACAATTTAGAGGAGTTTAGTGGTTTTGGTGCTGATGTGTGATCATTTCTTTTTTTTATTTTACACGGTATTTGTTTTACAGGCAGACTAAAGTTTCTAATGTGTCACGTAATGCTTCCTCTATCTCATTTCTCCAGTATATGAATTTGTACATGAAGCTGCACAAACACAGCAGATATTTGTACTGTATCTAACATTACACTGAAATAAATTTACAGAAATTCCGTTATTTGTTGGGTGCATGAAGGAAAGAAACTGGCTGGCAGCTATATACCTGCAGAAAGAATGCATGTCTGTAATGCAGAACTAAAACTCTGCTGCTTTTGTGGTGATTTATAATGCCAGGCTTCATGTTGTGACTAATTGGGGGAAGTCGGACAGTTTATATGATCGCTTTTTCACATGTGCTATATCTATTTACATACAGAGGTGCGATAATGACCAGAGCTTCTTGTTTAGTTGAAACGTGACACTAGTTCCCTTCCTTTGAAAGCAACGACTTCTTTTTTCTGAGTACTCACTTCAGGCAAAACTCATTATTGAGAAATGACATGTGCTCTCATCTGCCTGAACTTTATAAGCCTGAACAGCAGAAAAGGACAGTGAGGGTGGAAAGCCCAACAATTCTTTCATCAATACTAAAAGCTTTACTAGATGTAGTCATGAAGCATGCTTCTCTTAATTATTTTTTATTATTATTATAATTATTATGATTATTGTTGTTGTTGTTATTATTATTATTATTATCATACGTATTTAAGACATGCCATAAAATTTACTGAATGCTTGTTGGCTGACTCAAGGGGGCACAGATTTATGTGAATTATGAATGTGTTGTGACTTGTTCTGTTTAGAGATGAACTATGATTCATTCACTGCCAAACAAGTTCTTTGTGTAAACAGCGCACATGTTTCACGTATAAGGGAATTTCCCCTGTCCTTGTTTCGTGTACGAGAACACTGGTTTTTAAACTGACAGCTTGTGTTACATCATGTTTTTTTCATTTTAGGATGAAAAGTTATTGAATCATTAAATTGACAGACATATAAATATATGAAAGTGAATTCTTCAGTTGAGGCCTAGTTTAAAACACGTGAACGTCTACAGTTTTATGGTTCTCTGTAAACAGTTTGCGTCACATTGCACATGGCACAAGAAGAAGAGGTTCTATAAATAAGCTGACAGGTCATAAAACAAAAGCATATGTTGATTTTGTGACATTTTCTGAACTGGTAATTGTTTACCTATTTGTTAATTATTGATTAGCGTTATCCCACACACCGATTACAGCACTTGTTTTGTCTGACTGGATTACAACACTGTATTGTCCAAATCCGTTGTTGTTCATCCTTCTCTTGACTTAAGGTAGAAAAGCTAGTCTAAGTTTAAAAATGTCACAGAGTCTCACTGTCAAAGGTCACAGCACAAAGTTTCCATTAACTGTTAAAAGGTTCTTAAAAATATATTTAACTGCTCGATATGTCTGAGGAAATGAACTACAATTATTTTGCAATAAGTTGTTTAGTAATGTAAGTGCAATACTAATACACTTTGTGTGTTTGCTTTCCCTTAGGTGGAAGAGACACTGTGTCACACACTCAATAAAGTGGTTCCATTTCATCAGAAAGATAGGGTGGATGTTTTACCACAGCCTAATCACCAAACCACAAGAGATGATTCTTCAACCAGAGAGTATATTTCTGTGTTGCCGCATACCCAAGCCCCTTGTGAAGACGAGCACACCCCCACATCCACCCACATGTGTCTGGAGGATCGCTGGACTCCCCCTAATAGTGTTACCTCAGCAACAAACCACCACGGCTCTGGTGAAGCCATGACTGACATACGGCAAGAAGAGGAGATGATAATTGATGAAATGGGTAAAGAAGACACAGCAGAGAACCGGCTATCCAATAAGTTATGGGAGGAAGAGAAAGCTGAAGTGAAATCAAGCAAACAGCCGTGCTCAGACATAAACAGATCTGAGATTACTAAATTAACCTCCTCTTCCCTAGAAGAGAGATTACAGTCATGTGAATCTAAAATACCCCATCAGGTGCTTCTACCTTTGACTGCTATAGCAGCACATAGTACAGAGGAAGAACATTTGAAAGAGACTGAATGTACCTCAGTGATTCAGGAAATGAACATAGGATTTCCACCCACTGCAGCCCCACAGAGTTCAAACATGTTTGACCTACAAATAGGGCTAAACGGAGCTCCTTCTGTAGAAGAGGAAAGCGCAGAAAGCCTCAGTCTTAGCTCAATGTTGAGTTCAAATAGCGATGACAGGAAAAGAGAATTCAAAGAAACACTGGTTTCTTCTTTGAAGACAGATTTAAAAGTGAACTCATGTAATGGTATGAAAATACAGGAGGCAGTGGTTTTAGAATGTGAGAACACTGAGGCAGAGATAAGCTCTCAGCCTGAAAAGGAGAGAGAAAAATGTACTCTAATGAAAGAATCAGATTCAAAGAGCTTTTTAACAACACAAAACAGTAATGATAGTGTTTTGTGGGAACCAGTTAATGTTGCAGAACAAGATGGCAATAAGAAACACTCAGAGATGATTCCACAAATACAAATATCTACCACTGAAGACACCCAAGAAATTAAACCAGTTGTGCCAGATATAAATCCAGATGCACATATTACAATCCCAAAAACTGAAGTAATCAAGCCTGAGCAAAAAGAGTGCACTCTACCGCTAACTATTTTAGCAGTTAATGAAACACAATCAAACAGTGCTTTTTTGCAGAAATGTGATGCAACTGGTGTGCCAGAGGTAATAATTCAAGACCACAGTGTGGCAGATACTTCAGCCATGTTGCCCTCACTGATAGGTTTGCAAAATGACTTTAACCTCCCACCTACAGAAAAAGTCAAGGAAGTTGCGCAATTAGATGATAAGACAAAAATATATGAGTTGGATCTGGCAGGAATGAAAAGCAGTGAGCAGCACCCTCAAACAGACTATTCATCAATTCCAGTTATAAATATTTCATGCACTGATGACAAAGAGGAGAATAAATTTGTCCACTGCCCAGTTACAGGTTCAACAGTGACTTCTGAAACCTCAATGGTGCCTTTGTTTGTGGTTCCACCAATCTCTGTAACTTGTCATGAAAGTGATCCTGAAATTAGAGTGCCGAGTCAGAGGGACTGGACTGAAACAGAAACTATAGTCAGCACGCAAAGGGGAACAAAGCGAAACACTGACAATAATTCATCTCAAAAAACAAAAGAAATGGAAGAAAAGAGCAAAATAGAAAGCAGTCCCTCAACGTTGGATGAAACTCTAACACCAAATGTGTCTCTTAATGTGCCATCCCTAAGTAAAACAACAGAGGACAACACTGTGGATGAAATCTTAAACACGAAACCTGTAAAAGATGATCAAACAGCAAAGGTTTGTCCCAATGTGCCATCATTTAATAAAACAGGAGAAGAGAACATTGTAAATGATGTTTTCAATACAAAGCCCCTGAAAGATGCCAAGGTAGAGAATTCAGTATCTATTGAGAGACTAAGCTTTAAGCCCCCAATTTATCCATCACTGAGTCCAGCCAGCCTTCGGAAATCTATGTCCAAATCAGCTCCAGATTCAGACACTGGAGGTGACCGTCAGAGCGACAAAGCAGATGAAGATCTAAGTGGAGGATCGACCCCCACATCATCCCTTTCCTGTGAAAGCAGTCCCAGGCTAAAACGAAGAGACAGTCTCTCACTTATACGTTCCGCCACACCCGAGGAGCTGGCCTCTGGAGCTCGTCGCAAGATCTTCATCCCAAAGCCTAAGGATGACGGAGAGGGTGCGACAGTTGCAGGTGTTTTAGACAATCAAAACAAGAAGGAGACCCCCTATATGTCACCCAGCCAGGCTCGCAGAGCAGCTTTCCTACAGGCTTCCACTGGACAGAACACCCCACCAATGGAGAGACGCTCTCCACTGTTGAACCGCAGAAAAGCCACTTTGGAGGTGCCAAAAGTTGTGGAAGAGATTCCTACAGTAGAGGTAGTCATCACCAAGCAAGAAGAGAAATCTGCTGAGAAAAAGCCAGACCCACTGAAAGGTAAACAGGCTGTGTCTCTGTGCCAAAACTGGATATTTCTTTTATCTTGAGTGCAACATGTCACAAGTTTGTTTGTTTTTTTTTTTCCTTTTCTGCACGTTCTATCATCTAGACTATGGGTCACCAACCCTGGGCTTCGAGAACCACTATCCTGCATGTTTTAGATGTATCCCTCTTCCAACACACCTGATTCAAATGATAAGCCTATCATCAAGTTCTGCAGGAGCCTGACAACAACCGTCAGATGTGCTGGAAGAGGGAAACATCTAAAACATGCAGGATAGTAGCTCTCAAGGACCAGGGTTGGTGACCCCTGATCAAAACTGTCTTGCACAGTATAATATCTTGATTGCATACTAACATAACAGAAAATATAGAATATAAATAAATATCCAGGCAATGTAGACTCACAACCTCTTATTTGTTGACTGACTTATGTGTGTTTTTGAAGTTTGTGGACATACGAGCCTGATCAGTAGACTGGGGCTTGAGGAAGTGGAAACATTAGAAAGTCTCATCCTCCCAGTATAGTATATATTTACCTTGGGTTCCTTGCTGGGTACCCCCTCTCTCATGCACAACCAGCTCCTCAGGTCATCCGAAAAATCAGGGGAGAGCCTTTCCCAGATGCCTCTGGACACCTGAAGCTTTGGTGCCAGTTCTTCAATGTACTGAGTGACTCCACAATCAAGTGGTACAGAGATGAAGAGGAAATATTGGAGGTGAAGAGAAGGTAAATCCCCCTCATGTTTCACCATGTCAACACTGCTCTGGTAGCCTGAGAATCAAGGTCACAATGTGTTTAATTTGTTGCGGGTTATTAGCACAGGGTATTTACATTGCCTGTTGCTGTTACTTCAACAGTTAACCTAGTTAAAATGGGCAGGTGGTATAATAATGCTACAAGGATGAACAGGATTAATTTGGGCCACAGAGAGCCTTGTGTTATTCTCATATTCCCACTTCAGAGACGACTGGCTCATGTGACTGCAAACCCGTGAGCTTGACACAGAGAAGTGAATCTCGAGCTAGACACAGAAGCTGTAACTCGATACAATATTTTTCCTGTCTCCAGGGGGCATTAAAAGTCTATATATGTGCTATTGGTTGCTGAGTCAGCAGATTGACACACAGAGCAACCAGCTGTCTTATAGTGACACCTTGTGGTTTGTTGACTTCATTGAATCTATTCAGTGCAACAGCCACAAGCAAATCAAACTCATGAACTTGTCATTATGTTTCACCTTTTTCCTGTTTTTGTGGCCCAGTGGTGGAGATGAAAGCCAAGTGGCGCTGGCTATTGTTCTTGCAACCAGTCAAGACTGTGGAGTATACGGCTGTACAATAAACAATGAGTACGGGTCTGACACCACCGACTTCCTGCTTAGTGTGGACAGTAAGTGTACACCCAGGGAAATTAAGTTTTGAATTTAGATCTAAACATTTCAAACACACTTTCATGATTTTTTGTTTTGTATTTGCTGTTTTTTACAGTTCTGTCAGAAATATTACTAAAAGATGATCTGGAAGGTATGCATTATATCAACAATTAATGTATCACATTTTTACAGCAAATTACCTAGAGAAAGGTTCATAAAATAATTGTAAATCTGCATATTTGTGTCCCTTTAGTTGGAGAGGAGATAGAAATGACCCCGCTGCTGTTCAGCAGAGGTCTGGCTGACTCTGGCAGCTGGGGTGACAAGTACTTTGGTCGTATTATGACCAAGGAGGTGCACATTGGGGAGGGCTGTGCTCATAAATCCAGCAAAATGAAGGTCATCTATGGCTTGGATCCTGTGTTTGAGTCTGGAAGCACCTGCATCATCAAAGTCCGAAACCCTATCGCTTATGGGACCAAAATGGAGCGAAACCTGGCAGAGAGAAATCTGGAGATTACCAAACAAGTGAGTAGAAGATAATTACTGAACATAAAGAAGCTGTAAAAAATATTATTCTGCAGATGAGTGTCTATATTAACTTCTCATCATGATAAAAACTCCCTCTTCCTCTGATTATAAGTACAGCACATTAATCAGCTTTAAAACTTTTTGTGTTGCCAGGAGTGCAAAGTCCAAAACCTGATTCGGGAATACTGTAAAATCTTTGCTGCTGAAGCAAGAGTTATTGAAAACTTTGGCTCTTCACTAGAGTAAGTATTTAAATTACATAGTACTTTTGATAATAGCTGCATATTAATAATGTATAGCACTGCTTGTAACTCAGTTTTTTTTGTCACTCCCCAGAGTAATTCCTCAGTTTCTGATGTACCGGCCTGCAAACTCTGTACCATACGCCACAGTTGAGGCTGATCTTGAGGGAGTCTTCCAGCAGTATTGTATGACAGATCCTAAAGGTCGGCTGATTTCGAGAACTGTTTCTGAAATAGAGCAGAAATGTTGCACCTTCCAGCACTGGCTTCATCAATGGACACATGGCAATTTACTGGTTACCCGGCTGGAGGGTAAGTCACATGTGCAAGGTTATCAAGTAAATGATGATGACTGACTACACTGTATGAACTTGTAAGAAACATTAAAGATTCTCTATAATTTATTTTTGCAGGTGTTGAAACCAAGCTTACCAATATTAGAGTTGTGACCAAGTCAAAAGGGTTTGTATCTATATCAGCACATGAAAGTTTGACATTACAGTTATTTTAAACTGGCCAAATAAAAGGTTTTTATCTGTATTTCAGATACCAAGGACTAACAGAGAATGGTTCTCCAGAGGTATTTGAACAGTTCTTTACACACCATCAGTGCAACTACTACTGTGGACTTCTTGGACTGCGCCCTCTGAAGATAATGGATAGCCTTCAACAACCCACCAAGATGAAGGGCTCCAGAAGCCCCCACCTCAACCGCAAGTTGAGCTCAGGGTCTGGCAGCCCACAGCTGCAGAAGAAAGGATCACACAGTCCTCAAATGCTCAGAAAGACCAATTCTAGCCCAAAGGTGTCTAGAAAGGTCCAAGAAACAGAGGACCTTAAATCAGGTCAAGTCAAGGCTGTAGAAACTACTGATGCACTTGAGACGAGGTAGGGGAAAAAAATCCTGTTGATCCAACCAGCAAAACTGTATTACTTTTTATGGTTTACTACCATGACTCAGCTTGTCGGCAAATCCAACAAGAAGAATATAAGAGAATATTTTTTGACCTGTTAAGTTATGAAAAATTACTGTGAATTTGTTAACTGTCTTATGTTCATCCTAGTCAGTTGACTTGTTAATGCAGTTAATGTGAATTAATGAGCACAGGTTTTTGATATGACAACTCACAAATGACAGCCAGCAACGTCATCTCTCATTTTTTGAACATTAAGTAGCATAAGAGTTATATACTGTTCAATGGCTTGTCTTGTCAGCTCACTGAGTAGATAAACAACTCATGCAATATCTGTAAATTTACAAGAATTACCAACACTAATTTACAGTCCAAAAATTGCTGTGAACATTTTACTGTTGTGATTTTTTTTTTAAAGCATAATAAAAAAAATGCAATGTACTGTATGCCTTTAAATGCTGCATGTTCATCTGTGATGTACAGAATGTATGTAGGGCATAAAGATTATTTGGGATTTTTTGTCTGTAGTATTACAACTGCTTGAGCAGCATTTCTTTTTATTCAGAAACTACACAGCAAAGTTGAGCTAACACTGTGGAGTAACTGCACCATTTTTAGGTCAAAGAGTTTTGTGTGAAGTTTTTTTTTTTTTTTTTGCATTTTTTTAGTTGATTTAATTTTATATCTGTTTGCCATGGAGTTTGTGTATGCATGGTTAAAATGTCTGTAAGGGAGTGCAACTGGCAAAGCAATGAGCAGTAAGGGGATTATGCATAAACTCTTTAACTATCATATGTTCATTGACATGCAAATGCACGGTATGTTCACAGCAACAAAGAAAAGCTGCTGAATGGGTTTTACAAAGTTGTTTGCGCCCACCTGACCTATGGACTTTAGGTAAAAAAAAAAAAAAAAAAAAAAAAAAAGAGCAGACTCAGGGTTTTGAAACACCAGCTGAACATAGAGTAAGGCTTCTTGCAAAACAAAATCTGCAAAGTGTTAATGTAAATTTCAGTCAGTCATACATAACAATAGAGCTGCAAGTGCAAATTCAACATGGACGTCAATGAAAAAAAAAAGAAAAAAGCTTCCTGGTTACACAAGAGTCAGTAGTTACACTTCAACAGGAGTCAGGTCCCATATACAAATAATCGACTTGTCGAAAATGTTAGGGAATTTATTGGATTCTTGGTTGATGATTAAAGCAATTCTTCAAACGAGTCAGTAAGGGTACATGTTAAAGAATTTATAGCCACTTTTTCTTATAAATTCACTTTGACTGCATGCATCTTGAAAGACTGGCTGAAATAGAAGAAGAAATATTTCAAAAAGAAAAGGAAGTAAATGTATGTTGACCATCCTATGACAGTGAAATGCTGTACTGTTTAGTTTTGGTGTCATTTAGGTAAAGAACTGCACTGTGTGTCTGTGTACATAAAGTCAAAGAACTGAATACCTGAAGAACAGAAAATAGCAAATCTGGGTGAATGACTGAATGAATAAGAGATTGTGTGGGTACAATATGTCTGTATGGTACATCATGTCAGCGGATATTTTTTTAATAAATGTGTAAAACATCTGTGTTCGAGCACGTCACATTTTTTTCCTTTCATTCATTTATATTTGTGATATTTATTTGAAATATTTACATCCTTCAGATTTCTGATGTTTAAAAATTTCCTGAGGTATTTAGTAAGGTGTGTCCTTAAATCTTAAAATATATGATAATGTCACCAGCAATTTACATTATAATACATTACAGGCACATGGAATATAGTATATAAGAATAAACATATAGATAGTTTCATTCAAGCTTTACATTTTGTCATAGTGACATAAATATATAGACACAGAGAGAAGAAAATGAAATATTAAAACAGACACTGGTGCTCTTCTCCGACTACATACAAAGGTCTGCTTGAGAAAGACCACAGCACTCACAACATTTTGACAAATAGACGGTGGCATTTGCTACTGTGCTCCAGATTCCTTCAAATGAGATGGTCCCATTATTTACCGTGCTGAAAAACAATTTGTAATGATATTAATTTGTTGCCGAGTGCTGCCAATCAGAAAGCATATTCTGTAACAAAAATCTCATGCTTACTTTGTAAAGAGGTCACTGCAGCAAGATTGTATGTTGTCATCTGTGGCATTAAAAGTAGAAAACTTAAACAGCCCCACACAGTCAAATGGAGGCTCAAAGAGGATCCCTGGGAAACAAAGTCAGAGCCGTTCAGTTACAGTAAAGAAGAAAAGTGCAAGAGGCATCATAACAAAGCTACTCAAAACTATTACCTGCTATGCAAGCATTGACAAGAGACACACACGTTCCAGTGATCATAGCTCTCAAAACTAAAGATGAGATATCACCTCTTCTGGATGGGCATATAGAGGCTTTAATAAAAGAAAATATTCTGTCAGAACTCATACCTGAGACAGTATATAGCAGTGATTCTCAACCTTTTTTTGGCTCGTGACCCCATTTTAACATCACAAATTTCTGGCGACCCCAGACATTTTTTGCTGAAATTAATTTGTTTTTGATCTTGTTATAGTTTGCTATACCATGTTGCAAATAAACATTAATTTTAGATGACATTTAATCTATATAATGTATATTATTATGGACGGAGGCAGAAAAGCCAGGTGTAGATTACTGCACAAAGGGAGA
>JAPQRP010000025.1:15321147-15337469 GCA_037367295.1 Apogon hyalosoma
TGTAAGAACTGAAGTGATTTTGGTTATTATCAAGAAAACATGGAAAATGGATAGATATCAGCTCTGAAATTAAACACCATTATGAGCTATTTTTGTTGTTATCATTATATTTGTGCAAACAAATGTACCTTTAGTTGTACCAGGCATTAAAATGAACAAGATATTGAAGAAAACAAGGGTGGTCTAATCATTTTTTCCATGACTGTATATGTGTGTGACCTGACAAAAATGTCAAGAAACTTGACAGTTTACAGTGGATAAGCGATAGCGATTTATGAATCACAAAACTATGCAAATATTAACTTCTGATAGTCATTTTCAGTGCACTTTTTGACAAACTTGTGCTGGACATACACAGTAACTATTATAGTTATGAAACCAAATAACATTTAGTGAACCAGAAATGGACACTAGTAAATTTTTTTCAGCAAATCCTGAAGGTTCTGGTGTCAAAAAGTCGAGACTGGGGCATCAGATTAATGGTGACAGTAGTTTTGAGCTATAAATTAAAAAGTGATTAGCAGACCATTTGGCTGTGCACACTCTTCTCAGTTGACCTGAGAATAAAGGTGAACAGCCTAATAAAGAAGCTCTAAAGATAAGGATGATTGAGTCAGGAAGAATATGGCACTTGTGAAGATAAAGACCACCGTCATTCATAGCTATGGCAATGTGATACGCAGCATGGAGTCAAACAATTAAGTAAAATGAATGAACAAAAAAATTAACAAAACAGCAACAGATCTTATGATTCATGTCAGATAAGTGAGATATCCATGTATATCTAAAATAAATGCAACTGTTGTTCCATCTACTGACATGCATATATTTGAACTGACCTGTGGCTTATTCCTGTAAATAGAGAACACCATATCCTCAGTTTTTCGAGGACTCTGCCCAAGGGATCAATAAAGTTCTATCTAATCTAATATCTTTTAATTATTTTTGACTGTTACTCATAGGTGTTGATGGATAGTACATTTTTAAAGGTATATACAAATGTAATAATGACAGTTTACATAAAATTAACTGAAATTAACTTTACCTGAAACTCAGTAACTACTGAACAACAACAAACGACATTACTCAGCAAATGTGGGAATAAATATAAGCAGAAAACCACAGCAGAAAGATTTTTTTTTAACATTTTTAGGTTATTTATTTCTCCTTCAAGTCAGTATTTTGTGGTGAGAATCCTAATAATAGCAGTTGAATACTATCAGTACCAGCTTCTGGTCATATTGGTAATTAATTAAATGTCTTATGTGTCAAATCAAGTAATGATTTATCTCTTTAAGGCAGGGGTGTCAAACTCATTTCTTCCAGGGGTCACATTCAATTGGATCTCCAGTGGGCTGGACCAGTACAGTAATAGCATCATAACCTACAAAATAATGACAACTTTTCCTCTTTGTTTTAGTGCAATAAAAAACATTAAATTATGAAAATATTTACATTTACAAACTATCCTTTAACAAAAAAAAACAACATGTGAATAACCTAAAAAAAACTGAAATTTGTAAGAAAAATAAGTGCAGCTTATCATTTATACATGTGCATTAGACACAAAGTTACACAAACATGTGGTAACAGGCAGAATCTTGGCAAAAATTTGGAGTTTGAAACTTAAATAAGAACAATTTCTCATTCAAGTTCTCATTTGCTCATGTCCTTGTTCTTCTTGGTAGTTCTTTTAGGTTCAGCTGGACTAGTTTTACTTCAAAAGAGCAAAGTTGAACCTAAAAAAAATGGAGTTGCCACTATTTTTAGGTTATTAACCTATTATTTTACTTCAGATCATATTGGTCTGTATGGAACCTGAACTAAAATGAGTCTGACACCCTTGATTTTTAATATCTTCAGTGTAATTTTTGCACTTCGCAGATTCATCCTACAGGCCAGATTGGACCTTTTGGTGGGTTTGGTTTGGCCCCTGGGCCACTTGTTTGAGACCCCTGCTTTAAGGGATTACTTTTTTATTCTTAGATAAGGACACATTTGAGTACAGTACCTTCACTTGGTTTCCAAGCCATTCGAACGCTACAAGTCCAGGCTGTGTTCTTATGACAAACAGGCCGATACAGAACTGTATCCCGAGACCCCAAAACACAGGCCTCCATGTCACCTATGAAAGACATTAAAGGACACAGTAGTGTGATCGTCAGTTTATCAGGAAGTCTTAGAGTTATTGCACTTCTGCTAAACCCTAAGATGACAGAGACACGAGGACAAATGGCATCCAAAGTGTCAGCAAATCAGCCCAGAGATAACCTGATAGATATGAGCCAGGCATGTTTTGAAACAGTAATCATTCACCCTTCAACATGTCGGCTCCGGGTGGCAACTCACCGCTGTTCTGTGTGCAGAGAAGATGAAGATGAGCACAAGGAACATGCACACACCTCCAAATGAAATGAGCTGCTCAGGACGTTTCCTCGTGTCTATGGCGAGCCACACCACCAGCAGAACCACAACAATAAAGATGAAAACCCTGTGAAACAAACCTTGACTTATTAACACTTTCTAAGGTGTAAAGCTCATTCACATACCAAATACTGCAACAAAACCTTACCATTTTATCCATTTAAGGTTAGATTTAAAGCATCTTATTGCAGGCTTGAAACACCGGCTGATGCTCTTGCCTTTGTACACCTTCAAAAGCTCACAGGTTTTAATGACTAAAGCCAAACATGTGAGGACAACAAGAGCAGTGGCCCTTTGGAAATCCAGCACACATGCTGCAATGAAGTATGCCACATAACCTGTACAACAGAAAACAGTGTTTGAGACAGTCAGCTTTATTCTCAGGGAATGCAAACAACATCATTGCAAATATAACTGTAAAACATGCACAGCACAAACAAAGCAGAATATTAATATTACCTGCTCCAAGTATGCCCAGCGCTATGTATTTGAATGTTTTTGAGTGAGTCTTGATATAATCCTCTGTAGCATTAAGCGGCTTGGTTACTTTGCTGAAGTATAGAACAAATTAGCAGTGAGTTCCCTTACGTGTACAAATGTATATCCTTCTTTCAGTAAAGACAACACTTTCACATGAATATATATATCCAGAATTCAGTTTTGTTCAATTATACAAATTGCTTTTTAATACAATTCAAATATCAGAGGAAAAATCACAGAAAACATTTGTACAGATTTTGTTGGATGCTTGTTAATCTTCCACATGTATCTACAAAGAGAAAATTAATATTGCAGAGTTGCAGAGTGAAACTGTTGTAGTTACTGAACTGAAATAATTTCTAGTTTAGTTTTACAGATATAAATGGAAAAAAAAAATTAATTGACACACCTTAAATATGATCCCACACTCTTTTTAGTCTTTTCAGTCTGATTTTTCACACTGCTAGTTTCAGTGATGTTATCCTCCTAAAAAAGTAAAGATGCCTTTTTAAAAACAATTACCATGAAGTGCCATTTGTTTGAAAGTGAAAGGTTAATACATACCTCTATTTCAAAAGCTTGGTTGTTTATGCCTTTTCCATTGGCATCAGTCACATTTTTGAGCTGGTAGCTGTTGGTTTCCGCTGAAAAAGTAAATAAATCACTGGTCACTTTTCTGCATAAGCCATTGGGAAAGCAGCTTTAACAACCAAGAATTCCAAGCAAGTCCCAAACTGTGTGTTTCTGTACCCTTTGCCTGATAAAAAAAAAAAAAAAAAAAAAAAAAAAAACGAAAAAAAAAAAACTAAAAAAAAAAAACCAAAAAAAAAAAAAACAACAACAACATAAAATATGTCTCCAGAGACCTTGTGGCTTATCTCATGAAGAGTGGTGCACAGAAATAGGAGTTTACAACTGCAAAAGCTGCTCAGTTAAAAGAAAAACAGAGCTAATAGCTTACTCATTGTGTGTCCTCCTAAACCCGGCTGTGAAATGCTGTGTTAAAAACACTGGAGTAAAATATACACTTCCCACTCAGAACTTATCATTAATTAACAGACTTTTTACGTGCTGCTCTGATCTCCCTGTGTTTCTGACACAAATGGTTTAATAGGCCTTATAAAGCAAGCTATACCAAATCAGTGAAGTAACAGACGATAAGACGCAATTTGTTGACAGATACAAATTTACCATAGCTGACTTTGAGCTTGAAAGCTGATATGTGGTAATACAGGAGAATACACAGTGCATTAGTCATGAATGACTTTATCTGAGTGTATAGTCCACCCATGTTCCAAGGAAGTCATAAAACTCAATAGAAATTCTTATTTGCAAGGAAAATTAACACCATTAGGCATGTTAGTCTACACCTTGCTGAAGCTTTTCCTGCAGGAATTTTGATTTATACTTGTTTAAGATGTTCACAATTTATTTCGCTTATAATACTCAGTATTTTACACTGTAGTAAGAAAAAAAAAAAAACAACAACAGAGAAACTGGTTTCTTCCTTGAATAACTGGGTAATCCACATGTTCTTAATTACCCTGGCAGATTAGATTTGCGCTGAGGTTAAAGTTAGGTTGAATGACAAAGTGCATTACCTTATATCACTAAAAACGTTTTCCTGTAGCTACATTGTGAAATTTTAATCTGCCCCATCTGTAAGGTGCAAAAAAAGGAACTGACGAACAGAGAATTAATCATGAGCTGTTTGTACGTGTCCATAGTCTAGTATGAACAAACTGTGAGTACTGTACAGGCTGAGAGAAAAAGTGATATGAGCTATTGCAAGCACAGGCCTTTGCTAAGAAAAAAGTATCTCTTCTGCTGTAGTTGCACAAATTGTAGGATAACCCACACATTTTAAAAAAGCCCAAAAGTAATATGCTTGTATGTGAACATGTTTGCCACTGTTCTGCCCTCAAAGGGCTGTGTGATAAGCAATCATTTTTTCCTGCAGAATTAGTTATCTCCTAAATCAGTTAACAGCTCTTATCTGGTCCATTAAATATACTGCAGTGCCATTAAAATTGTGGTAATGATTCATAATTAGTTTTAATGACAGTTAATCTTCCACTTGCTATTAGTCAAATTCATTTTTATTAGACACAAAACTCATTGTAAAAAAAAAAAAAAAAAAAGGCTGGTTTATGGATCATAACACTCAATGGGAGCATCTGGATGAAGATGATAAACAGAATTTATTGTTTTAAATGAAAAACTATTCATGGTTTTCAGAAGGACTTTCCTGGGAATTAATTAGAAGAGGTTAATGATCTAATAACAGATATGTGGCATAGGACTTAATGCCTTGGTTTAGAAATCCTAGAGTTTTTTCTCATTATTATACATAATATCAGCTCAGACTCTGTGAAAGACACACGCTTATTCAGAAATAACTGCATGGTATAAAATGCAATAGACCATTTCTCAAAATTTATGGAATATCCTAATATTTGGTATTTTCACCAGTCCCATTGAAGCAAGACTGGTCTATTTTCTGCAGGATAAGTGTTAAAACTAACAAACAAGCTTTTTTTCCCCCAGCTCTTTAATTACAGAAAATGATAAACACTACATTTTAATCACTTAGGCAGCTGAGTAGTCTCTTTATATAAACACAGGCTTTATATATTGGTACAGTGAGTTATTATCTCCTGTGTTTTTCACTGATATAATGGAAATGATTAAACTTCACATGTATTGGTGTCACTGTACCGCCTGACTAGCGGGAAAAATATTTGTTAACTTTTATCCCACAGTTATGTCTTACAGGATTTGACACCTGACCTTTAACCAAAAAACTGGAAAAGATAGGAAACTACATGACTCTCTACCATCATCACCAGACAATTAAATGTCAAAAATATTTGTGATCCTATGAATGGAAAAATTAATCCTGACATATGGGCATTGGGAAATGGAGATATTTCTTTAAACTTACCCTTGTCAGTACAATGCTGGTAAAGATGTAACCTAATAATTCAGTTACTTTGATTGTTAATATGTCCATACTTAATATAGATGAGACTGCTGCATATTTTTACAGGAAAAATGCCCAATTGTCATATGATGCTTGCCTGGAAATGTCCATTTAATGCATACTAATAACCAGTAACTGTAAAAACCTTATCTTTGTTTGTAATGTCCTATATTACAAACAGTCACAGAAGAAAAAAACTGTCAGTGCTCATAGATTGCTTTTCTAATCCACATTTAATTGTTTCTGGTTTAATGAAATGTCTTGTAGCCTGTAGTATTGTAAAGCTACAGTTCTGCAAACAAAATCTGGGTTTAAAATGGGGCATTTCACTTTAATCAACACCAGTATACTGTACTGTGATGGAAGATAAAACATATCACATGTTGAAGAGTCCCAACAGCAGGATGGGCAGGAGTCCATGGGCTACAATATGAGGAGTCAACAAATACCAGTGTATTTATAACCTCTGTACTATTACCATCATAAATAACATATCACAGACTACTCACCAAATGCAAGGAAAAATAAGTTTATGTATGTTATCTGCGTAGCAGAAGGACACGAAAGAGTGAATTTATCTTTAAATATATTTAGGATCTATGTGTAAGTAATTTCAGTATAACTAACTATTGGTGCCGCCTCTTGCCTGTAAGACGTAATGGAGGGAAAAAAAACAAATGCACAGGAAAAGGAAAACCAAGTTGATGCTAGTAGCTTGTAACCTAGCTAAGTATGAAACCCTGCAACAGCTAAACCTCGACTTTATTTAGCGGCTTCAGCTTCTCCACAACATAACATTGGTTTATTACTCTTGTTTAACATATCCGGATCAAATGGTAAGCCCACTGATACCTTAATAAGAGACAAGTCCACAGAGCTTGGCTAACGCAGTGATACGTTAGCACTTTGCTAAGCTAGGTTGCAAACTTGCTGGCTTCGCTTCGTTGTGTTTGTCTTGGTGAGGTTAGCAAATGGCTAGCATCAATGTAAGCTAGGCTAACATCAAAACAACCGTCATATTGGTAAATATACGTAAAGGGTTGAGGTATTTTAAATTTGGTAACACAGGGAACATCGCTTCTTTATTAAACATCAGTTTGCGTTTGAGGTCTGTTTAAACGCATGTTTGCGTAAAAATGTGAGATGCGTGAACGAAGACAGCAAGTGTTGTCAGCGTTAAGCTAACCGGTTAAAGCACTTAGTACGTAACATTAGACAGCTGTGGAACACTGAGAAGATCAGTTTCTGACAAGGATGTTTTATATTGCTGACAGTTTCTTAGACTAAGACTACATTGCCCATTGCTTATGTGGAATAGTTAAGTTAATACTGGTGACTGTTTCTGCAGGTTTATGAGACTGTGCAGTCATGGGTGACATGAAAACCCCAGATTTTGATGACCTCCTGGCAGCCTTTGACATCCCAGATGCCACAGGATTGGACGCTAAAGAGCCTATCCAGGACAATCATGAGGCGACAGAGAGTCAGCTGAAACACCCAGGGATATGTTTAGATGACAGCTTGTTGAGTGATCAGGCTGTCACAACAGACATTCCTGCTGTTAGTGTAATTGTGAAAAACACAAGTCGCCAGGAGTCATTGGAAAACTTTGCTGAAAGGCTTCACTCTGGACCAGCTTTGCAAAATGGATTCAGAGGACAAGGGACCACAATTGACATGGCTGAGGCAAATGACACTGGCTTTTCCAAGTCATTTGTCTCTGTACTGAATGGGGAGAGATCAGGGGAGCTTCTCGGAGAGTCACCTATTCAGCATACACCTGATGGGACATTCTCCCAGTCCCTTTCTCATCTTAGTCCAGTATCCAGTCCTGAGGCTGAACATACTCTGTGTGGTAGAGAAGAAACACATTCAAAACTAGAGAAACATAGTTTCCAGGGTGCTTCAGGTTTGATAGAACATTCTACCCCAGACACTTCAAAAAAACTAGACATCAGTGCATTTGATGAATGTACAAAAGAATCTCCCAAGAACACCAGTCAGAGCAGAGAAGAAAGTAGTAGAATTGAGGAGCCATCTGACATCTGTATTAGTAAAGAAACAGGTAAAACTCCTAGATTACACAGTGCACTTCCCCCACCTAATGATAACCATAATTTTATTGAGACCAACTATAAGTCCAGGATCACAGATGATATTCCCTCCACTTTTATGAAATCTCAGACAAAACTATCCTCTTGTCTTGAGGCCCTGGTTGCTTTGAATGCTAGAAAAGATCCCAGTGAGCAGACAAATCCCAGAGAGTCAGCAGTGTCTCAGAATGACTGTATGAAAGCCAGCCCCAAGGTGCCTATATCCCCACGAAGTCCTAGAAGCCCCCTTGAAGCTGTTAAACGGCTAATGAAACCCTCGGACAGTCCTGTGAGCATCTGCAGTGATAGTAGTGGCAAAGCCTCCCCTGCAGTAGTGTCTGCGTCACCCCCAGCCATACCCAGGGTTAGAATAAAGACCATCAAAACCACATCTGGGCAGATCAAGCGTACAGTAACCAGTGTGTTGCCTGATTCAGAAACAGATGACGTTCATTCTGCTTACGAATCGTCTCCGTCACAGAGTATGATTAGTGAAGATTCTTATAACATGTCCCCTCATCAAAGTGCAGCTGTTGATAATAGTGCTGGATTCCAGA
This sequence comes from Apogon hyalosoma, assembly GCA_037367295.1. Lineage (NCBI taxonomy): Eukaryota > Metazoa > Chordata > Actinopteri > Kurtiformes > Apogonidae > Apogon > Apogon hyalosoma. The sequence continues at coordinate 15,329,685 of JAPQRP010000025.1, forward strand.
TGAAAGGTATCTCAGTGAGCGCATCTTCACCAAAAGTTTTACTCAGCAAATTAGACATAAACTCACGGAGGACAGGAGTATCGCAGTCAACAGTTTTCCACAACTCCAGTGGATCCATCAAACGATCCGTTTCACAAAAGGGGCAGAAACCAAAGAGACTATCCACCACAACAGGCAATGCAACTAGCACCAACTTCCTTCCCAAAGCAATGCACTTAGCTAGTTTGAACTTGGTTCCTCACAGTGTTGCTGCCTCAGTAACAGCACGGTCTACTTCTCATCAGCAAAGCCAGCCAACACTCCCCTCTATGGTGAACAGTACTGTTCCTCTGGTGCATCAGGTCAAGACAGCTAACCCTTACCCACGAGCCTCCATTCCGAACACTGCAGCAGGAACCTTGAACAGACTGTTGAACAACGCCAACCCTGTGCCTACATACATGCCTGACCTGAACCCCCCACCTGAGAGCAATATCAGCCTTCCACCACGTGGATATTGCTGCCTAGAATGCGGGGACTCCTTTGGGGTCGAGAGGAGTCTTACATATCATTACAGCAGGAGGAGCGTACATATTGAAGTTGCATGCACCCACTGTGGGAAGACGATGGTGTTTTTCAACAAATGTGCATTGCTGGCACATGCTCGGGAGCACAAGAACAACGGCACAGTGATGCAGTGCACACAACTCCACATGAAACCCATAGCTGAGGATCAAATGTTTGTACCTTTGAGTACGGAACCTGGGAATGTGGACTCTAACACCTCTACATCCTCACATAAAAGCCAACCTGTCATGCCCCTTTACCCAGATAATGTCATTCGCCAGCGACTTTGTTGCTTGGAGTGTAACAAGCAATTACCGGACTTCAAAGCACTTGCAGGTCATTACCAGAGGCAATCAGAAGATACAGAGGGACTAGTGAGTAGATGTCTCTTAGAGTTATTAATGGCTACTTTGTGCATTTGGCATTTATTAGATTTGTTGAATTAATATTTATCTCATTTTTTAAACACAGATGTGTAAGGTGTGCTCAATGTGGTTACCCAACAAGTGCAGTTTCAGAGCTCACCAACGCATTCATGCACACAAGTCACCATACTGTTGTCCTGAGTGCGGTGCCCTGAGTCGCTCTGCAGACATTCAGAAGCATGTAAAGGAAAACTGCCTGCACTACACACGCAAAGCTTGGTACAAGTAAGTAACCTTGTAGACAGAGGGATAGAAAGATACTTTATTGTCACAAGGAAAATTAAGGTTGTTAAACATATAATGATTAAAAAAAAGTTTCATTGTTTATGTTATTATGTCACAGGCACTACTGCAAAATTCTTCATCATTTGGACAATACTTTGCACTCTTCCACACAAGTGCAGGGTGAAATTAGCATGACAGCAACACAAACAAACACGGTAGAGAGAATATGACAGAAGAGGCCAATTCTGTATAGGAATTGTTTGTGTGGAAGTTCCAAATAGATGAAGAAAATCAAATGTGATTAAACTATTTCTATTTTTTTTGAAGCATTTCTCAAGTGACTACAACAAAATAATTGCATTCATTCATTCATTCATTCATTCGTTTTCTGATCCAGTTAATCTTCGGGAGGTTCCCAGCTACCAATTGGCGAAGGAAGTGTACACCCAGGATATGTTGTCAGTTTATTGCAGGGTTGACATACAGAGAACAACCATTCACTCGCATATTCACACCCACGGCTGATTTAGATCAGTTAACCTACTGATTTACATCCTGTTGGACAGTGGGAGGTGTCAATAGTATTGGGATGTACCGTTACTCTATATAGACGATGTTAGATTAGGCTTTATCATCAACATACATACTAAAAACTGAAGGATAACTTAATAATGAATAAACTACGTCATACAATTGGAAAGTCACACTTATACATTACAAAAAGAAAAATTTGCAGAATTTTTTTTTGTTGAAGTTTTGTTAAATAAGGCAGGTATCTAGGTAGGCATTTTTCACAATTTTATGGAAGCACAATCTTGATGAATCAAATTAATTTGTTATATTTCCTAACCTTAGGCAGGTGTTATGACAGCCGCAAAAGATACATATAATACATTAAAACAGGAACAATAATAATTTAGATATAAAAGAGCATGTGTCATGAAAAAAAGGCCATCAAATTTTAAATCAAAGCAAGTTATATGAACAACTTGCAGAGTCTAATATTGAACAATAAAAATAAGTAAATAAATAGTTGTAGAAAATACAAATCTCACTAACCAGTGTGACATTCATATTCAGTGAAATCAGAAATAGTCGTTAAAGTATGTTTCTTTTTTTTGAACAGATGTCTTCATTGTGACATGGTGTTCAAGTCATTTCAAGGACAAAAGGCACACATTGAAGAGAAACACTGTGAAATTCTCTTCAAGTGCTCCGCCTGTCCACTCGCCTTCAAGACATCTGACAGCTGCGAAGTTCATTTAAAAAACAAACACAGTGCAAGCAAAATGACCCCTCAGTAAGTTAGCATCTCATGACATGACTGTTAAAAGTTGTACATTTCTTTTTACGGCTCATTTTAACATTTTTCTTTTTCTTCTACAGGTTAATCTTTAAGTGTTCATGTGAGACAATATTCAAGAAAAAGCAGTTACTGTATCAGCATTTTCATCAGGATGCCAGCAAGCGTGTTACGTGTGTGTTCAAGTGTCCAAAATGCAACTCAGTCTTTCCACAAAAGCAGCTTTTAATGCAGCACTACAAGGTTAGCACTGCAATTAATTTACAAAAAATGTCACACCATGTCTGTTTGTTGTTTTGACATTGTAGGGGGAAAAAAAGTCCGTTATTTTGGTGGCTTCCTGTGATTTTTGGAATTATATTCTGTTCTGTAGGGTGCACATGTAGGAAATGCTACAGTAGAGAAGATCAAGAAACAAAAGAATGAGCAAGACCAGGATACCAATTCCATCCAAGAGAAGAAGCAGAAGGGTCACAGCCTTGTTAAACACACAGATAATCCCAGAAAGAAGGTGGAACAGGACAGTAGGCCACGTGCAAAGCCCACCGGCTGGACCTGTGGGGACTGTCTACAGTGGTTCCCTGAACGGGATGCTTACGTTTCTCATATGAAGACCACCCACAGCAAGGTGAGAACTTACAATGTCGCCTGAACTGGAATGTGTTGGACTGGTAGGTACTGCTGACATACAATGCACCAGTAAAGATGTAGAGCTACTTTTTCTGTTGTATATTTAACCAGTTTATACAACAGACTAACACTGACTCTAGTCCTGACATGGCTGATCTGGTGAATTTAAATAGTACAAATGTAAATGTTGTGAATTGTATTTCAGATATAAATATTTACCAAGACAATACTTCATTTCCCATTTGACTTTGTTCTCCTCTGTGATGCTTAATGAACTATAATGTAACAGGCTGAGGTGGTGGTTCATATCCCATAGTTTCTGTTTTCTGTACATTCTGAACATACAGGCCATGTTTAAAAAATATGACCCAGTTAGTAGTTTCATCGCTAAGTCCCCATGTATTTTGGGGAAATAAATAAATGAACCATTTCTCCTCCTTGGTTGTTAATTTATGGTAAATGCAAACTATTATAAAGATTAAATGGCATGATGGGCTTAATGTCTCCTAAAGTGTTTATATTCTCCTCTGTGGTATTAAAATAAGTCTTTACTGAGGCAGAAATACTTTAATTTACTAAACAGATAACTTGATAAATTACTCACCTCTTTACTCCTTTGTTGTACAGTCAGTCAAGCGATATCCATGTCGACATTGTGAGCAGTCTTTCAACTTTACAACAAGTCTGAGACGACATGTACGCAGCGTTCATGATGGAAAAAAGAAAATGTACATTTGTTGGTAAGATTTTTATTGCATGCCCATACATTAAAGTGTAAAATCCTATCTTCAGAGTGTTTGCTAAACTTGTAAATTATATTGTCTGCTTTGTGGTTAATTGTACACATTTTTTTGCTTGTTTTTTGTTTTGTTTTGTTTTTACACTTCAGGTATTGCACGGATATCAAGACTACATTCACATCAAGCGTGATGTTGAAGAATCACATTAGTCTGATGCATGGGATAAAAAATCCTGATATGGAGCAAATGCCAAAAATACTCATTCAGGAATCCAAAAAGGCTGTGGGCAAGGTATGAGTTTATTCACCGTAGAATTTACAGAACAGTAACTGCAAACGCAAATACAACAGTGTCACAGTTCATTATTTAAATGTGTGGCATTTGTGATGTGCAGGGGCCTGTATCCGAAACTCCTACCGTTCACAAAAAGAAGGAACGGGGGCAGGATGAAGCTCATCTGGAGGCGCCTTCAGCAAAACGTCTGAAAACACAGTTCCGCTGCTCAAAGTGTGGTTTTCTTACAAACAACAGTACAGAGTTTCAACAGCATATACCTCAACATAAAACAGATGAAAGCAGCCATCAGTGCCTTCACTGTGGCCTGTGTTTCACATCTGTACTGTCGCTCAACAGACATCTTTTCATTGTACACAAAGTCAGAGATCCTGAGGGAGAGGAGGAGGAGGAGCAGGGTAATGAGCCGGTTAGATCAGTAGAGAATAAGGAGGTAAATGACTTGTTACCGGAGCTAAAGAAAACTGAGCCCCCACAGGCAGAAGAGCCAGCGAGTCTGCTCTGTGAGAAGCCCTCAGACTGTAATCTAAACCTGAGCACTCAGACACAAGCAGTCTCTCTCCAGTAATGAGACCAGCCTTCTCCTAAAGCTGCTTTAATATGTTTCTGTTTTGTTGAAAGTAACAGATTTTCAGTCTGCATGGGGGTTCTGCATCAAAATGTCTGGGCCTTTAATTTATATGCATATTTTTTCATTTATTTTATGACGCTTTCAACGATCGTGCAAACAACCCAATCCTTAATCTTAATGAAAGAACAGTATTTTCATAAATACAGATATCCAGTTACTTTTATTTAACTTTGCATGTCTTAATATGTTCATCTTGCCTTTTACACATACAGCTACTATACTCGTATTACAAATTAACCTTATTTCTTCAGATGTTCCATCCAACCAGAAAGGAGACTCAGGAATGTATGTGTGTATGTTTGATTTAGGTCTGATATTAATTTAAGTCAGAGTGAAAGGGTGGATGATCTATGTCATTAACAGTAGTTATATTATTTAAAGCTAAATGCTACTGCCTAAATGGGTTTTAAGTATATAGACTCTTAAGCCATCATTTAGTACAAAACATAGCGCAGTTCAGTATCAATATTCATTTAAAGTCAGCACTTACATATTCATATAATAGAGTAGGTGTGGAGTTTCTGTTTTAACCAAAGCCGACACATTTGGCTATTCCTACAGAAAGAACAAGATTTGCTTTTTGACCACTTAAGAATCCTGAATGCTTTTGTCCTTGTTTATTGAAAATGTGTTTGATTGCATGCTGCAAATCTTGCCTTTTTTTTTTTTTTTTTTAATTTTAAGCTTTCTTTTTTTAAAATGGAAACGTGGGGAGGTATGGGATGTGTGGTGTAACAGTATTGAATATACCTCAGTTTGCCAAAAGTGTATTATTCAGGCAAATGAATGGTCTATGTTATGTCAAATCAGGGTACATTGTTGTGGATAATCCTGAGTAGGAGTGGAAGTGACACTCATTGGTGTATCGGAGTTCGTGTTTTATAGATTTTGACCTGTTAACATCAAGTCGTTCATAAATATTAAGATAGTAACCCTTTCTCATATCTTTAAACAAGATTTTAGAGAAATGAGTGTTATTTTGACCATATTGTGGCTACTTGTATTCAGGTCTCAATTTGTAAAGCAGTACTTCATGTTTTGTATTGAACGTGACAGTTCCTACCTCCATAGGAAATGGCAGTGATTGTAAAATGTTGAAGGGCTTCGAGGAGTTGCAGATAATCTCAGTGCAATGTATTAAAAAAAAAAAAAAAAAGTTTATAAAAATGTGTATAATCCCACATTATTAAATTTTATAAATTATTTGGGAACAATGTTAATGCCATGTGGTCATATTGACCTTAATGGCAAGTGAATTTTTCTATGTACATGCTTTATGAACTCTCAGTTTCTCTGTAATCTTAAGCATCAGTCTTTAAATCACTAAACTGCAGCTGTTAACCTGCACAGACTGAAATGTACTACTTATTCACAACTTGTTCTTTTGTAATGCTTATTGAAAGATGTTTGTACTTTTGATACAGTGTGTAATAAGGACTTGTATGAAAAGTAATGTGTACATAAAATAGCCAACAAACCCTGAATCCACAGCATTTTGTAAGCCATTACATCTATTCAGCATGCAGTGGCCCGTGTGCCTTGCAGTTATGTTTACCTGAGGTACATAAAAATAAATTGGTGCATTTAATTGCATTTCTGGATCATTCTTTTATTATTTTAAAGACTGGGCACCAGGGCTTAAAGTATTTAACGCCTGGAAGACTTACTTCTATTTGTTTTCTTTAATGATGAGGTGTTGGTTTGAGGTCACAGACTAAGCAGTCGTCACAGTGGGTCACACAGACACAGTTATGTTCATCAGGCATCCAATAAGGAGCCAACGGGATGGATGACTTCAGCCATTATAATATTAAGCCCATCCTGTCACAGTATAACTGCCTAACCCCAAAGAAACAGAGAGCAGAGAGATTTTTATTTAAGTGGCATCAGGCTGAGCGAAACACATTTGAGGAATGAAAGACATGTTGACAAAGATCTGCAGAGCTGGTCTCCTCTGTTCCTTCATCCTTTTTTCATACATTGCAATGACATCTTCTATGACTCTTGATTTAACTGAGCTGAGAAATAAAGTTTCTAAGATCAAGGTGAATCCAAGAGGAAAACTGTGGGCCACAGGTAAGTGATGAATGTTCTGGCAAATATATCTTTTTCATGTTTATTTTTTCTTTTTAACAGTGCAGATTAATAAGGTGTATTTTGTTTGATAAGGGCATTTCATGGGCAAGAAAAGTGTTCTGGACAGTTCTTTTATGGAATCTGCTTTTGAGGATGTAAATATTCCCACTGAAGTCAGAGTTCTCAATCCTCTGAACAAAGCGGAAGACCTGCCATCACTGCTCATTCAGATGCTGAAAATTACCCAGGATGCACAAAGGAAACAGCCGCTTCACATGTTAGTGCATTTTACTTTAACATTTTTACACTGTTTAATGCAAAAACTGCACAGCTGATGATGTTTTTCCATTCATTTAGACGAGATGGGGATCCTGTGTGAGGAACATGCTACATCAGTGGTGTAACTATTATACCCTGCTGCTGGGGAAGAGGAGACTTTTTAAACATTCTTATGAAAAATAAGATATGTGCATATTTTTTGGTGATTTAACAGTGTTATGTCAAACTGCTGGAACTGGAAATGATATTTATGTATGCCAATAAACATCCGCTTAAAGCTGACTTTTTTGTTGTTTTTTAATATCTTTATTGTCTTCATTAAAGCATCAAATGCAAAGCAGATATGTGTGTACTTTTTAGTAGTATTATATTTTTCCTGAAATCACAGAATAAGTATATTTCCAACCTTATTATTATTTTGGGTAAATGTCATATTCATTGTTGCAAGTGGAAAAACAACGAACCCCTCCTTTAATTTGTTCTTATGTGATTCTATCAAATATTACAGATCTCTACAGTGTATTAAAAAAGGTCCAAAAAAATCTAGTTTATCTAAGTCCTTTATATCTATCTATCTATCTATCTATCTATCTATCTATCTATCTATCTATCTATCTATCTATCTATCTATCTATC
>JAPQRP010000025.1:15337569-15412786 GCA_037367295.1 Apogon hyalosoma
ATAGATATGCATGGTTTTTTTTTCTTTTTTCAATTCATGCAACATACACTTGGCAGCAAAGGAACACCAAATCTCAGTTTTCATAGGTGAAACCTGAATGCTACCATTGACCACGATGAACTTTATCTCAATTTTCTGTAAAAGCTCTTTGACAGTAATCAAGTCGGTCTTGCCAAGTCATTTTATGTTTTCTACGTCATATGATATGCCACTATTATGCGCTATGTTACTCACAGGGACATGATCTTAAATACCATTATAGTGACTTAGGGCACCTTAAGTTACATTTGTCCTCTGAAAGAATGTACCTGGATGAATTTCATAAGGTTTGTGAAACAAATTATAATACAACACAATGACCAAAAAAAAATGTTGACATTTTGGGGGGGTTTTTTTCTTAATGACTATTGCGGTGAAACTGATTTTCATGTTCACTACAGTCTGATGCTGATGGCTGTATATTGAGAATTTTTAGTCGGGTTCTCCCGTTACCTCTCTCCTCACTCTTCACATAATGCTATGTCAATGCACTTAACCATCAAGGCTCAACATTTTCCACTGTTTTTATGCTTTAATAAAATTACTTCATGAATGCATAGCTGCCGTACAGGCCAGATGTAATTTGCAGGATGTTTTTTAAGTGCTCTGTTATTGTTTTCAGGTGGACGGAAGCGAGCTTTGATGTAAGATTTGGACACTGTCCGATCACTCAAAATGCAGTGCTTCTCACATTAGCACCACATTCCACGTCCGACAGCTTTACACTGCAATGTCAATAATGATGAGGCAACAAGATAGATCCACGCACTAGCAAATGTAAAGCAAAAAACAGAGGAAGTTATTGACAGACTTGGGTCGGCCTCAGTCTAATCTATTTTTCTTGACTGTGCCAGCGTGGTTTGACCGAAAACGCGCAGCAGATGTGAAAGTTTCGGTAGATATCAAAATGTTTACCAGTTGAAATAAACATGGCCTACTTTAGGCACTGGAGAGGCAGATTCCATTCTTCCAGCAAGCAGATACGACACGCCACTCCACCAATGGCTAAAATATACAGTTGTCAGAAAATATTAACTGATGAAACGGGGCTGAGGGGGAGTAGCAGTCACAGCAGAATGATTGGTCAGTTATCTGAAGCATTAATCTTCTCTCAGGCTTGTTTTAGAGCAGACATAATACAGAGGCACGCCGACTGCCTCAGCACTGGCCGCTGCCTGGGGCTTCCCGGCGGCTGTGAGGAGCTGCTGAGAGGAAAAGTTTTATCTCTCCAGCGGAAATACTGCACCATCTCAGCCGAGATGGGACTGAGATAGCTCTCAGCTTCTCTGAAGGTGGCTCTATTGAGGGGAGTCTCCACATAAGCAGCTGATATGAGTGTTTTATTCCTCAAATCGGCATCCTTACTTTCGCTGTCAGTGAGATATGCTTTTGACTTGTGAAGACAAACTACATCCTTAAGGAACCACAAATAGAGAAGAGTGTGTTTGGCTTCCTGATGACTACTGATAGTCTTGTCAGTGCCCAGGGCTAGACATTGTACATCCCAGTAGTAGCGCTTTAACAAATCACGAGGGGAGTAGTAGCCTGCCTTGAGATGTGTTTTTTTTTTCTTGTACCTGTGATTAATAATATGTCTGTCATCTTTCTTTCCCAGATCCCTCTGTGCTGCTGTAAATACCTACTACCTGGCATGCTCTTGCTGCTCTGTTAACTGTTCCTATGTGCTGTTTAGTAACAAAATCGCACTCCTCATGGACCTGTTGCTGCATCAGCTAACTGTAAGTCTCTCCCTTACCACATGGCATGCATATTCACACTGTTTCAGAGATGGAGCTATGCAGTTGAATATTTTTGTAGAGTAAAGCTGTTGAATGTGTTTTGATGCAAATTACTCAAGGCATAATCAATTTTAGATTTTTCTAATGTGCCCACATGTACATTATCTATTTTAGTAAAGCTTCCTTGTTTTGCTTAAAAAAATAAAATAAAAAATAAGCAATCCTATACTGTGATTTAAATGCTGACAGAAACCTGCCTTTTTTGGTGTCTGCTCCTGCCACAATTGTAATGAAAGACAGAGCAAGACACAAGCGAGGTAGATGCAAACCGTTGCCCAACCTCTCTACAGACGACTGAGGGAATGCGAGAGCATAGTCAGGCAAGTAAGCAGGCTGCACTGCGGCGACATGTCAGCCCATATCCTTCAGCGCTCTGTAAGAAGGACTGTAAACATCAGCTCACTCCAAACATCTAACGATGGCGGCTAGCTGGGGCTGCCTACACTCACAACACAGACAGGACAAGGCACAGGCATGGCGTTTGTGGTACATGCATGAACTCTACTGGGGCTTCCTTCTCCAGTGCTGAGTTCCAATCCAAAGCAGTCATATTTCCTCAGGGCACAGAGGGAGAGTTTAGCCTGTATGCTTCAGTTTATATAAAACATATCCCAGCAGCTGCTCTGCTGACTGACATATCCAGCAGCACTGAAGGAGACTAACTTTTCTGCATGTGTTCAATGCAGATTAAGATATTTATGCTCTTACCCGTCATTTGAGGAAATATATGTTTTTTTAGATTTCCACACAACTTGTATTATTGTCTATCTTTGTTCATTTTTATGTTTATGAGTATTAGTATATGTGGTATGCATGTGTAAGCAATAGAGAATAGCAGTGGGGGTAGTGCTGCCATATGAGCGTGTCTCCTTTTAATTAGATTTGTGGAGAATGTCAGAGGATTTACCTATGCTGTCAGCATTTTCCAAAACCATTAGGCCAAATGAGAAGGTTTTACCTCTCTGTGTTAAACAGTAGCAACTATATTTTAAACCTGCACATCTGCTTCTATGTTTTATGATGTTTGTTGAAATACAAATGAGTCTTATTTTTTCTGTTTATGACTATACCTTTAATGTAACAATAGCCAGTCATGATGTATATAGCATTAAATTGCAGCATAAAACTTGCTAACAGTGCACCAGCAATGTAGGACAAGATGTAAACAAGACGCTTAGAGTTGGTCTATGTTTTAACTGCAAATGGTTAATGTTAACATGCTATATATTTTTTTCTTTCTTTCACACAGCTGTATGTTCCAGATGAAGACAAGTCCCTTTTTGTGCGAAGCGTCAACAAACAGGTCTTTGAAGGTCTGACTACTGGCCTGCTGCAGACCATTGCCACCATCCTGGGGTCCTTGTGGCCACACATCTGTGAGGCGGGTGAGAACATAAGGATTTCCTCCCCTGATGCCAAGGTCAAGAGCTCTGCCACAGAGTCCTTCAACACTCGTACACAAGACCTAATCAGGTATTTCCCTTTCCATTGCTCTGCACTACTCTTAAGACCGTCATGGTGCCTCTTTTTCTCATCTCTCAACCTTTTTACTTCCCTTAGTACATCCCTTCTCCACTTCTCTTCACCGGGTTGAAAGTTGGTAAACCTCTGACTTCCTCAACAGTGTGCCTCATGTAAAGAATAGGCTGACAAAATGTCAGATCCCCTGGAAATGGTCCAACTGGTGTCTTGTTAGAATGGGAGTAGTGTGAGAATGAGGGTATATTCTGGCATCTTTCCAACTTGTGCTTTTTCCACACATTCACCAATTTTTAGGGGGGCAAAAAGTAGCATAAACAAAAAGCACTTCCAAAGCTTTGAAAGGTCCCCTTGAACCTGGCATTTGGGCTTGCCGCATGGTTTTGGGTTGTAGGAGTCAGAGAAATGTGGGCTGTGAAGAAAGGCAGGCCTTGCCTGATGAAGCCTTGTGGAAGAGTGCAGTATTTCCACCATCCCTCCCACAAGTCATGATTCATCTGCTTGGAACAGCTCCACAGGCCCACCACTCTCATCCATTGACCCAGTCGTAACCCTGGAGACAGGGGAGGGCCTGAGAAAAATGATGTCGTCAGACTGGTAATCCTGTATATGAGCAGAAGATTTACCTTAACTGCCTTGTATAATGTATATGCAAGTTAGGAAGGACAAAAGATCAAAACATTTTCAGCTTTTGCTAAACTTTGCCATTATGCTAACATATATCACACAGAAAGGAGATTACTGTTTCCTTTCCTCTCATTATCAGTGTCTTAGTTTGCTTTTCAGTGCTTTTAGTCCCCTATTGTTGTCAATTTACGTTCATATGATTAAATGCCAAGTTCGACCACCAAGCAGGTTGTCAAACAGAGAGTAAGCACTGAACAAAGCAGCCAGAGTGAGGAAAGATGCTTTCAACCCTAGTAAAGCTGTGGGAGAGGATCAAGTCAAAACAATGGCACTTGGTTCAAGTGTCAGATGACTTGCAGCAGGGGTTAAAAACGGTCATAATCACCTGTTTTCAGAGGACCTCAATGAATGACAGTCCTAACAAAAAGGCTTATGACAGAAGCTAAGTGTCAAGACAGGGATAAAATGAGGAACAGTGGCTTCACAGCAACCAAATCAGAGACTTGATTGGCAGCAGTAGTAGATTTCTTATAAGCTGTTGGTACCTGAGCTGATCCGGCTCAGGCATAATGGAGCTGTGAGAAGATGGCCCCAGGTCAGCAGACTGTCAGGGGCCCAGAGCTGGGCTGGCACAAGGGCCACAACAGCCCTCTAATGACACTATTAGCAGTGATTTGTGGCTGAAAGAGTACAGGGAACATGATCATGAGACCTGTCATTGGCCAAGACAAATTGGAGATATCACAGTAATCGCAGGGGTGGGGGTCTCAGGTGAGATATCTGCTTTCAACTGCTCTGCTGTAGAAGTATACACAGTAAAGGCCTTTGTTTGCAAGGGTGATATGAGCTTTTGTACAAAGACTTCCTTCTGTGTTTAATTTGTTTTATTATTTGTGTTATTAACTATTATGTGTTTTTCTATGCTTGTTTTTCTTCCAGCTACATTGTAAACATGGGTTTGATCGACAAGCTGTACGGGTGCTTCCTGTCTGTTCAAGGTCCTGTAGATGAGTACCCTAAGATGTCCGCCTTCCTTCAGCAAGCCTCAGCTCTGCTGCACAGCATGTGTAATCTGTGCTTTGTCGTTACCGGGCGGTGAGCATGTCTCTTACTCTGCTACACACCTTAAATATTCCTGTGATCTTTTGGTCTTTCTCTGAGACATATGCATATCCACATTTTAGTGTCTAATAACAAGAGACTGAGTCACTGTCTGTGCTTGAATGTCAGAAAGAGCCATAAAGATGAGGCTCACGGTTGCTCAGACAAAGACTGCAGTTCATCTGCAGTCAGCCAGCAGGTCGTTTCCTCCATCCAGCTTGATGGCTAAGCTGTCGTTTCTGCAGATAGAGATAGGCATCTACTTGACCCAGCGCTCTGTCACTCACCATAAACCTTAGCCTACAGCGTGGGGGGAGCCCACCCACATGTGCTACAGTGACCTCCACTCAGAGAGGTTCAGTGGCGCCGCTGACAGAGGCTAAGCACACAGTCACACCAAGGGACATCAGCACAACAATTCCTTACTTAAAAGGAAACAAAATGCCTACCACACTAACAACCACTTGGATGTTAAGAATTACACAAAATGAGAATTACAATGAAGTTTTAACATTTTGTTTATAACGCAGGATGTGGTTACCAGGCAGCAAACTAGCTTTTTCCTTCACAGCATCAGTTCTCGTGACAGTTCTATTAATGCATTTAGTGTGTTACTGTATTTTTCCAGCTGCAAGGTGCTACTGTAATGGTGACCAGCTGCTTAGTGTCATACTGGCATCCAAAGGGCATCTAGGAATTTATTTGTCACCAAATATCTGTGAGAAAACATACCACATCTCACCGGTTTAATGACATCAGTGTTAGGATCAATAAAGGAACGAATAAAGCTGCATTCTGCCAACTTTCTCAGTGTGTCATATATAAGAATGCTTCACAGGCTTGTAGAGTATTTTGGCCATGCCAGTTGCTGTGTCAGGGGATTATAATGGCATTAGGAGGCTGTGTTCTTGCCTAGCAGCATATTTCACACAGGGCCTGTTGGCTAACATCAAGTATCAGCATGCACTGTAGGTTCCATCCAGAGGTCACACACCCTCCATTCTACATGGCTGCAAATCATAGCTGGTGTTGCTGCAGTAGTCTTAAATCGTCTCTCTGTACTCACCGTAGGTTTCCAATGTAATATTCATTACTCTGAAAAAGGCTTAATATCATAATTGCATTAATTCGATTATTTCAGTTGAAAACAGTCAAATGTAGCACTGTGTGATGTCCAAAAAGCCTTGAATGTTGCACTGACACTTAAAGTCTGTTCTATTATTTTAGTATTATCTACCATCTACTATTTTATTTTTGTTTTACACACAACACATTGTGTCTGCAAAACATGTATATGTGCACTAAGCCTACAACCACAGGAACTAAAAGAATATATTGAGAATATTTTTGACTGATCTTTTCATTAATCCCCCCTTCCTATAAAATGTCACAAGGGTTAGTGAAATGTCTTGAGGTATAGGAATCTTGGTAGGTGGAAAAATAATCACTTTCTAGATGCCACTTAGGGATATAGGGCATTACAACTAGCACCTTTTGCATATTGTTTTGTACTTTTTTTATAGCATAAACAAGTAATCAATGAGAAAAAGAAAGACTAAGCACAATCAGTATGTACACACACTTGTTAGATATAACCTTTATTGCAACTGTTAATCATTTAAAGTAAGAACAACTTTTTCTACCTTGCATTACTCCTGGTTTCATTGTAAATATTTTATATAATAAAGGCATAATGTCGCAAATCCCGTTAACCAGCTGGGTGGTATCTTGTTGGAGCCAAAGATATCACCTTGTATCTTCTCAGTGTGCCTTGATTAAATGTGCTGAGGAACTCAGCACCTTGTCAGGCAGTTCAGTACAATCTGCCAGCTTAAAATCACTGCCATGAGCATCATGTCATGGCATTACTGTGTTTATTACAGCTGGAGTGGGAGCGGAAAAGTAGTCTTGAACCTTGAAAGCCCCTCTCTTCAGCTAAAGTGAAACAGACTAGTTGCTCCTTGCTTTCAAAAAAAATGAAATAAAAGTAATGCTTTAGATAAATTAATTAGATCCATTTATACAGTATCTATGATGTCAGTATACATTTCAAACTCTTGCTTTTTCTCAAGCAAGAAGGAAAAGCCTGTTCTCTATAGGGAAAGTCATCCTTTGGGTTTTTTTGTACATCTAAAAGGTCCAGACCGCTGTTTGCATCATCACTCTATAAATGTTTTGGTAAGAGAACTGTGGCAGAAAGGCATTAAATATTTACAGTAGACCCAAATGCTTTTTAGGATGTTTCCCATTATATCTATGTACATTTGTCATCGTTGTCTCACTGTGATCATTAAGTCATTAATAGTTGTGGTTTTGCTGTCTGTACCCAGTGCTCCCACTATATTTGACAACAAGCGGCAGGATCCAACTGGATTGACGGCCCTGCTGCAGTCCACAGACCTGGTGGGAGTTGTCCACACCCTCTATTGCATCCTGCTGCACAGTTTTGTGCCTGAGTCTTCTTCCCAAAGTCAGGAACCCTACGGCCCCGGGGTCATCCAGGTGGCTTTGCAAGGAATCCGCTTCCTCAACAGTTTTGCCCTTCTCGACCTGTCAGCCTTTCAGGTATCCAACATGAATCCAAATCTTTTATTTTCACAAATTAATAAATGTCTATAGATTCTGATGGTTTTGCTCACAGGTGTTGAAAAGAAGACGGAAAAGATTTTGTCCAAACATATTTGAAATATTCAAGATACTTTATATTAGAGATCAACTTGTTTTGTTTTTTTTTGTTTTGTTTTTCAATGCTAAGACAAGCATTTTTCATGCTGATATTAGTAATCAAGAAGATCAGTATCCAGTATAGGGACCTGATACATGATGCATTAGTAGTAAAAAAATATTTTTTGTAATAACTCAATCAAAAATTTTTAGGTGACAACAAGTTAATACAGTACAATAATGTTACATTGAACTAGGAGAACCATATTAAATACTACTAAATAAGTGCTCTTTTTTCATTTTGTCATTTGCTTAAGATCCTATACAGAGTGCAAATTGTAGTTTGTTTTTTTATCAGATAAGAAGGAATACTAATAATCATAAAAATGTGAGTATCAGATTAGATAACTGGTCATGGCCAAAAATCAGTCTGTCCCTTCTTTATATATTTAACATCTCATAAACTGATATTTCGTAGTGTTTTTTATTGTGAAATAATAGATTATACATCTGTATTATCAAATTTTTTACTATTTAAAGAGAAATTTAAATATTTACCTGTTTTCATTAATAGTAGATAGCCTCAAGATTTATCTATGGCTTCAATAATTCTGTATACATGATTAGATTAATGCTAGTTACCTTGTTAAAACCTATTAGAAGAGAAGTTACTCTCCTCAGGACAAAGCTGGCGCATAGACATAAACACCAGTGCCTTTTGACCCCATGTCGACCGGTGAGGTTGAATAGAGCCTGATGGGTCAGCAGTTAGGATCGACCACAAGTGATTAGCACTGTATGCAGGGCTGTACATTACCCACGCAGAGGAGCAGCGTCCGACAGCTTCACAGTGCTAAGTCACCACAGAGACAGAAAGGCACGAGAGCAAGCTAGAATGTTGTTAATTATTTTAATGTTTTGCGGTAATTACTTTGAAGCGGCTTCCTCTCACTGACCCGCCACATTTAGACAACTCAAAACAGCTGGAAATGAAAGCATTTCACCGCCTGAGTTTTATGAACATTTTAAATAATGTTTCTTTTTTTTTGGTTGAGAGTTATGATCACCTTGTGTTTCACATTACCTCCCAGCACAGGCTTGTATGTGTTGCAGTGGATGGGCAATCACTGCTGTAGCATCAGCTTCCAATAATATGTTCGGAAGGGAGTTTCTAAAAGGTCTAATGCAGTGTAAATGACTGGCTTTTGCAGTGGTTGCATATTGGCAGAATATGCAGCAACAAATTTATGCCTCTCAGAAGTAAATATAAAAAAAGCATGAGCTGACATTCAAACCAGAAATGCTTTTTTCCCTACTTGCTTTGTGGTTTTCCTTTTGCCTTCATAAAGTACTTAAAGTATTTACTTTTTTATATATATTTTTTTTAGAAATATATAGTTTTTTAATTTATACAATATTTTTACCTTTTGATATAGTTACAGTGCTTTTCCTCAATATATCGCTTACATGCATAAGAGGTGAGTTCTAAAAATAGCCCTTAGTGTCCCAGGTTTTGTGTTTATGGGCAGTGCAATGCTAACACGCCCAAACTTCCAACAGAGCTGCGATGATGTTACGGTGCTCCGTCACACTGACATGTTTAATAAATACTGTCTGTGAACTGCTCTTAGCATCTCATTTCTGAGGAGGATTGGGGTGTTTTATGGTGCGACTCCGCTTGTGTTGCTTATACTCTTATGTCTATGTATGTTCCCACAAGCAAAACATCAAATCTTTTATTACATTGTTTGCATTGTTACCCATTGAGCTGTCTGTAGTCACAATCACAGGCAATTTGCTCTGAATTTACTGCGGTACTCACTGACGTGCATTTGCTGGGATCTGTCAGTCTGTCCTAGGAGCTGAAGGTTTGTCTCTTGCTTTCCGGCACATCGTCAGCTCCCTGCTCTGGTACTGCACCCAGCAGTCCTCTGAAGAGCTACTGCACGAAGTTATCATCTGTGTGGGATACTTCACTGTTAACCACCCTGATAACCAGGTAAACCAGCTTCCACCTTCACAGAAATTAATTAAAATGTTTTTCTTTTTAACAGAACTCAACTATGATGTCATGAATAAATATATGTTTAATTATTTTTTTAAATAAAATACACACTGGAATCTGCAGAATATATTTATAAATGCAATTCATTATTATTCATTCATTCATTTTGTAAGTCCCTTTAGCTAACATGGGGACAGTTCCACCATGTAATGTTTTCTATATATTTAATTTTTAATATGTTGATTATTTTTTTGTATTTGATAAACTGCTTGTTGTAGAATTTTATATTAGTGCACACGTCATTTCCCCATTAGTATTTCTGTTGACAGAATTAGTTTAGCTTGATATTAAATTCCCCCCCTTTTTTTTTTTGTTGGTTTCTTTTTTTGTTTTGTTTTGATTAGAGCTATAGAGAACAGCGGGGGAAAATATCTATTTTAGTCATGTCTTTTAACTTTGGCATGGCAATTATTTGTAGAGTACTAAAAATGACAAAATGCATTCATCTAAATATCAAGAGATTACACTTTTTAAATTATGAGTCAGTTCAAGGTTGAAATATCTTAAAATGACAGTATATTTTAAAGGTGCTTTCATTACGCATATAGATTTGTTGAGTTCATTGAGTTCACTTACGGTTTGTACATAGGCTACATTTATGTTTTCAGCTGTGAAACTCTTTCTGTTTAGTGAGCACACCCTTGTAATATCATCTTACTTTTGTTCTGCTCATGTATTATTTGTCAGAAAAAAGGTGTAGTTTTGTAATCGTAACAAAAAGCACCTGTTAAAAGATTCATGCCTTGGCACCTCTCTTCTTCTGGGCTGCGTGTCGTCTATTGTCCCACAGAGTGACCCATTGTTTCCTCCTGGTGAAGCAGGGCACAGTGCTGGCCTCGGAGTTACAACTACTTAGGGGGCTCAATAGCAGTGAGCAGGATGTGATGGAGCAGACCTGGCTGCTGTGTAATTGGCTGTCATGCATGGCCCGTCTACCGGGCCCCTGATTAGCCATGCTACAGTTGGCTGGGCTTTGATTATGTTAAGCCTGACCCACACAGGCAGCAGCCGCCACAGCTCCAGCCTCAAACCTCTGATATGTCATTTACGTCCTCGTAGCCCCCGTCAACCCCCATCACAACAATTTATAGGCTGATTACTGATTCTAATTTGCAAGATTTTGTACTTCTAATTAACATGATCCTCCTTCACTACGTGCCACTTGAGCTGCCCTCTTTGCTCCTATCCAATTTAATTATTCTGATGTACAGGATTAGCATTTGTTGGCCATTCTAGGCCCGATTTGCATATTATATTGAATAATTAAATGAGGACTGATGATTGAATTAAGGAAGTGACAGATGATTTGTCTTTGTACACCACAGGCCTGTTAGCGGAGCAGCCATGCTCGACTGTATTTGGCAAAGAAACATTTGCATGTCAGTAATTTGTTGCAGAATCTGTTGTTCCCATACAGCCTGGGTATAGCCACAAAAAATGTCTGGGAAAATGACAGAAATTCGTCTTACCTTAATTCCATGTTTAAAAATGTAGTTTTAAAAATCATATTTAGGTGTAGATTTTTGGGAAACAGTATCCCATGCACCCTCTCCACAGAATTGATCTTTGCCAGTTGTCCAGTTCTTGGAATGCATCCATTCAGTTCCGCACCAAGATGGATGGCGTTAAGGAGAATATTTAGAGCAGCTTGAGCTTTTCTCAAGCTAATGTAAGCATTGGCAGGACACAAAAGCAGCCCAACCCGAGGCCTGTGCGGTCGCAGAGACTGCTGATTCACTGTCGGCACACCAGCTTTTGTTTATATATATGCTTTAGAAATAAGGCTGCTCATAAAAAGCAGAACTTTGAAGCAGCGTATACGTAGTGATGTATTTCCTTTGCTCCGAGGGCATGAATAATTCACCTTGTCACACAAAAAGCCATTGAGAGAGTGACATATGTAGGCTTGTGTGTTTTTCAAGTGTGTTACTGCTCATGTAGCCATATGTTTCATTGTCTTTTGGGTGCGTCTGTTGAGAATTTCAAACAAACAAAAAAAAAAGCAGAACAGATTAAATGTTTTTTTGTAACTGACATGTAACTGTACTTCCCTTTTCCCTTTAGAGACATACACCGGTAATCTCCTCGTCTTTAAATACCACGATTCATTGGTGAATCATCCACGGTGATGATCTGTTGAATCTTTGAGCTGACGGAAGTGTAATTGTAAACTGTTGACATGTTAACCCACCTGATTCCCACTTGCTTTAAAAAAAACGGCACAAGCAATTTGAGAGTGTGGAAATCTTGAGAAACTTTTTTTTTTTTTTTTGTTCCACAGTACATGAAAAATTCCCCCACACACGCGAGCGGGCTTAACACACAAATACCTCCAATGTGTACACACAAGCAGCAGGTTTTATTTCAGGTAGAATCGAGACGTTTTATACGTTTGGAACTAGATAGTTTTGTCGTTCGATTACCTGACTCCTCTCTGCTTATATTTCGTAAACTGTTTTCTTATATGAGTAAGGATTTCATGAAGTATGGATCGACTCCCACACGCATCTCCAAAATCTCAGCCTTATCTGTGGGGTCATTCCTCTTCTTCCCACTCTCTACGAGGGCGTTTCCTCTGCCCTGCAGGCCCAAGCCAAACTTTAGGCCTGTAATTCCTGTTAACCTGATGTTGAAACGCTCCCTTCAGCAGTCCATTACTGCCAAGACAACCAAGCCCTCAGTGCCTGCAGGGTAAGTGCAGCTCGTGCAGACCATAGGGAGCCAGCGCCGGGGAATGCACACTCTGTATCACCCAGCAGAGTAAACAGAGGGAGAGAAACGCAGACAGACACTCTCCACTGACTGGCAGGAGAGGGCTTGATTGTTAGCTCAGTAGATGATTTACACTCCGCTCCAAGGGTAAATGCAGTTCCAACTGTCTTAAGTGAAGCTGAGGACATTTTTATCCTTCCGAACCTTTCAGTGAGGGGTTTCCATTTATCTGTAATACAAGCATCAGGATCCTTTCAAAGCAGAATTATCAGCGCTACAATCTGAGATGGATCGACAGCATCGGCTCATCGAGATAAATAAAGAGTTCTCAGGCTTTATTGTGTAAACAGGGGGGTTTATGGAGTTCTTAGATTAAGGTTAAAATTTACTTTAAAAGTCAAGTTGGAGTTTCTATGTAATTGCCTACGTTGCTAGCAACACATTCTCCAAAGGCAGTTCACATCCAGAGCAACCAGAGCTGCTCTGTTAAGACACCGTAAACATTGTAAAGAAGCACTAAACAATTATTTAACTAACTTTGCTTTGTGGTTTCTGCTGTGCTGCTCGTCTTATCAGTTGAAGCAGTTCCACTCTGAAAGATCTGGTTTATAGAGTGGATTCAGATGTCAGATATATGGCCCTGCTCTGACGCTCATTCCTCCAGAAGTGTTTGGGCTGTCTAGACGCAGCAATGGATGGACATACCTCCACACATAAGAAAATTTAGATCTAATTTGCTTTGGGAGACATTTATCAGCAGTATTTTTTTTTTAATTTGTGCAGTTCTGCAGCCTCACGTATTCAGACTTCTTATGCTATTTAGGATTTAGCCTTTGTCGTGCGGCTACATAATGACTCTGTTACTAAATCTACCTCAGTTTCTGCCTCTGCACTAGATTTTCCCAGGAATTTGTTTGTGTTTCAGGACATTAACTTTACACACTCTTTGTTGTCATTGTGGACAGTAAGGAAGTTATGTAATGGAAGCGTCATAAAACTCTGCACTGTTAAAAAGTGGCAGGTCTCTGAACTTAAGACAGAACAGAACAGCCAAGACACTTGAGTTTTTTTCCTTTTTTTTTTTTTAAAGCAGGACCTGTGTTATACGTAGGCCAGATCCATGGGTTCAAATGCTTGTTGTTAGCTTTATGATGTCAGGCTTTGAGCTGTAGATACTCTAGTTGAACTGGGAGAAGAAACAATACAGCATAATCTCTTGTTGGAAACTGTTCGATCTTTGGTGTTACTGCTCACCTGGTAGAAGATTGGAAAGTTGGCCCAGGACTTGGTTTCTTTGTTTCCTCCAGGCTCTCGCTGCCACCAGGCTTTGTTTTATGTCTTTTTGCGTCAGGCACTTGAGGGCGGACAATTTGTTTAGGCAGCTGAAGATGGAACTGTGCGTTGTGGAGGATTATGAGATCGCTGGGTGATTTGTGTGTAGGATCTCCTCAGAGCTGAGCTGAAACATCTAACACTGGCTATAGTGTTAAATTATGACACCTAAACCATAAATGTTCGAGATTAAAAACATGAGAGCAAAAAGAAATTTTAGCTCTACTGCCTTTGGCTTTCTAATGAATTCAGCTGTGGAAATTTATGAGCCCACATTTCCAGTTTGTCTTTGGGCAGTGTTGCAATGGACAAGATAAATATGATGTAGGATTCACTGAAAGGTAACATAAAAATGCTAAAAAAATATTCTGAAATGACCTGTTGTAGATTTGAAAACATGCGGAACTTGTCTTTTTTTCCCCCCTTTTCTTCTTCATTCTTTAGTGGATACATTTTTCCAGTGAATCCTGCATTCCTTAGTCATCATCATTTATTGAGTCAGTGAAACTGTAGGGATTTTTGCTCTTATGCTGTTCTGTACATATTCACTGCTCTGTTTCATCATTGTACTGTACTGTACACCATCAGTTCTGCAAAACAAAGAAAAATTCTTTATTTTTTTTAGAATTTGCCAATTAATTCCAGTTTGACAAATGAAGTGCTCTTCTTATATTTAAGTATTAGTACTACATGAAAGTTCCAATTGTTTAACCTGACCCGTGTGGATGACGTTAGGAAGTGGCGCTGTTTTCTGTCCCTTTGAACGTCGCTGTAGAGGCCTGCTCTGAGAAGCTTCACCTTGAACTGATAAAAGCAATGAGTTATCACTTTGTTTATCCTCCTGCTCAAACTTGGAGTGCATTATCAAAGGAGAAGGCAGTGGAAGAGTATTAAAGAGTGTATTGTTAAAATCTTGTAAATCTTGTAAATTTATGCCACGGCATCTCGGAGACCTCACCTTTCCCTTCTGGTTTCCATTGGGGTTGAGCCCTACTTCTGTAGCCTGTACCTGTAAGACAGAGCAGCAGATTGACCATGGTGACCCCCCGACTCTACGAGGGGAGCTGGTGGTGTTCCCAGGCTCAGGGGAGATGCCCAGAGCATTAGGCCAGGACCCCTCCTTTGCAGCAGTCCCCTTTCTAATCAAATGAGGCTGGGGGTGATTTGGTTTTAATATTGGTGGCCCGGATGCAATGGTGACGGATTGACCGACTGTGATCGAGAGCAGGATGTCGGCAGGGTGAAAATTCCATTAATGGTATTGCTCATTTCTTAAAGTGGGGGTGGCCACACTGATGGCGGACGTTTACTCACCCTGCCTTTCACCCGCCACCCCACCCCTTCACACCCCCGGTTGCACTGTGAATGCCCTCTCAACCTGAGCTTCACTCCTACGGGGCGGTAACAGGTTTTTGTGCTAATTCCGTATCTCACTGTTTCTTAAAGAGCTTAACACAAAACTTGAAAGTGAGGTTTAAACCAGTGATAATGACATCAGTTCACATTTCTAATTTGCCTCTTATGTTACACCAACTATGCTTTTGCTGTCGGTACAAAGGAAGAACAAAACATCCCATCATTGTGTTTTATAGCCTGTAATTGTGTGGTGGAAGGCTGTGGCCCCCAGGTCTCCTCCTAATGGCTGTTTGTGTGTTGTTTTAGTGGCAGATTTACATGTGGGAGGGGCACAGGGCTGTGATTTACAACCAGCAGTGCCACTGACTGGCCGCCTGACTGGCTCAGTGACTGACTGGCCCTGCTCCCTGTGTGTTCCAGGTGATAGTGCAGTCTGGCCGCCAGCCCAGCGTGCTGCAGAAACTGTGTCAGCTGCCCTTCCAGTACTTCAGCCACCCGCGCCTCATCAGGGTGCTCTTCCCCTCCCTCATCTCCGCCTGCTACAACAACTCTCAGAACAAGGTCATCCTGCAGCAGGAGATGAGCTGCATGCTGCTGGCTTCATTCATTCAGGTAAATCCACAGTTAAACAAACATTATACGAACACAGATAAATGAAACATTACTCTACACCCTCTAATAAAATATCCAAATCCAACGCTTTCTATTGGATCATTTGATGCCACATACAATGTGTATGAAATGATTTCTATTGTTAATATCAGATAAATGTTGGTGTCTTTCTACACCAACTCCTCCTATATATGGACCTTGAAAAGCTGCCTTTATTATCATACATTTTATGTATAAAGTTAATCAAATTATGGTGAAAATGTATGCACGTGTCCGCTTCTAAACCTCAGCTTATTTCCAAATTTTGTGAACATTTAATAACCTACATACATTTAGTACATTCTGAGGAGAAAAAAAAGAGATGATTCTCTTCAGACCACTGTATTAAAATATATATGTACATGGCATTCAGAAATGTCTGCTCATTAAACTATTAAAAAAACAATAAATTTCAGCTTAACATTCGCATAAGAGGAAAAACCATCTAAGTAAAGGCTGATTAAGGATTGTTCATGCAGACCTTGGTCAATCTGTAACATGCAGGTTTTTCCAAAGATAAATAGCTTCCTTCACAGTGGATTTACCTGCCACTGGTTCAACTCCTGGTAAACAGCTTGTCTCCTTCATCTTCCCCTGACAACACACCCCTCACCACTCTGCAGCCACCACTGTTTAGACACCGATTAACTTCCATTGAAAGAGAGACAAGCCATTGTCATTTCTTTCAAACAAAGCAATAATGCATGGTGTCTTGCCCCGCTGCCCTCATTGTTGAGTTAACCTCAAGAGCATTCCTCACTGTGGAACAGTTTGATCCACTGAGACTCTTTATCACCTTTTATACCAAACACATGCAGCATGTTTAGCTTGAAGAGACAAAACTGAAGTAGCAGCTTTAGACTTTGTCTAATATTTTAGCATTTTGAGGCTAAAATATTGTGTTTTTCATTTATGCAAACACAATCATGACTGAGACTTGTGTAATTAATTATGCAAAATATGACTATTTCCTACAGTAGGGTGTTATTGACAGTAGGAACACTCTGTTTCCCTAGGACTGTGCTGCAAATGAAAAAGAGTCTGACAACAAAACAAAGCAAGCAGGTAAGTTATTCTGTTTAGTTTATAAAATGCATAATGATACAAGTGATGTATCATGAGTTTAATATCTAATTCTAAAAAAAAAACAAACCCTGATATATTTAGCTTTAGCAAGAATGTGTTTTTGTTTCTTTTCATTTCTCATCAAGTTTCTGTCTGCAGTATTTGTGATTTTATTTTTTATTTTTTTAATCTGTTGGGTAGAATCTCTCCCAGTTGTTTAGTAAAATTCTTGGTTTTGTCAGTTTTAAAAAGGATTAAGGATTTCTGCTTGACACCCAGTATAATTTATCTGTTCTTTTTCTGTCGCTCATATAAAGTTTTCCAGCCTCTGGATTACTGTGAGTTGTCCAACCGCTTTCCAAGAGATCAGTGGGACTCAGCACTGCAGTTTTTTCTCAAGAAGCAGGAGGAGTGATGGAGGTGCACACTGTCCTCAGGGCGGATAAGCACACTGTAAACACTACAGAACCGACTGACGTGATGTTCACCGTGCTGAGTTTACCAAGTTAAAGTCAAACACGTGTAAAAGGTTTGCTCTTCAGATTCACAGAAAAATCATGAAGCCTTACTTTGTCAGTTCCATCTGTTTTGATTTCTTAGAAATCATTTTGATGTTTATAAGAAATTTGCACAAAATGTATTGTTTGTATATTGCAGTTAAAAGAAGCGCACAACTATTCCATTTAATATCTATGTTCGTCTTTGTTCTTTAGATGGAATTAGATCTGTTTTCAAATACCAGTCTGAAAAGATGTACTTAAACTGTATTGAATTATTTGCCAAACATTTTCATCTGTACCGTTTATGTTAATTTATTGTATTTGTGTTATTTTTGAATGTTAATGACCAGAGTGTTATCTCTAGTCTATTACAAGTTGAAAGTTACATAACCTGCCTTGTTTGAAAACATAAATGTTAAGAGTTATATTTTCAGGCTCACATCCTTTTTGTTTTCTTTTTCCCTCTTTGATGGGAGGCACCTTCAGATGAACCTAATTTATTGTTATTTACTCTCATCCTGTAAAATAAAATACTTATCCTTCTAAGTATGTTTGTGCGAGATTTATTTTTGACTCTACGGATTTAAACTTTACGTTGAGTAGCATCATCGCCTATTTAGAATTGAATGTTATTTAAGTTTGTTTCTGTTAACTATAATGTGATGGCAGATTTTATATTAAACAATTTACATCTACGCCAAATGCACATCCTGGAGAGGCTGGATTAACAAACCTCCGTTTGATCCACTTTGAAAATTTTATTTAAAAAAAAAAAAGTCAGATTTTAAGCGAATATGTATTTAAGAGTCTGCCAGTGTGTCTGTCCTATTTCAAACCAGTACATTTTGGGAACATTTTCCTAACAGACATGTCTGGATTGTGTCTGTTTTTGTATTTAACCTGCTCTGCACTTTTGTAAGAACTCTAATGTAGATACTGTATGTATTTACATAAATGTAAATGTCCAAAATATGTCTATTATAAATGAGACTGAAACGGGACTACCTTTATAAATAAATTTGTAAGAACTAAATTTCATAGTCTACCCTAACAGGAAAGGAAAAAAATAGTTTTTTGTAACAAATCGTAAATCTGTTTAATATTTAAAACAAAATTTCAATTTCAATCCTAAAATTAGATCTGTTTGAACTGATTAAAACTTAAAGTACATTTCTGGCCAGGATTTAACATTTTTATTCTAAAATAAACCATGCTGCTGTAGGTTTAGTATATCAGTGTGTCATTAAGCCTTAACAGGATTTTCTATTTCAGTGAGAATTTCCTTCACTGATAAAAGCCGATCCGCCCCAACAAATTGTAGGGGTGTAGTGTGTCAGTCCTGGCTTGACCTGCATGCTCCCTTGTCCAGCGGCTATTTGTCGTCCAGGATTCCTACTGGAATGAAAATAAACTCAAGACACGCCAGGATGCGTCCGTGGGCTGGGAGTCCCCTCAGCCTGAGCGGCTGCAGGTTTTGTTGTGGGTCCATTCAGTGTATCCTTTGCAGGTGATGCCAGATGGAGATAAGGGGCCGCCGCTGCCTGTCCTCTGTCTAGACTTGTAACCATGGGCCCCTAGTTAACACTGGGATGAGTCTGAATAAAAGCGACTTTATAATTTGAGCGGAACGAAACATACTGCAAAAAAAAAAAAAAAAATGCAACAATTCCTCAATTCCTGCAGGAGATGCAATATAAAAAAGAAAATCACGGAAAGAAACGAATTGAACAGGCCTCTGCTGCTGCTGTGTTTGATTCAGTGACCTATGACACAGGGGCCAAATGCTTAGTAACATCTTGTCAGCCATCCGTCAGTGATCCACTTGGTGTGGAAACTGAGAAGGCCGAAATACAAGCAGGTTTCTAGTTTTCAGCTACCTGGGGGCTTGTTCCTGAAATCGTTAAAAAAAAATTAAAAATCTGGGCCACTGAATTATTTGTGAAACTGAAATTCTCCTTACCGAATTTGTTTTGAGCATCAAGAAACTGCTTTCTTTCCCCAGCTATAATCAAAATGATTCCTTCTGATGTAGGAGACAAACAGATTTCCATGCATTCATTAATTAGAACTATTGTTTTATTGATAAGATCGGCTATGTCTGTCCTTATAATAAATAATAATAACTTATTCTTGAGAAACGCGAATAAGGCGCATCTCATCTGTTTCCTTAATTTACAAGAGTCGATACTGAAACTTATACAAA
Source organism: Apogon hyalosoma (assembly GCA_037367295.1). Taxonomy (NCBI): domain Eukaryota; kingdom Metazoa; phylum Chordata; class Actinopteri; order Kurtiformes; family Apogonidae; genus Apogon; species Apogon hyalosoma. Next base: position 15,357,163 of record JAPQRP010000025.1, read on the forward strand.
TCATGCACATCTACACAGTTTGTATTCTGGGTTCCGGATCAACAGCCTACTGTATTAACGCTCAGATGTCCACAATGCAGGTTCAAGTGTTTTCTCCCATAACACATTTTCCATGTTATGTCCAGTTCAGGCAATAGTATGATAATAAAAGGTAAGGTGTTCCATTAGAAAAAAAAAAAAAGCCAGTAAAAGGTCCATGAACAGATGTGCATTCTGCCGAGGTGTCCTTGAGCAAGACAGTGGGCTAAATGTAATGTAATTATGTAAAGGGAAAGTCACACCCCCAATCCTCATGTCACAATCTGGATCCTCGTGCATAATCCATCTCATCCTGGTCCTTCAGTCTCTTGTTTTGTTTTGTTTTGGGTTTTTTTTCTTCGTTAAATGTCATTGAGGTCTTTGCGCGTCCGCGGTGCGCTCCCGGGGGCTCCGAGGGGGTCCAGCTGACCTCCGGGCCTCACGTGTCCACAGGACTCGGCACCATACTGTTGGGTGTGTCCGGTAACTGCGACGACAGGGAGGTCACATCACTGCCCGAGGAATTACCCAGAGACCCCGACTCAGAGAAAGACACCTGCCCGAAGAAAATAAACACTTTCATTTTTTTTTTTTTTTTTACATCAATGATCAACTTTTCACCTAAATGTGTCCACAAATTGTTATATAAACGCGCACATGAGAAGGATCAGGAGTTATTTTATTAAAGAACATGAGAGGGGGCTTAATTTTATTTCATAAAAACGGTGGTATTTGATTATTATCTATTAGAATATATGAAAACATGTGACTTTATCAGTTTTGTGAAGCTCATGAGTCAGAGTATCAGCTGACTCCACGTGGGGCCTGAAGTTGCTTAGAAACGTTTGACATAAGAAAAAGGTCGATCTACAACATGCGTCCTTTAAATACATCAAATTTCACTGAAACAGAGATGATTGGCCTTTCAGGTTATTATTACATTTAGGTGATGTTTTATCTGTTTGGAGCCCATCATCTGCTTCATACAGGAGGATTAAAAGACCTAAACAACCTCCAGTGACCAAAAGCATCTACTCATCTAAAATGCTTAATACCTGTTGATCTAATACTATTAATAAATAATTCGGGTAAAATGCAGTTTTTCAGCTTTTCATGGTCATCAGATATGATCCATTTGGACCTTCAGAGGCTCCACAGTGAACGTGGGAATATTATCATCTTCTGTGACACTGATTCACCAGTAAAACCCATGTTTGATGAATGACAGTGTTGGAGACGCTTGTTCTGATATATTTTGCCAAAAAAAGTCACTTTTTTCTCGGTTTTATGACCTCTGAATTTGCTCTGAGATTTTATGATTTTTATCTGCATGATCAGTGAATTAAATAAAAGAAAGTACACGATTTACACTGAAAATGTAAAGTGTAGATGCTAGTATTATAATAAACGCTGAAAAATTACCCATGTAGAGAAAAAATTAATTTGGAGCTCAACACAAAAATACTTGTAGGTCTTTAAGTGATTCTTCTATTTTGTGTTTAATTTTGGAATGCCATCATTTCATCCAGACTTTAAGTGTTATTTTGTTCTGAGTGGATTTACCAGCTGTTGGAAGGCGGGCTGGTCCAGGTCACTCTGCAGAGCGAAGTCGCTCAGAGTTTTCCACGGAGGCTGGTAGGTCTGCACCTCCACCGGATTCCCCTGCACGGTGTTGTCGTGACGGATGGGACTGCCAGCCACCAGTGGAGTCCCTGTCAGGCCCTGCAGATTCTACAGGGGAAACGAAAAACACTCAACAACCTGCCTCTGACACGTTCTGAGAAGTATTTTCACAATAAAGAAGACTTCAAATGTAAAATATGCAATATTTTTTATAATGTAAATGTAATAATTATAAGTGAGTCCATAAAGGCTGTGATTAAAATGTGGAATGTGAGGAAAACTAATATTTTGAAGAAATGTGAAACTTTATGATCATTATTTAAGGAGCTGGTCAAATAGTTTGGATCTAATTCTGCCAAATTTGTGAAAACACATATATTAACCTTCACATTTAATTTATTTTAATACAGCAAGTCAGAATTCTTGACCAACAGACAAAACACAGCCATCAGTGTAGTTTCTTTTTCTCTTAGTATCTTAAATGAAGTTTAATTCTCTATTTATTTATTAAGATCAGAGATCTTTCATCAAGTCATGACTGAACCTGAAATTAACTGATTCTTAGTCTTGTTCTTTCCTTTCAAATACAAATGTCTCTCCAAGAAAATGACACTAAAACTGACTGAGCATTCTTATGACTCACAGAACAAAGAAGTAAACACATTACAGTCAGAGCTGCAGGATGAGAAGCAGGTGTTGATGGACCTGTGAGATGAGATGCCACTTATAAACTCTAAAATCCCACTTGACTCACGGTTTTGTCGTTGTGTTGCTGCTGCTGGAGCTGCTTCATCAGGATGGACTTCTTCTTGTCTTTGCAGCGCTTGTTCTGGAACCACACTCGGATGACCCTGGGGCTCAGGCCGGTCATCTCCACCAGCTGCTCCTTCATCAGTGCGTCCGGTCTCGGGTTGGCGTTGTAGCAGGTCCGCAGTGTGTGCAGCTGCTTCTCGTTCAGCACCGTCCGGACCCGGGTGGTCTTCTCTGACTGCTTATGGACGTGGTTCCGGTGATGGGGAGGATGCCGGACCGAAACTGGTTCTGAGGGGTGATAAGAAATCCAAACTTTACTGAGCTTTAAATGAATGAATAAGGTCATGCAAAATAAATAAATAAATAAATATACCTCTTTAAAAATAGAGCAAAGTAATCAAATAAAAGTACAGATTCTATTAGAGGTTGAAGACATACCAAATGCATGAGGCTGTACTGTGGTTGTTGCAGCAAATTTCATAGACATTTAGACGTAATGCATATATAGGCCTGTTCAGTCTCAAAAATAATTTGCAAAACAGGCCAATATGTGCACAAATAACTCACTTGAAGTAGCTTTAAAAATTATTTCAGAAAAATAAAACCTGAATAATAATAATAATAATAATAATAATAATAATAATAATAATCTCGTACCTGAGATGTGCAGCGGTCTGGAGTGAACATTCCCCGGACTCAGCGGACTCCCCACGGAGGCCCGCTCCACCAACATGCCGTGGTCCGCCCGACACAGCAACTCGTCGTCCCGCAGTGAGAACTCGTCCCCGGGCAGGAGGTGTCGGCTGCACACTGAGCACCGAAAACACTCCATATGATACACATTGTCCCGGGCCCTCATCACCAAGTCGCTGCTGCAGAAGCCCATGTTACACTTTGCACATTTAATCCCAAATAACCTGGAAAAAGGAGTGTGGAAACGTGGCGGTCCATGAATGGAATGAATCTGATTTTACTGCAATTGCAAAAATAAGCCAAATAAACAGAAAATGACTGTGAGTTAATGGGTTACAATTAGATAATAATAAATAAAATGCCTGCAGCAGAAATATGTTTAACTCTGTAGATCTAGATGCATATTTATGTGCACTTTTTGCGCACTGTGGACTATATGGTGCTTTTATTAAATCTCATATAATTTTGTTTCAAATCTTAATTCTCTTTTCATCACCCCCACAGAATTATCCTTAAAGTTGCTGACTTCTTACCTCACATAATCTCTTTTACAGTAAGTTTTTCCGTCTCGGACAAAGCAAGTGCAAGTCTCGTCCAGGTACTGGCTGCACTCTGCACATTTGAGACAGGCTGCATGCCACTCCAGGTCCGGGGAGACTCTCAGGATGTACTGGTCGTGTATCTGACTTCCACAGCCCACACACATTGCGATTCCCGACTTCTCTGCGGAGGGAATGCATTAATGCAACATAGTGTGCGCTCTTTTAATCCTCATGACATCCCTGTTAAACCCCCTTCACCCTTTCACCTTATGGAGAGAAAATGTGCATGTATCACAACAAATACCTACGTCCCTCTTATGATAGTCTTGAATTAATAGGAGTTCAAAATAACATGCAAAAAAACCTGCTGCATGGGTGCACTTTTAAATAAGAAAACCAGAATTATAACATTTTTAAAACTTATGATAGGAGCAGTAAAGTGTTTGTTTTTTTTTCCGCCTGGACAAGTCTAATTATAATCTTTTGCATATATTATTGTTCTGTTCTTAAAATCCATGCAGCGGTTAATGGTAAAAATTTAAGACTTGAGCTATAGATACCAAAAATGACATCAATGCATGATAAAGAACTCGCCATAAAGAGGCTGAAATTTGAAAACGAAGTAAGCAGACGGATAGTTACTTACTTTTTGAATGATCCCCCATATCATCCAAGAAAGAAGTGTTGAGCAGGATATCCACCATACAGGAGAAATGACCCAGTGCAAACCGACAGATACGGGAGAGGAGCGCCAGAGGAGACCGTCCCGTCCCTGCTGGGTGATAAACTTGTATTCCTCCACCGAGAGGTGGAGAGAAAACAAAGATCCTCGACCAGTGACGTCTGCAAACCTGGACCTCTGTGGGCCCGGGGAGAGGGTGCCATGCAAATCGCCTATGCTCTTTTTTTCCCCTTTTGACTTCTTGGACTGACTATCAGAGGATTTTAAATGTTTTTTTGCGCAGAGGTCTAACTGGACGCCTCCATTCTCTTAGTAAAAACAGGTTTCCCTCTTAATCTGCAAAATGAGGCTAAGGACTATATAAGACCCGAGCATAAAAATAGATACTGTTTCTCTTTTCTCTATTATTTTCTTTAATATTTTCTGCAATTTCTGCGTGCGTCGTGATGCATATAGTCGCATTGGGAACCCCATCCAAAAGTTTTAGCCTTTTTATTACTAGAAACCTCCTTCAAAATATAGTTTCTAAAAAAAAAGAAAAAAACAACAACTATTGAACATCTTGAATAACTGGTCAATTTGGCTGTTATTTACATTATTATTAAACATTATCGTCTTTATTGTTGACTGAAGTTAAAAAAAAGAGAGAGCCCTCTACTGGATGAGTTATCATGTTCATTCTAGATCCACAGAACAATGATTTGACAGACCTTTATGTTTGGTGTATCACAGTACATTTAACAATCTGACGGAAATCCTTCAAAAATAATTAATAGACTTAAATATGGAACTCCATGGCGTATTATGACTTAAGTGTAAATATCTAATATTGTATTTAATCTCATGAATGGATGAATAAATAGGAGAATGCATTTAATATGTTATATTTTGAGAAATGCCAGTTGTTTCTAGTCATATTTTGCAGATGTATATTCTTTTTCTGTTTCTTTTATGCAGAGATGCACTCACCGTTGAAAATACAAATGCATGACAAAAGTGCTCAGGGGTGTTAGGTGACTTAATTATAAAATAAAATTTAATGAAACTTGTCACGTCGTATCTAAAGGTGTACCATGAATGTAGGAAATGTTTCCTACATTTCATTAATATTTATAAATTGCATCAAAGGACATGAAATGTTTTAGAATTCACATGCTGCAGGATGGTTTGTAGACTAACTCTTTCAGTCCTCACTTAAACTCGAATTAAAACAAAAAAGTTTTTCTTTATACAAACAAAACTTGTTTTTATTCGGGCTTGACTGACTTAAAAACACTTGTGTAACTATAAATATTTATACAGACTCTTCTCACATTCATGAAACAGTTGTGTCGTTAAAAAGATTAGACACTTCAGGACAGCAGCAGTAGAATAAAAATCTAATCAAAAAAAGAAAAGAAAAAAAACTACAAGTAGGAGGACATAAAGATCATTGTCTAACACTGAAAGACCTATCTACCTGTGCAATTAATTTATGTGTGAGACAGAAATGGATCTTTTCAGTCCAGTAAACTTTGCTTTGAATGAGTGAATTGGCAATTTCTTGGGACTCATCACAAAGGGGTAATCGTTTGTATCCATTTGATAAAATAATATCACTTAAATAACATAAATAATTAACATCAGAGAGCGACAGCATATTTTCTTCTGTCATACTCTATATTTGCTCAATAATTTCATTCTGACCGAATACTGAGCGTCTTCAAAAGTCACTGAACGAGTGTCTATTTTGTCATTGACTAATTATTATTATTATTATTATTATTATTATTATTATTATTATTATTATTATTATTACCCTTGACACTTTAGAAATATTGCTCTACTAGAGTTTATTCCACCAAAACTATTTACTGTATTGAAGTAACTTAAAACGGGGACCGGAAGATATCGCGGCGTTGTCTCGCGAGAAGTGAGATTACACAAACGTCAGGTGACCTTTGGCACAGTTTTGTTTGCGGTAGAAGAAGAAACAGCTTGAAGGGTCAAGATGAACAGAGCTTTCACTAAAACAAATCTGAAACATTTGGTAAGAGACATTTTAATAATTTAATTGCAGTGCACGCAGACGTTATGTGCCTCTGAATGTTAAAGCGCAGAGTGAATTCTGTCGCTTTGCAAACATGCTTTTTTCAGCAGCTGCTAACTTGCTAGCTAGTGACACGCATGCTAGCGGTTTTGGTCCTGAAGCCACGGTGCAGCTTTGACACACTTTTGACTGAATTAGTTAAAGTTATCCAGGTTTTGGGATTACAGAACCATGATTCACATCACTATCTAGCGTAACAGGAAAAGCTAAGAGGTTTGCGGCAGTGTTAGTTGTATACTGGTAATAGCATAGCTAGCCCAAGAGTTATGAAACGGTGTAATAACAAACAGTTACGAAACTGTCACTGCTGCTGCAGATGTTACTCCAAGCAAATAATCTTACATGGGATGAGTATGTTACAGTGCAAGTACTGCACGTTTGATTTTTTTTTTTTTTTTTAAATTTTACTACGTGCTATACTTTGTTCGGATGACCTTTATAAACTGATAATGTCCAGATGAGTCTGGTTTTATCCTGTTGAGGTGACTGAACCTTATGCAACAGGTTAGGTGGCATTGCAAGTTGTTGCCCATTAATCTACGTGTACTCTCATAATTGCCTGCGCAGATTAATTGAAGATGCTCTAGTAAAGACGTGCAATGCAGGCTATATGATGAAAAATGTTAATTATAAGAAAATAGCCCATTAATTATGGACATCCTTTCCAAATACGTTATGCATTTGGTTAAATGTATACTGTCATTTTCCCCAACAGACTGGCATCCTCCAAAGGTTTCAAAGCACCTTGGTGGTTGCAGAGCACAACAATGACAAACTAACCCCCATCACACTCAATGCCATCACTGCTGCCGGTAAACTGGGTGGAGAGGTGTCTTGTCTGGTTGCAGGAACAAACTGTGCAAAGGTAAGTGAGGACTTTTGAGACTGATACATCTGGCCTATTTTGAGCAATTTGAGTAAAATGCTTTCTGCCTAGTTAGTCTATGGGCACATCAACATTGATGTGATGCAGGCCTAACTTGCACCCTTAAACATTTTTGCTGATGTCTTTTCAGGTTGCAGAGGAAATTAGCAAGGTACATGGAGTGAAAAAGGTTCTTGTGGCCCAGCATGATTCTTACAAAGGAAGTCTGCCAGGTCTGTAACGCAGAATACATTTCTCATGTATTAATCAATTTTCTGACACTCAGCAAATGGTACAGAATTTACCCTTTCTTTGTAATTAAGTAATTATATTTTCAGCAGTTAAATCTTACAACTGTTGGACTAGGGCTGAGCTATATGGCTGAAGTCTCATTTCCTGATGCAGGTCGTTTCATATATAGGTAACAGTGCATTTCACCCATTGGATGAATAGTGTATGTAAAAGGACGACCTGGAATAGCCCAATATGTATTACATCTTGTATATACAGTACTTGACAAATAAATGGCACTTCCTCATATTTTTCCTCTTTTGTTTAGAACGTGAACATTTTTCATTAAAAATGTAACAATATTTGCAAACGTCTGAGTCAAGCATTCATTTTGAGTGCTTAAGTTTTAAGGTTGTAATCCTTAGACATGCTATGTTCTGTTAAATAAGATTGATGTGCAGGTAGTAAAAGAGGTTAGTGGCATACTTCATAAAACATATAATATAATTAGGGTCTGTGTCAGCCTTTTCATACCTAAATCACATTCATAGTTTTGTTATGAAAATAAGCCTTTCTTGTAGGTACAACTTCCTCATTTTGACAAAGCTGGTCAGTTGTCCTCCTGTTCAAAATTACTATGTTCTGTGTTATGTTCACTCTTTTTTATGTTTGTTGTTGTTTTCTTAGTGCAAATTTACTTCCTGCATCTCATCAGAGTAGAATAATGCTAAGCATTGTGCAAATGACAAGAAGAATTACTGTAAAGTGTGTGATTGGCAAAACAATGACATGAACAATAATGCAATTTACAATGATAAGATAATCCTTTATTAGTTCCACAATGAGGATATTGTAGACACAGCAGATACAGTTTTTCTACTCTCACAAAATGTACATCATCATATGCCATCCCCTTATGTTGGCCATCTTCAAGGGAATCATGACAATAATGGTAAGTAGTCAGCACTTAGTCATTTTGAGTCAAAAACATCTTCTTTCTCTCTCTTCAGAGGAGTTAACTCCACTTATTTTGGCAACACAAAAGCAGTTTAACTTCACCCACATCTGTGCTGGTGCATCTGCCTTTGGAAAGGTAGGAAACAGAACTGTGTCTGTTGACTTAAGAGTCATATATTTTGAAATGTACTTTCTGAAACTGTAACAAAAATTGTCAGAGATTAGTTTGTGTTTTACCTTTAACATGTGTTGTTCTGAAAACTCCTACTTAAAATGTTTAAGTTGTACAAAATATTGCCTTAATTCCCATTAGTATTGACTGTTACAGTTCCTCTTTTTATTCTTGATTCTGTACAAGAGGAGTATGGTCTCTGCACTTTTCCCTCATTATACATCTTTTTTTCTGCAGAACCTGCTTCCTAGAGTGGCTGCCAAGTTGGATGTTGCCCCAATTTCAGATATTATTGAGGTCAAATCTCCAGACACTTTTGTCAGAACTATCTACGCTGGTAAGTGCTATTATTGTGGAAAAAGAAGCAACCAATGAATTTAGATTCGATCTTAAATTCTGTACGATAAAATTTATATGCATGTATTGGAGGTGTACTTTAAAATACTACACAGTTTTCACAATGATATTTAGAGTCTTTTAAATAAATATCTCTACTTTTTTATCATGTAGGAAATGCTCTCAGCACCGTGAAATGTAATGAGCCAGTCAAGGTGTTCACTGTCAGAGGGACGTCTTTTGAAGCAGCTCCTTCTGAGGGAGGAAGCGCTTCATCAGAAGATGGTATGTAGAAAATAGAACCTGTTATAGTATATGCTAAGGTGTGACTTGATTGTGTTAAATATTGTTTGTTGTTTCTCATTTGCCCTCTGTGATCCTCTTATTTGTAACTTGCAGTGGCTGCAGCTTCACCTGCTGGAATTTCTGAATGGATTTCCCAGAGTTTGACAAAGAGCGACCGTCCAGAGCTGACCAGTGCCAAGGTGGTGGTGTCAGGAGGTGTGAAAAGTTTTGTGGTGTACATTAGAAATTATGGGTGCAGCAGTGTCATCTTTGTCAGTGTCATTATTTTATGGTTGTGCACATGTTGAAATGTTTTGTTTTTTATTTTGTTTTTCAGGACGGGGCTTGAAAAGTGGCGATAACTTCAAACTGCTTTACGATCTTGCTGACAAACTGAATGCAGCAGGTTAGTAGGATAGGACATGGAGTCTTTCAACAAGGTTTCTGCAGATCCTAAAAGGGTCTAAGATACAGTGATTTTAATTTTAGGCTGTAAACGTCAAAGTTTCTTTGTAATTCATTTGGATTTAGTGATTGAAGCCAGATGAAAATAGTGAATTTGAAACTTGCTGCACCATCTTATAGAAAATACTAAAATTTGGGTGTAAAGTGAAGTCAGAGAACAACTATAGTAAAACAACTACTGGTATTAGAAATCCACCAACAAACTCCTGCTTATCATCCAAAACTGCACTGCATTCATATGAGGAGTGTTCCTAAAGTCGAGCTCCAGTATATAAATTGCATTCGTAACAGAAAAAAAAATGTCTAAAAACCTCTTGAGTTTAACTTGTTGAAACTTGCAGAAACCAAGTTTTGAGTTCTTTATTTGCAGTGCCTTTTTTAATGGGTAGACCTTAAATTTCACTATATTACTTTTATAGTTGGTGCATCTCGAGCTGCTGTGGATGCTGGGTATGTGCCTAATGATATGCAGGTTGGACAAACAGGCAAAATTGTGGCACCGGTAAGTCTTTTTTTTTTCTCCCCAAGTAGTTATTTGGATTTGGTTCACTGTGTACTGCAAATCAAACAAATAATCAATTCAGTGTTTTCATTCAGTACTTTCTAAATGTTCTACACTTGACCTCATTGGCTTTTGACAAACGTCATTTGCCTTTACACAACGTGGCTGCACTTCTGTATCATCAGTCTGGCCGCTCTGCCTTTTAAAAAGGTTAACTTCCCATTACGTTTTTCAGTTCAGCCACCTCAGCTGTGATTACCCGCAAATTAGGTCCTGCAAAATGTAGTTGATGGCACATTTAGGCTCCTAAATGATTTAGCTCATCCATTAAAGCATAGTGCAGTAGATGTCAGTGAGAGTCTCAGACCAGGCCAGACTGTCCAAATTCGATTTTCTAAATGTTATGAGGAGCTTGTTGAATTTAACAAAGTTAATCAAATATAATTTAAAGCCTGTATGTTTGTTCACCCAATGTGTTAACTAGTTATAACTATATTACTGCACATTTTTATTCACATATGTGTGTTTGTAAGATAATATCCTCACAATAAAATCAGTGTTTTTTAAGCAGTTTGTTGACACTGTCATAATTACATGCCCCTTCTCCTTAATGAAGAATTTTATATAAAACACTGGCAAACTGAGTCAGAAATGGTTTAGGTAGATGCGAGGATGGCTGACCCTTTGTGCAATCTACTCATTGCCCTCTGATAGATTACACACTTGTGGTCATTATACCTTTACTCTACCGTACCACAGAAAAGGTGTACCTTTTCCACAGTGCTGAGATTACACTTCATGTCTACAAGCAAGTAACACTTGTCGGGGTGTCTTGTCTTCATGTCCACAGGAGTTATACATTGCTGTTGGTATCTCCGGAGCCATTCAACATCTAGCTGGAATGAAAGATAGCAAGGTAAAAATGTTGGACCCACACTAAAGTATTTGCTGGTTCTTAATTTTCTTCCCACTGTTTCTGCTCCATCTAAAACAAAAGATAATGGGCAAAAAGTGGAGATCTAACTTAACTCAGACATTGTGGCACCAACAAATAGTAATCTGGTTCCCATTTGGTATTTTATTACAATATTTAACATTATGACTTAGGTGTGCGTTATTACAATATTTAACATTATGACTTAGGTGTGCGTTACCCCTTTTATTAAGCAGAAGACAGTTAATATGTAAGACTGAGTTAACTTAACATGTTCTTTCATTATTCAGACCATTGTTGCTATCAATAAGGACCCAGAGGCTCCCATTTTCCAGGTGGCTGACTATGGATTGGTGGCTGATCTTTTCAAGGTAGGTGCTAGAATTGACACAAACCCATCACTGATCTTGCAGTTGAAAACTTCCAAGCAGCAAGACAGAAACTACACCTTGTGTTTGCTGTGGATGTTTTCGTAGACTGACAGTCAGAACATAACATTTGCTTTCTTCCTGATAAATTTTGCACGACGCCTTATTCCACCTAATGGAAATGTGCTGCTGTTGAATTATTAAGTTGTTGAATTAATCAGACGACAGTTGTGTCTGGCGCGTACCGCTAAGAGAGAAACACATTAGCAACTCAGAAGGCATAATAAAAAGTCATCAGTAGGCTTCAGTTTTGTTTCCTGCTTGTATGTGCCAGGCCGTTTACACGCCTTGTTGCTTTCTTGTGTTTAGCTGGTACGAGGGGATAGTGAGCCAGGTGTGTTGGCACGACTAACGCTAGAATCAGGTGCTCCACGTGAAAGGCTAGAAGGTTATATTTTCATGTGTGTCCTGTTGGTCATGTTTTATTTAGTCCTTCGGTAGTGCATGAGCAGCCCAGGTGTCCCGACAAAGTCTGCAGAAGTGATTAGCAATAATAGGTAGTGGCAGCAGAGTTGTGACCTACGGTGTGAGATCACTTTACATGTGATCACTCCTCAAATAGCTAATTAAAATGGATGGGCTTTCTACGTTTTCCTCAAACGGACAATTGATACCTTAGACCAACTTAGACGTTGACTGACGATTGAGTTCAGTTTCCCGACTCTGGACAAGAGCCATTTAAACAATTTTCCCTCATATTAACCACAAAAGCTTTGGGATTTCATTTTCTTCACAACTGCAAGCTGTAATATGACATTTCCACATTAAAATATCAAAACATGACAGAGCCTGCATTATCACGGGTTCTGTGGGTCATTAAAGAGCATTACAAGTCATGAAATAGATTTGGCAAAAATTAAGGCCTTAAATGACATTGAAAAGCATTAAATTCGATGTCCAGAGGCATTAAAAAATTAAATACACTTGATGGGAAAAAAAAAACATTGTTATTCACGATCATATTTATTATATAAACATTTAATAATTTTGATGGAAGTATAGTGTGACGATTGACAGGCGGAACCCTTTAATTGGCTATTGTTTGTGGCCAATGCAAAGTCACAATACCAGATGCTTGGAATGCAGAGTGCTGTGAGCGTGCTCTTGCTGTGGCAAAAGAGTGGAGGGAATATTAGCAAAGTGGCATTAAAAAGCCTTAAATTAGATTTGGTGATACCTGCAGAAATCATGATTATGTATATATAGTTGACATTTGCCCTATGGATAGCACATAACCTTAAGAAAAAAAAAATTCCTCAGACACTTGAAAGAAAAGATACTGTATTAGCCCTGAGGCGTCTGTTTTCTGGACATAAGCTGCTCAGAAATGAGGATCATCTATTAACAGCAAAATTGGAATTGTGTGTTGACTTGTGTGTTGTCTTGTCGCAGGATTTGTTTTGATTTCTACTTTGTTTTAACAATGTCAACCCAAAATTATGCAAAAAAAGGTTTAAGACACTATAACATCAAGCCTAGAGCCCTCACCCCCCCACCCCACGTTGTATAACATAACATGCCCGCACTTGAAAACCATCGGCCTTCAGTCCACGCTAAAGTTTTTGCACATACAGATGTACAATGAACTGATGACAATACCCTGCAGCGGGGGCCGAGGGTTAAAATGATTTCAGTAATGTTCTGGTTCAGCGAAATGCATAATTGTACTCAGTCTAACAGTCTGTTTCATTTAATCATCTGTCAATTGCATCGTAAACCTTTTACTAGAATTAACATTGTGTTTCTAGTGGCCATTTTGTTAGAATGAAATAACTTAATGTGCATAGATTTCACAGAATATAATTTTAATCCAGCTTTCATATTGAATAATACGTTACTTGAGAAGTTTTATTCTGCAGCGGTGATAAAAAACGACTCCTCCCATCATCGTTTACTGCATCTTTTGTTTGTGTTTATTGTGACACCCCTAGCTGTAGAAGCTACATACTGTGTGCTCAGATGGAAATGATTACTACTGTAAAACATTACATTTATTACCCTGCACTGTTTTTTCTCTAGGCTGTTCCTGAGATGACTGATGCGCTGAGCAAGTGAGGAGGAACAGAATCGCATACCTTCCATTATCGATCTGAAATCTGCAGTTTGAAGAAGTCAGAACGAGCACAAGTTCTCTGAGTCACCACCTTAAATGATTTCTGACGCAGGGAGTTTCTGCGCATCACTACATCTTTTCTCTGACTGAAAACAGAAGAATCAACGTGTTGGCTATGAATAGGGTTGTACTCACCTTTAGGATGGGGTTATTTTATTCCTCCGGTAGAACAAGTGTTGTAATTTGTATTTAATTTTCTGCTATGTTTAAGTAAGCTTGTCTCTGGACCCTTAACTCTTTTGTAGCTGACTGTAAGATGTTGTTCAGGCTGTACTCGTCTGGTGCAAAAGGTATTAAATTGACAACATGTGACTGCTGTTCTTCGTTTGCCATTTTTACCTTTTATTTGATTCCAACTGCAAAGCCTTCTTCAGTTGATCAAGATAGAAAATGCCTGTTAACATTACAATAAACAGGGTTAGTTTGCAATATTTAAGACGCAATCTTGGAAGTTCATGCTATGAAACTTTTGCTTTTAGCAGCATTTTCTCGTAGCCCCATCTCAAGTCACTCACTGTTTTTGGCTGTGATAATAATGACCAAACCCATTCTGAAATATTTACAGCATCCCAACACCATAAAAATCTCCAAAATGTATTTATTAGACTTAAATGATAGTAAATCCATCATTAGCAAGTAAGATTTTCAATTAATTTGGTGCGTGAGGGACATGCTGTATTTAGGTTTTTTTCAGATTCTAGGCATGGTACCTGAATCATTCACCGATCAAATGTATGACACACTTCAATAGAATTTAGATAAAAATGTTAACATTGCTAATATAGAAAGACAAAGATAAGAAAGAAGGTGAGATAAAACCTAATAATCTCAACGCTGATCCAATGGACCCTGCAGCAGTCCCATTAAAGAGGACTGTTATTGTGTGATTTTTGAGACATATGACTGATTGAGCTGATACACCTGCACTTGTGATAGATTCATGCCTTTTTGGAACCGGTAACAGTTTGTGGCGTTCCAGTTAAATATAAGCCCAGCATCTCTAATTCTTACAAAGTGTATCAGAGGAACTAAGCCCTCAGCACCAGCTCTTTTCTAATATACCACTTGTAGAAATCATACCGCAACAAAAGCCTTCTGAACATACCAGATGTCTGAAAATGCTGGTTTCTTTTGGTAAAATTTTCAAAAAACTCAAAAAGCGTTTTTTTTTTTTTTTTTTTTTTTGTCAGTGTCAATTCCTGATAAGTGGTGCCTGATGAATAGTCTACCTCCTTCATGTTCTCCGTTTGTGCTGCTCTGGCAAGTTCATCCACTCAGTTTCAGCAGTAAAAGTAGGATGGCAGATACAGCTGATGTGCCGATGACTCCCGACAAGGGGAGTTAAGAGTGTTAATTTTTGCGTCTGAGATAAGAATGAGTCCTTTGAAGCTCTACACGTCGGGGACAGTCTTATGTCTCTGAGAATCTATTGACTGGGGCTTCCACTGGCTCCATCATCCTGTACTTCTCCTCTAGAAAAGCCTCGTTGCCCTGCAGATGGATGAGGGGCTTGGCATGCAGTCCAGTTCGACTCTCCTGGTTCCTCTTGTTGTAGATGTTAACCCTGTGTTCCAGCTCGGGGCTGGTTTTGGTGGAACCTGCTGGACTGGGTGGTTTAAGGTTTACAGGGTCCAGGCCCTTCTGGGTGAGACATGAGTCCTCAGACAGAGAGGAGAGAAGTTCCTGCACCACAGCGCTGGGACTCCCTCGTGGCTGCGTGCCCAGGGCCAGAGGACTGCTGTAGGGCGGAGGGTAGCAGCGCTGATCGCTGTAGTCTGTGGAAGTGGAGGCCTCTCGCACTGTAGAGCTGCAGTCTGTGGTAGAGCCTAGCGTGTGGCTGCTGATACTGTGCTGCCGGGCGCTGAAGCTGGTGCGGGACACTGTGGTTGTGGAGGCTTCGCTGACAGAGCTGCCAGTCCGCTGCAGACGGCCAGATGTTACTGCATCTGCACTCACCAAAGAGGAGGGAAGCTGGCTTGGGTTGTTGGGCAAATGCACATCTATGGCTGCTGTGGTGATGACACGAGCAGCTGGGTCTGGGATCCCAGTGTCTGCACATAAAAGAACAAATAATCAGTGATGAAACCTGGCTAATTTGAGGCACTTTACTTGAGTATTTCCACTCTATCCTCCTGAGACCCAGCAAAGTATTTTTGTCCTCTGTAATAGAAAAGAGTTTGACAGCTTTACAAGCAAAAAAAAAAAAAACAACAAAAAAAACAACACTGTTCACTCACTGCAAAGGATATACCATACAAGAAATGATATAAAAAATGTATCTGAAAAAAATATTGCATCATGCTGTTTCCAATAAAGGCAGTTACTTAATGTATATGTGTCAAAACCACTACTTTCCTGGGTCTCAGGAGGATAAGCCACATCATGCTGACACTAAATTTCAGGAGCAAATATTGTTCTTCTACATTTGTTACTTTTGTGCTAATGATTTTACACAGTGGAAAATACAGTAATAATCACACATATGCAATATGTCACCAATATGTCACCACCTGGAGGGGGCATTTCAAATGTCATCACCTTCCTGAAATAAATGAGTAATTTTTTTGACAAAAATTACTTATTTTCATCCTAAATCTTCAAATACTCAACTTCTGTTTAAATTTTTTTGTGTTTCCTGGAAAAATTTGAAACAATGGCCTAAGCCAGGGGTGTCAAACTCTGGTCCTCAAGGGTCGCTGTCCTGCATGTTTTAGATATTTCCCCCTTCCGACACCTGATTCAACCACATAGCTCATCATCAAGCATCCCCAGCAGCCTGCAGATGAGCCATGTGGTTGAATCAGGTGTGTTGGAAGAGGGAAACGTCTAAAACATGCAGGATACCGGCTCTCGAAGACCGGAGTTTGACACCCCTGGCCTAGATAATTGTTAGACGATTGTTGCCAACATCTGCACCAAATAATAAAATTCACATGGAGTTTAATTTACATGAATTTCTAAATCATCCAGTATCTCACAAAACTCAGAGAATAGATTAAATACATTTTCGTGTAAGGATTTTGTTTTTTCTTCTTTCTTTTCTCATAAATCAATTTTA
Organism: Apogon hyalosoma; assembly: GCA_037367295.1. Classification (NCBI taxonomy): domain Eukaryota; kingdom Metazoa; phylum Chordata; class Actinopteri; order Kurtiformes; family Apogonidae; genus Apogon; species Apogon hyalosoma. The sequence goes on from JAPQRP010000025.1 coordinate 15,373,909, forward strand.
TCACCTTTATCTGCTGTGCCTGTACTTAAGACTGGATCTAAACCGAATGCTGTAACATTAACTGCTAGTAATACAATAATGTAGCAGTCACATGGACAGTTAGGTACCTTTACTTCAATACTTGCTGCTAATACTTGCATCTTTTTTCTTGAGTAGGCTTTTTCACGCAGTGCCTTAACTTGTATTTGCATATTGCCTGTACTGGCACACGTACTCTCCTACTGGGAATAATGTAAACAGTGATGGAACATGATTGTGCTCCACTGGCTGTGAGAACATGGTGAAACAGGTCTTGTTTATGCTCACCACTACTTGGTTCACTGTAGTACTGGCTGATGTAGTTGTTCATGTCATCCTGACCATGGTGATCTGAAAGGAATCAAAGTTATGTCATACAATTGTCATGAGGGCTTTAAAATGTAATAGTATTAAAGTGAGTGATTAATAACAGTTTCACTAAACCTAAGTGTTGTTGACTAATTCTCTGTCAGTGAAATCATTTAAAACACTGTGCTGGACTTCTCTTATGTGATCCCACAGGACAGTTTGAACTTCATGTATTTATTCAATAAAAATTCCAATTGGAACCACTCTTTTACTCAGCACAAAATGTGACAGAGACCAACTCAAGATGATCAATAACAGAGGAGAATAAGAGGAACAGCCCCAGTTAAAAGGATGTTTGACTACAAACACAGACATACGACAAGTTGTATGCTGATTTATGGCTTTGATAAAAGAAAAACCTCAGTGTTTTGAACCCTGACATCACCAGCGCTGACAGCACTTTGTTGCTTCGAGTCCTTTAAGTTACGACCTGTCACTGTGTAAAAGGTTTATAGTCCATCTAGGTGTAGCGCCAGAATTTTGATGTAGATTCCCAGACAAATGTTTTTGAGAAGAGGACAACAGCATCGTTCAGAGGAATCAGGACCAAAAGGTGTAAGGAAACCTGGAGAAGCGTGAGTTTTGTACCGTTTGCAGATGTATGGTGATCATTTCTACCAATCACTGTTGTTTGTTAACTTGATAATCTGAGGTTATATTTTATGTACTGGATTTCCCATTTTTGTCCAAAGCCTCCAAAAGATTCCACCCAGCAACAGCAGCCAGATACAAGTTGACTTCTCTAAACTATAGGCCAATGGTCACAACATTTTTGTCCAGTCACCCCAGAATGCAATCAGATGAGTTCCCCTTTACAGACTTGTTGAATTCTTCTTGTATAGATTATAAACAAAATGCTTTTTAACTCTAATATTCTATAAAAAGTGTCTATCATTAGAATATTTTTTCAAACAATCAACATGATCATTGCCTACTACTCTCTACTAAATCTCTTTACACTTGCAGGTTAACCCTTCTTAACATTTGTTCAGCTTTAAACATTTATTTAACCCTTCTTCTTGCCAGTTAACTAGTTTTTATGTAGTCTCATATGCAATATGTGCTGATTGTCAGCTGTCTAGTTATAATACATTTACCAAAGATCAACATGTCATCAGTTCCTACTCCTGTTTGGTGTGAAATATTATAGTTCAGAAGTTTTACTGAATCTCATTTACAAACACCTCCAGGTAACTGATGACTGCTGGCTGGTAATCACGGGTTTAGTGACCAATCAAATATCAACACTCAAAGTACATCAGAGGACAGAGAGCATCTCTGTATTCAACTACTTAACACGGGCTCTGTTACCATGGCGAACACAGCTTTAAATCCCCAGTTGCTCAGAGGGCTTTGACAGACTGTGACACTAAGGAGCTGGATGTTCCACACTGTTACCTGTGGGGCCCCCGGGTTCCCTAGCTTTGGCTGGCCCATGATGCTCGGAGGCCCCAGGGGCCAGTCCATCCACCTCCTGGAAACTGCTGTTCTGTTTACCCCACATATGGTGGATCTGCATGGCTGCTTCACGCTCCGCCACCAGATCCAGGTCCTGCTGAGCCAGGTGGGCCCTCAGCTGCCTGATTTCAAACTAAAGGAGAAGTGAAAAAAACAGATAGAGTTTACTGTACTTTCCCTCTGTCCTTCAGTGTAAATGTAGAAACTTTTGGGGACTTCTTGACATTAACAACAGTTTGGTTCAAGGTTCAAGGTGACTTTACTGATACCCGTAGGTAGATTTGTTCTGCAGTCTGGAGGGGGCATTTCAAATGTTATACACAAAAAAAACATTAAAAGCACAGGATGCAGATGAAAAACAGCACAGACAAAAGACATGGACAGGTACTCCCAGCAGCTCACTGATCATGGTTAAAACAGACTAAAAATAAATAGATAAAAACCACATTAAAATAAATAAATAAGTCATCAGATATCACTAAAAAAGGCCAACATAAAACTTGTTAAAAGCATGATAAAAACATAAAAAACACAATATAATGATATAATACAAGGGACAATAAATTATATTATATCATGTTTTTATCATGCTTTTAATAGGTTTTATATTAGCTTTTTTTTTTTTTTTTTCATTTTGAGCTTTTATGTCTGTCTAACTTTATTGGCTGTAGTGTACACATCACCATTGACCTTTGAATTTTCAGTACATGGTGCTTTTCCAAAGTACGTATTTTACATCTCTTTGATGACACTTTTCTCTTCTGGTTTTACATCTGAGAAAAATGACAACAGTGGGTCCCTCAGTCACATTGGAAAAGTTAAACCTATATTTTAGCTGGTAAATATGGCTTAAAATTAATTATCTAATAATGTGTGATGATTCAGTTATGAAGCAGATAATGGCTGTGTATTATCCAAACACTTAATGGTATTAAAGTGTTAAGTAGTTCTGATGTCAGATCAGTTCTAAAGGCATTCATTGATTTCATTTTTTTCTTACAAAGGTCTTTACCACCCTCTGCTGGTTATATATTGTTATTACATGAACCATAAGTAAAGGTGTGAGAGGGTTAGTACGTACTGCCTGCTCCTGGCAGATCTGGGTGAGGCGGTCAAGCTGTTCCTCTCTCACCGCCTTGGCTTTCTCATACTGCTGGATCTCCAGCTCCATCTCCACCTTCACCTGCAGCACATAGGCTGGAACGAAATGGCACAGGAATGAGCTGTTTCACAATAAAATCTAAGCACATTTTCCAGGTTTATTTCAACAATATTACACCACTAATTCTACTCATTGTGATCTTACTGAACTTGATTGGATATAAATATATATTCAAGTACAAACTCTTCACAGAACATCTTTACTATTTTTCTTTCTTACTCAAATCATGCAGTAGCTGATCCACAGTGAGACCATATACAGAGAACACATGATCTGATGGTCCATTTGACTGTACTGTACATTTAAAAACCACAAGGGGGAGCAACATTATAAAAAAAAATCATGCTTTCCAACAAATGACATTCTGTGTATTCAACTATAGGAGGACAATATTTGCATAAGGCATCTGCTGTGTGAGCATTAAAACAATTCAGCGATTCATTAGGACAGATGCTGTCTTTATGCCCAGTGAAACATTGTGTAAAGCGAGAGGGGAAAAAATAAATGGGCAAACAATGTCCAGACTCCATGCAGCTGATACCGCAGAGTGCACGTGGCAGCATCCATCTCTTTGACCTGACAGTAAAGGACAGGACACTGGGGACTTGAGCCCCCAGCCCCTCCCAGCCTTACCGTCAATGATCCTCTTGACCCTCCAGATGCGCAGTGTGATGATGAGACCAATAGCATCCCAGGGGCTGCTGGGCCCGTTGGCCACTGTGGAGGCCACCATGGGGGCCAGAGAGAGGACAATGACGGCTCCATCGAAGACCTGACAAAAATACATGAATACACACAGCTACTGTTACGTCTGTAGCATCCACGGTAGCCACAGTCAGGAATGACATTGAGGGGATGACAGCACTGTGAAAGGAGCCCAGAGTAGGAATAATAGGACCCTTGGGAGCTTACCTCTACTTTGTTCTCTATGTAATCCCATATCCCCAGCACCACGATCCTGAACACCGTCTGAGACAGACAGAGGGACAGAGTCAGAGTCAGAGAGAAGGTTACACACAGAATAAGTGGAGTAAACAAGGGCAACAAAACTGAACCCCTGACTCAGGACTGTACGATAGAGACAGAACAGACCGGATAGAAACTTTCTCTATTAAAAATGCTGTTGTGATTTGATTTCTTTCATTCTTCGACTGGTTTCATCACTGACATCATACTCATACACATCACAGGCAGAGCGCTAGGATTTCATCCAAACAATTATAGACACCACATTTAGCTCCTTCTGCTGACACAGCAGGAGTTTCAGAGGGCAAACATTCTCCCTTCCTCTCTGTTCTTCTCGTTTGCCATCCCCTAATTATCATACTCATTTCACATATTTGAGATTATCATCACTGTAAAACTGGATTCAGACAAAAGTTTACAGTAGGGTGATCAAGTGTAAAGAAATAAAACAAATGCAGCTGGCTGTAGAGAAAATGGCAATCAATATAGCACACCTGAGGTGCTGAAATTATTTAAAACTAGTGGTACAGAAAAGTCCCATCTGCGTTTTAAAGTGATGCAGATCAATAGAAGGACCCAAGCGGGACCAACTGTGCCAGCTTTTACAAGAGCTGTGTGTTTTGTTTTTTTTTTTGTTTTTTTTTTTAACAATACCAACATAGATATTCTTATATATTTTTGTACTCTGTCAGTAGAGTACATCATTAAAGGAGGTGTACACAAATTCACCCTTACTAATCAGAATCAAATGATGCTGGGCATAGATGGCGAAGGGCCTATTGTGGAGTTGTTAGTATTTTAATGAGGATTTGTTGGTGCACTTCGCTGGCCCCACATACTGCACAACAGAGCATTAATCGACAGGCCGCTGCATCAGCTGTAAGTGAGACTGTTTTTGTGTAGAGCAGGTTATGGGTAAGAGAGTGACTCACCTCAGTGAAGAACACAGACAGGATCGCCAGGCTGATCCAGTGGATGATGCTGGCAAACTGGAACGCATTATTAACTGCAGGGATAAAAGAAAACAATGGGTTGAGTTTTGCAAGGATAGTTTGTTTGTGGTGCAAGATGGATGCTGAAGTTTTGCGGCAGTGTATGTCTTCATTTCAAAGTTCTATTCCCTGTAACACTCGTGAGTAAAGTGGTATAAATGAGTGACAGAAGCATGAAGCAGCATCATAAATATGAATTGGCCAGATAACTGTACATGAATGTGCCAAGATCTTCCTGTCTATTCATCAGGCTAATTGTGGACAGCCTCAAACAGCACTCGGCTGTCAGCTGAGGCATTTCTCTTCACGCGCCACCTCTCCTCCCATCTGTCTTTGTTTGCCGTGTGCAGTGATCTGTCTATCAGTCCATTCATCTTCCTCCAGCCCCCCCCCATACTCATCCAAGAGCCAACTCTGTATTGCCTGATGCCACTAATCTCTACTCACACATTTGTCTTACTATTCCTTTGTCTGTGCGGTCTTGTCAGTCAATCACACACAAGGAAGATCTGAATTCTGTTGGACTGTCTTCCTCATTCCTCCCTCTGACGTCAAAAAGACCACGACCTCTGACCTTCTGCTGGTGATAGATGAGAACGTCAGTGCTGTACCTGATGATGCGGGTGAAGGCGTGACATGCGTGCCCCTTCACATTCTGTGTTAACCACTGAATGCTAATAGGACGCTGTACTCATGAGGCCATGATTGATCAGAGCGTCAGTGACACAGAATCATTATGCAGTAGTATGTATGACATTAGGTTTCCAGTCAGTATGGAATTCACTTGAACATGTTCATATAACCTTTACTAGCAGCATGTAACTAACCTTTTGTCAAAAAGCTGCAATTCAGTCAAACAGCACGGCTCTTTTAATCCTTTATCTACTGTGGATTTCTTAAAGTATTTACAGTGCTATACTTACATTTTCTTGTGTTACAGCCTTATTCCAAAATAGATTAAATTAATTTGCTATCTAAACTTCTACACACAATACCTGTGTAAAGTGCAAAAGTTTGAATGAAACTTGCAAATGTATTAAAAATAAAACACAAAAATATAACACGTACATAAGTATTAACAGTGTTTACTCAATACTTTTCTGACACCTTTGGCAGCAATAACAGCTTAAAGTCTAATTGAGCATGATTCTCTTCATATCTACTTTAGTGCAGTTTCTCCTATTCTTATTTGCAGAACCGCTCCAGCTCCATCAGGTTGAATGGGGATTGTCAGTGCACAGCCATTTTCAGATCTCTCCGGACATGTTTGGGTTCAAGTCTGGACCATTAAAGGACTGTCCTGAAGCCACTGTTTTGTCATATTGGCTGTGTGTTTAGGATCATTGTATTGCATTCATCTTTCCCTCGACCCTGACTAGTCTCCCAATTCCTGCTGTCAAACAACATCCCCACCGCCTGATGCTGCTACCACCATGTTTCACTGTAGGAATGGTATTGGGAAGGGGATGAGGAGTGCTTGGCTTCCTCTAGACAATGACACTTGGCATTCAGGCCAGAGTTCAATCTTTGTTTCATCAGACCAGAAACTTTTGTTTCTCACTGTCTGAGAGTCCTTCAGGTGCCTTTTGGCAAACTGCAGGTGGGCAGCCACATGCCTTTTACTGAGGAGTGGCATCCATCTGTCCACTCTACCAAACAGGCCTGATGGGTGGAGTGCTGCAGAAACATTTGTCCTTCTGGAAGGTTCTCCTTTCTTCACTCTGCAACACTGGAGCTCTGTCAACGCCACCATCGGGTTCTTGGTCACCTCCCTGACAAAGGCTATCCCACCGTGACCACTCAGATTGGTGGGCGTCAGGTCTAGGAAGAGTTCTAGTGGTTCCAAAATTCTTCCATTTACAGATGATGGAGGCCACTGTGCTTCAGTGTTGCAGAAGGAGATCTACAGACAACTCCTTGGACACTGTGACCTGGTTTGTGCTCTGACATGATGTCACAACTATTGACAGGTGTGTACCTTTCCAAAGTTCACTACAGGTGACTAGTCAAGTAGTGGAAATGGGATACATCCGAGCTCAATTTTGAGTGTAAATAAAATGCCTGTGTTATATTTTTGTTTTTTATTTTTAATACATTTGCAAAAGTTAAAAAAAAAAATCTATATAGTTTATCTATATAGACAATGAGATGCACTATATAGTTGTAGAAAGGCAGAATCAAGTATGATTTGGAGCACAGTTTATTAAAGGCCCCACATCGTGAAATGCCGTATTATTATTGCTTAACACTGGAAGAACACAGAAACTACAAAGATTTTACCTTTTAGTTTGTCTTATGTAAATTCATATATATATTTTTTTTAATCTATAATATTTACTTGTGTTAACTGTGAGTTTTAATCCTAGTGCACAGTCAAACAACAGTGACACCAACTCAGAACTATGCTGAAGTATAATTTTCATGAAAACCACATTCATTTTACATTGTTTTTGGAAATATTAAAAATGTAAGAACTCACACTGCAACAGCTTGGTGTCTATGAGCAGCTCTAGCGTCAGCAGCACCACCACCAGAATGACACAAGCCACCAGGAAACAGTTGAAACCTGCCGACAGCAGACAGACCTGCCACAGCGCCGCCCTTCTGCCACAGCAAGGCTTCAGCCAGTTCGACCTGACAGAAGGAGGAGAGAGACGGTCAGAGCAGGAGAAAGGCACTTAGGAGAGCTGTGAAAACACAATGTAAATACTGGGATTAGTTAAAAATTTAATACTTGTACGGAGCGAAAATCTGACAGGCAGCAGGCAAGGTCAAATCAATAAAACACAACAAAAACGTCAAAATACACAAATCAGAAGGTGTATTCGACCTTGAGTTTTCAGTTTTTTTGTCGTTTAATGTTCTTTTAAGCATTTTTCAGCAGAGGGCACCATTAAGCACATAAATCAAACAAACGCAGAGCATGCATGCCCAGATTAATTTACACACCCATACTTTTCATATGAGGCATAAATACATGTTCTGCTGGCACTGACATGATATATTAGTAATGAAGTAATTCTGAGCATAAATTCATAGTCATTGCATCTTTGGCCCATTCCTCATCTTCTCATCAAACTGTTCATTCCCGCCTCCTCTGTAACCCCCCCCATCTTCCTAGTACAGAGCTTTCCCTTTGTGTCGTCAACAAGCACTGTATTCTACTACAACAGCCATTAGTTCATCTGTGCCTATTTTTAGAGACAGATTATATGACATTGGTTGTAATCCCCATTTAAGGGTTTCTCATCATATCTTTAACCAATACTACAATTAATGCCAGGAATATAATAGCTGATGATAAGATGATGCCTGACTGTGTAAACTCCACATCTCTAAGCCCAATTATTTTAAGTAAAGCTCTGAATGGATTAGTATCCTATCCCGTAGTTAAATTCTAGGGAGGGTCTCTAAGTACTGCTGGCCATCTTACTGGCTGCTTGAATGTCCATCTGAGTGAATGGGTTTCTAACAGCATGGTTGGCAGACTGGTTTGTTTGAGCCCTGGATGACTGACTAGCTGGCTGGCTGACGGCACGACGTAGCTCTCCCTGCATGACAGTGGGGCTGCATATGCGCCATCTGGACTAAACTGAGTGACATCTGATTTTTCATGAGTGTTTGTGCCTTCCTGTAATAAGAATGACAGGATGTGGAAATCTGACAATACCTGATCCTACAATCGGTCTGTTACGGATGTGGTCATTCCCAATGGTGATTTAAGAGCTTGAGCTTTATACATCCTCTGTCACACAGCTATTTATTTTTCATTATTTTGTAGAGTGCCTGAGTCCTGGGTGTGCTCACTCTTTGTCTAGGTACATTGCGCCTGAAGACACAAGTGTCAAACCTGCCTTAAATCCATCCATACTCATACCCCTTCAAGTTCCCCCCAATCAGAGACTGTGACTAGCTGAGACACCTGGAGATTTATGGGTATATAAATAATGACAAATCTCCAGTAGGCATACAGGGCTTTCCCTTCTTGTCTCAGCGCTATATTCCACACACACTACTACTCAGATGTACTCTTTGAAAACCAGACGTAGAAATGAAGGTATGCGTGTGTGTGCGTGTGTGTGTGTGTGCGTGCGCGCATATGGGGTTACTGTCCTTTCTCCGAGGCAACACTGAGAAAGGCAGTATGTTCCTTCGAAAATAGCAGCTATCCGTTGTCACCTGTCCCCCATAGGAGGAAAGCTACGGGCAATGTCTGTCAGAGGACAAGAGAGGATGCAATTTATTCTACTCTCCTCTTGCTTCTGCTCAGAATGAAGGAGGCAAACACTGAGAGAGGAAGCAGTGTGCAGCCAGTTCAAAGGCATTGGGACTCATCCAAGAGTGAACCGGAGAAAAAGCCGGAGAGGAAATAGGGGGAGATGGAGAAAGAAGAATAAGACAGAACAGAGAAAAATACTGATTGAGTTAAAGGATATTTATAGTTTATTTTAAGTGGGCTATAGCACTAGTGATAATTATGTCTGCAGTGACGAGATCGTGCAGTTTTAAAGAAAGTTTTTTGACAGTAATTGTTAGTCAGAAAAATATTCTTTTTCTTGCAGGTAAATATAACCTTAAGTAGCATAAATGTGATCCAGTGCAGACTTACATTTTATGTTGGAAAAGGAATATTATAGTGAATTAATCTTCATTTTGCCAGCATGCAAGTAAGAGCAAGTACAATTTAAAAAGAAAGTAAAAGGTTTAATGGTAGTTTTCAAACACTGTAACATCAGTAATATGGACTTGAGTGCAGAAAACCACCAAAGAGAGGCATTAAAGCTAAACAGCATTTCAGACATTTTAAGATTTTTAGGACGTGCAGACACCTTTTACTTTGACTTTCACTCATTTCTTCATGTACACAGATAGAGTAGGAGATGATCTTCACTAACTGGAGTGAAATTTCTAAGTTTAACCCAAAATTTGTCTTAACATGGATAACATGGCTTGTTTAATACCTGTCTATATGATGATCTGACCACATGTTTTTGCCCCTTTGGATAATGTTGTCATGCTCCTACATCTTAGCATTGATTTTGATGAATATAATATTTTTGAAGTCAATGTAAACAATGACAAAATCTAGGTAAGATAATAAATGTAATAAACTTAATCTGATCAGTCATTTAAGGTGTATAAAGAAAGGGGACCCTATTAGGCAGTGTCATTTTGCTGTTTTATCTGAACTCCTGTGCAGCGCAGATACACATCCTTTCCACCCTTCACCAAGGTCAGCAAAGGGGCTGGAGCTCGGCCACGCTGTGTCAGTGCTCTCCCAGAGGCTAACCGGTGCACTGAGTCCTCTGCAGCAATGCTCTGTACCATCCACTGCCAACAGATTAGTAGCTCCACACCTGGGGTGAGAAAGAAGTGGTGGAGGGTAATGGTATCATTAGCAGATACCACAGAGACTCTCCTGAGCACGGATCTGTTCCCAAGAAACAATGTCAAACCCCATCTGCCAGTGGAAGGGAGCCAAGAAAAAGAAACATTTACCTAATGATTCGCCTAACACACAGTCGCCGGACATTTGTGGATCATTAGTTATGAGATGGAATGAGCTGCACATAGAGTACTCCAAGAGACACCTGACTTACCTTCAGGATTGAAAAGCATGATTTAACTCATACTGTGAGGAATCATAATTCATTCAGACCTTTCCCACAAGCCAGGCAGAAAAGATATTAATTTAATAAACCTGTAAAGAAAAACCCTGTCTGGAAGCAGAGTAAATGGCAGTGATGGATTACTCCAAGCTCAGAAACTTAATTTTAGGGAAATCACTTTAAACCTTGAACACTGACGACCTGAAGTATTTATGAAGAAGTGAGGCTGCCTCTCCGGTGAAGCAAGCGAAGGAAGAGAATCACCTCACTCTCTCACAGGGTCAAGGGAGGTTCAAATCCAATGGGCAATACCTCAAGACCTGGTCGTGTGTGCATGTACGTGCAGAGGCAAACATTAGTCACACATACACAGAGAATGGACACTGTGTGTAGAGGAAGAGAGATGTAGGGGGGACAGGTTTATAAAGACATCAACAGGCCAACGGCTGCAGTGGTAACACACTGAGGGAAGATCGAAGAGTGGCCGACAGGAGCGCAGAGTGAGGGGATTAGATCATGAGACTGATCGATATTGGCCTGAGATGGAGGTGATGGCATGCTGTACATGATGCTGGCTGCAGTGGCTCTCACAGCCGAATGGCCAGGCAGAACGGACAAAGACATCAGGCAGAGTGACTGGCACAGAGGAAGGTGTCTGCTTGCTCTGTCGGGGCCCATTCACACAGACAGGACTGAGTTCTGGCTCAGGCCTCACATCAGTAACTCATGCTACGGTGGGGAGCCTAACACAATGAGCATCTCTTTCATTATACTGTCTCCTGTAATGGAGACAGGAGAAAATACAATGTAAACTCATTAGATACAAGTTAAATGGAACTTAAATCAGAGAGGTGGTGCTCTGTTTGTATGCGTTTGAGAGTTAAGAGATGGAGAGAAGAGAAGGGCTGCAAAAGGGGAAAATTCATTTAGAACTAATGAGTCTGAAAGACTCTATCAACTTGTCTGAGGTATTGATTTTAACACACATACACACTCAGACACACACAAACAGCAAAACACTAATCTTTCAAAATGTTTGGAATGGAAAGCTGAAAATAGTGCTGCTCTGAATAACTTTCAATGCTGTGCCTGTATTCTAAATAATTGATTGGAACTCTTGATTGATGTCTTGATTGTACATTTACAACAGAGGAACTTTGGTTGGTGAAAAACTTCAGCACATTAAGGCATAGACATGTGGCAGCTGTCACACAATTACATTTGCTTCTGAAACAATTAATCATTGGTCTCAAAACAATAAAGCTTCCTTTCAGTTCTCTGCTGTAACCCAAGATGATCCTGAAAAACAGACTGAAAGTATACTTCAGTCTCCATGGATATGAAGGGTTTTTTAAAACTCAAATATTTAAAGTATACTTTTATTTTGTGTATGGTATGGAATGGTATGCTTTTATTTGTACAGGGACAGTGCACAACAATACACTGACCTAGACAGAGTCAGAGGAAAGATGCTTGGTGCCAGGTTATAGCATGAGTACTAATTTACATCTGTAGTCCTGGACAGGTTGATGGTTAAAAAGAAATAAATAATGACAGAGTTTAGTGAATGTAAATTACTAGACCAATTAATAAGTGTGAGAGAATGATTTAAGAGGAATATGCTTTATGCTAAAATGAAACCTAAATAAACAGCTGGGAAAAAGCTTTTGACTGACTCTATCGTGTTTGAAGATATGGTTCAGGCTCAGATACTACCCCAGCAGTATTTTAAAATGACAGTTCTTGACTCAGGTTTTCTGTCTCCTCTCAATTTCTCTTTCTGCAGTGATAACTACATAGCCTTGTGGTTCCTCCAGTTTAAACTTCAACCAATTCACACCAATCTGCTGAACTCAGCAGGCGTGGGCAGGGGAAAATAGACCACAACTGTGCGCCTGCAGGCTCCTGAACAGCAGAGGTTGGAGTACTTCATCCCATTCAGGCTTTATCTTCCAGCTCCTGCTAAACTTATTTTATACACTCAAAGAGTCATTTATTTAATCCTTCAAAATATGCATCTTTTGCACTAGAGTTCCTGTTTCCAGAGAAAGCACAGGTAGCGTTTCTGTCTAAATTGCTAGAAAATCAAGACAAATGCCAACATAACAACTGGCTAAATCCCTTCTTCTTTACTTCTGCTGAGTTAGCTGTGTTATTACAGCAGATAGAAGCACATAAGCCTTGAGAAAGGAAAACCAGCTGAGCAATAAATATGCTGAATAAAGCCTCAAGTGATGTTATCATAGGTAATCAATTGTACATTTTGGAGATTCCAAGCCTCCCCAGTATTAATCTCTTGGTCACATGCCTGAGGAATTAGCAAACATTTTTGCAGCAAACAGAGCTAATCAATAGCAGGTGCCAATAACTAAACACCAGCCTTTCTCTAGATAATGCATCCCCTCTTGTGGAAAAGTGAGTATTTTTTTTTTATCTGCTTAAAAAAATGCATGCAAGTTTTCAGCATTTATCAGACTTTCTTCTGACCACCAAACGAGATCAACTATCATCTCTTCTGTCCTACACAGTGAAACCACCTTGCAGAGAAGACCTGAAGCTGGTCTTTGAGAAATAGGCCACAGATACCAGGCAAATGGAGATGGATGGGGCTCCATGTGCAGAGCAGCAGACAAGCTGTCCCTGATAAATGGGTTTTCACCAGGACACTTGATCTCTCTCGCTCTCAGCCTAAAAAGCAATCTCACACTTTGCATGTCTGTGAATATTAACAAACCCTCAAACCCCGCACTCAAATGTCATCTATTGTGTCGCACATGGTGCCAGGCAAGAGAGCCAATTTGATAGAGAGGACTGTTCTTCTGTGTGTTTGAAATAGAGTCAGAGAGGGAAAAAAGAGAAATCCTGCATCTCTTTTCAGACATCCATCAACACAGAACAGGTATAGTATGGCTCTGGCTCCAAAGCCCCATGAAATATTACTGCTGCCAAGATTCACACAAGAGCCTGGCAAAGTCCTTCAGTGCCTTTTCCTACAGTTTAAATTTGTCTAATTATTTCATCCTAGTTCAACCTTGAGCATTATCAAGCTTGAAATATAAGTTGAAATGCTGCTGTACTGATGCACTGTACTGAATGAAAAGTGGTTAGAAAACTTTATTTCATTAAGACACTGTGAGCACTCTGTTGAGTAATGCAATCAGTCTAGGCTGGCTGGGCACACTTAAGCTGATCTAATGTATAACATTTCACCTAACATTTTATCAGCTAGCCACCATGCCTCTCAGGGTACAACACAACGTCGGGTTAATCCCACACTGTCCAACATGGACAGATATGACATTCATCAAATGGAGCCATTTCCTCTTGATCTGTGGTCGGCAGCTTTGTGAATGAAAGTGCTGCATTTCTCCCTTCATCCTACTCTTTATCCCTTCCACTGCCACTCTCCTCCAGTCAAAGCAGCAGGTTGACCCATATGAACCATCTGTCAGTGTTGCAGTGCCTCACACCTCTCAGTCTGGGCCCTGGAGATCAATGGCATATGCTACAGCTGCTGTGGGCAGTACGATGATCTGGGGACGATAACCCTGGACAAGTGCAGGCTGTGCATTCTGGGCCCCAGAGACGGGGGCCAGGTGGGGAGATGCTCCCCAGAAGCCTGGGATCCACTCAATCTAAAGGTCGCAATTTAGGTAGAGGATAGCCTCAACATGCTTTTACACCTTTAGCTAACCAATAAAAGTAACTGCTTTTATACAAACAGTGCTCAGTTCTTCTTGCAACTGACTTTTTCTTGCTTTTTATGTTAGGTATTAGAGTTTCAATATAAAAATGCATCACTTTTTATGTGCATCACATATCATTGTTATATGATTAACCATCATTAACTGTTATGTAATATATATGATTCTTATTTATACTAGCGCTGGTCCTTGCTAATCCTCTTTCTAAACATAAATGATGAAACTGGCACATTTATTACAATGTATAATACAATGTACACATATAACACAAATGGTGATATAATTGAATATTAAAACATAGCAGAGTTTTCATTTAACAGAGTGCGGCATTCTGGTTAAAAAAAAAAAAAAGTTTCGAATACTGAAAATATTGAATTTTGGAAATATTACAAATAGTACAGTGACCAAATGGGGATGTGAAATCACACAATGTTTATCTTGGACTTTACTGCAAGTTCTGGCATGAAATGGTGCAGCCAATATCTATTAATAATTCCAACCAGCTTACCACTGTACACAATCTGCAAGTACTGCCTGTGCCCCCTCGTAGTCCACAAGAACATCCACCTCCTACATAATCACCCACGTTTTCTGCTAAAGAGCCACGAGAAGCTGCAAAACAACATTAATGTGCATCTCTGGTGTGTATTTTTCTCCTCTTTCTTTTACAGACCACGCAACAAAAATAAAACAAAGGCGTGCTAATCATAAATTTGAGCTCAAATTAGAAATGATTATAACAGAGCCTTTATTTATCCTGATTCTTGCCATTGGTATGAGGCTCTTCCTATGACCTCATTTTCACACTGTTTTCTAGACCAAAACCAACACACTGACTATAGTTCAAGATAAACTTTCCAAACCAAATGGCAGTCATAAAGCAAAATACACCTTCTCTGTAACAACAGGATACAGTCACAAGTAGGAAAAGACTGAGCTGAGAAGAAACATGTCAGGAATGTAAGTCATATCTCAAGAAAACAAACTGCTATCACTCAAATCAATGCACACACAAAACCACCGTAAAGCCCATAATTGAAATGATGAAAGTTGGTTTACATTCTTGTACATAATCATTTCCAGTTGTCTAAAATTAGCCTGCAGTATGTTTAGATAGCTCTTTCCAAAACTTTACATTAAACACAAAGTACATTGTTTACAAGATAACAGAATGATGTAAGTGATTCGGTTCATTGCAGTGTTATCGGTGTCTACTGTATACCTGGATTAATTTATAAACTCACACCATACAACAAAGTTATGTCGTTCCTTGATGTTACAGACATGAGTCATGAAGCAGCCGCAACTTATGACAAGCTGGCTTTGTTACTTCTTCTAAGAGATCATCCAAAGGACAGATGTGTGAACGAAACTGTGATGACTGGTATGTTCTGGAATGCTTGTAAGCGGAAGAATCTCAAATTCCAATCTCCTTATTTACTGTTCTGTGGAATACCTCTGAGCTTGCAAGCATCTCTCTCTGAACTGAAATCACTTCACAATAAAAACAAAAATGATTATCCACCTTCTTTGCCTTGATGAAGTCTTTACAAATTGTGCTGCCACTTGACTTTTTGAGAGCACAATGCCAAGTCTCAGGGGACTAGGGTGTCATATGGTGCCATATGAGAGTGCCCACTGTGACTATAATTTTGTGAGGACGTCACATCCTGCTCTCTACTGTATGAGTGTATTTGCTGTTCTTTTTGGGAGCAAGAGAGAATGAAAAAGATCCATGTACAGTGAGGGAGTGGGTGTGTAGGACAGGACCCATCTGTCCCTGCCCTCTGTCCCACAGAGCCATTGGCCTCAACTGGGCCAGACCAGGCTAAGTCCAGCCGGACGTGGTCAGCTGACACACCAGGGCTTGGATGGCGAAATGCCGGATGCTCTAATTAAGCTTATGCTGTTTGTCGACTTTCTCTGCATGGATGCCAGCATTGCAGCATGCCAAAGGGTTGTGAGTCACGCTTCCTGAGTGGAGAGCCATGGACACTTGCTACAGGGGTGCTGTGGGAGGGGTGTGTCCTGTCCTGAGAGTGCTGGGCCTGCAGCATGGCGATATGGTGATAGAAAAAATCAACATAAACCCAGGACAGGACAAGAAGGCGTCATGGACTGAAACAGCACCGCCACAGGGCTCTGACATTTAAGGAAAGCTATGGTGCTAACAGCACGCTTTGTTTTCTGCCAGAAATCGACATTATGAACAGAAGGCTGTCTGCTAGACAGAAATTGCTGTGTCATTGAGCTGAAATGAACACATCAGTGGAGACATTGTCCATTTAACATGGTGACACTAATAAATTCATGACCAAATATGCTTGATACTCACACTCGAATATAAAATGAGGGGTGATTGAATACGCCAGGTGTAATTATCATGTGCAATAACAAGCAATGGAGGGAGTGATGGGAGCACTTCTGTCTGCCAGGGCAGATTATAGATTGTAATAATTACAATTCTGTCTTAATTATGAATGTAGCACATTCATGCAACAAGGGGTAACTTCATCTCCTTGTATCTAAATCATAAACCTTTTGAATGCAGTGCCTCTTTTTCTGCCCAACCATACCCTTGCTACCGTCTCAAACCATCCTCTAGTCATGCTGATAACTTGCAGAAGCATCTTCATACACTGTGTTCATAATGACCCTGTAACTGTCAAACCAAAACAGAAAATGTAGTGAGGTGTTGTATTCATGGGACGTACCCATCTCTGTTGTCCTCTTCATCTGGGTTTGAAATGAGCTGGGATCCAGCGAGGGATATATCCAGGGCGGCCAAAGGCAAGTCTCTGTAGGCAAAGCTGACCAGCTGGACAGGGGCCACACACTGGTTTTCCTCTTCCACCTGCTGGGATATCACCTCCAACTCTGATGCTCCAGCCTGAGGAGGGGCCCTGTGTCACACACATTCATCACAACCAAAGACTGTTAAAGTCAGAGAATCAAACTGGTCACTGTGGGCTTGATCTGAAAGGACCATACCTGGGTGATTTAGCATGCCTGATGTCATTACACTTTGAGAACACAGGGAAAAATCCTGCTTACTTATGTTATCATCTCACCAGTACTTTGGTTGTAATGGCCTCAGAAGTGCCTTGTCGATTAACAGTGCCATAATTGAGGTCAATATGATAGCATCTTAATGTTAGCCACAACTATATTTGATAAAAGGCCCTATAAGACTGCAATCCATTTTTGAGGGAATTACTGCTATTAGAGGACACAAAAAGGTTGTATAAGTTGTTTTTTTACATTTTGATTTATTCTCTGTGATTTTGCTGTGAGGCTAGCCATATTTGGCAGAACCAGACAAAGTGTCATTTCATCTGCCAATAAGGTCCTAAAACTTAAATGTGTTGGGAGGGCTGTAATTTTACGAGCTCAGCCAGTAGAGGACAAGGGGAAGTCACCCTGGAAAAGGAGTCTCACACGACTTGGCAGCTGTCCCAGTGCAGCCAGTGTGGAGATATCAATGCCTCCAGTGCTTAATGGTGAAAGACGGCAATGCTTACAAGACAGAGGGAACAAAAGGCATTGGGTTGGTAGATTCTACAACCTCTGCGCTTGAGGTGAAACAGAGTGGGTGGAAAGAGTTAGTGGAAGATCACTGAGCAGACCCATCTTCCTGTTAAATGTTAATGTAGGCAAGACTAGAAAGGAAAATAGGTCTGTCTTTTTCCGGACTTGCTTTGTGAGTAATAGTTGTTTTAATGGACTCTCTTTAAAGGTTATTTTGCTCTTTTCACAAGAAACCAAGAATCGCTTGAATACTGTTGTCTTAACACGGCAATACATGGCTATGCAACTCAAACTCCTCTGATCGTCAAGTTCTTGCTACATAACATGCTTTGCACTTCCACCCGTTGAGCATCTGAATATTTTGTTTTGCGTATGTACGGCTAGATGTGTTGTTTAGCTCAAGGGTCAAAGTCTATACATATTAACAAGCTCTCTATAAAGCATGCCTGTGCATCACTGTGCTCTCTATGGACTTGGCACCTTTGACCAACTGCAACAAGGACGCTAATCAGTCATGACAGACACAAACTGTTTAGTGCATCAAAATCACATTTCCAGACAATCACAGAGCAGGCAAGGAGGCATTATGTGCAGAGCCCAGTAAAGTGGCTGGCTGCCATGCTGTGGAAGGAGTGGAGGCTTCACATCTGAACACTCCCTTCAGCAGATGCAGACAAGGTGAGCCAGTGGCATGCTGAAGGCTGGGATCCTTTCAGAGGCATGTAATATTAGCAGAGAAAGCAAAAAGGTTAACATAGAGCATGCATGACTGGAGGGAGAATCTCACACCCATATTGAGTAAGATCTAAGCTTTACCATGAGGCCTGAAAGGACTTTCTAATGTTTCTGCCAGTCTAACATGTTACGCTGGACTGCTCTTACAGTAAGTCTAGAATCTTTACATTTATGAACTCCTGATGTTTTATTGCAAAACAGTGGTTAAATTTGCATTTTTTTTTAAAAACGTGCTTTGATCCATTTCTAACATTTGGTGCTACTACAAGATCAATAAATGGTTCAAACATGTAATAAGTTGTATAAGCAGATTTGTTTAAACTTTGCGTAACACTATATATAAAAAGGAATATTTCTTTTTCATGTGTAATTACAGCCAGGGACTGGCACTGCAGAGCAATCCATAGTTATTCCCCCAGCATTTTTTCCACATTCCTATAAATCACCATGCAGTGATCAATATATATAAAAAAATATAAGCGACTGCTCAGACCTTTCCATTCCAGTTCAGACTTGGTGCTGTTTTTCACAACATGACAGGCATGTTTTTTTAAGAACTAAAAATATGTGGTGAGTTTAGATGTTTTCATTATTAGTACTCTCAATACTGATTCTTTTCTTTCGTCTCCACCACTTTCAACAAGGTATAACGGAATAACACCCTCCTTACAGAGACGCTCCTCCTCAGTAACACATTTCTTGGAAAGGCACACAAAACTGCTCGTTTTCACTCAGACATTTTCAATAGGTATATCTTCTTGGCAGTACTCTGTGATTTTATAGATCTGGAGTTTAAATGAATCTTACCTGTAATCTATTCCAGCCTGAGCTTCCTGCAGCTGTCTTTGAGAAAGGTACTCAAATACTACTGAAGTCCAATACTGCTGAACTCAACAGAAAGTAAAACTAATTTATATCTTTTTACTCTGAATTCTAACACCCGTGCTCATAAAGGAGGTCCAACTTGTGACATAAGATACATCAGGAGGGAAATTTGTTACCTCCAGGGCTACAAATCTGCATGGAAAGTTAGAGTATATAAAACTATAATAAAACTAGTTAGTATACCAGTATATATCTGAGATTAGAGTTCATTCTTTGCATTACAATGCCTTAGATTAATATGCTTGTTTGGTTTATACTACCTTTTATTTGGACAGAGACTATAGTCTGAGATAAGTTTAGAATAATATCTTGCCCTGTATTTTCCTGCATTGTATTGTTTAAGAGGTAACCTTGCCAAAACAGCTTCAGCCTCATTTTCATGTATCGACTGTAAACTGTATTTGACATGTTGTACAAAACAGTGCTCAACCCTTTTCACCCTGGTGCTTAATGTTAGTGTGAGCAACTTGTGTTTATATATACATACTTAAGTAAAATGGATGATTAATGTACTCATAAAACACAGTAGATCATAATTCATCCATGTAGTTTAATTACAAGACAACAGCATTGATCAAACTATGAAAAGTAAGGCTATTCTGTCATGACAACAAGGGATGAGATTGATTCCTGTCATCCCATCTTTTAAATCACCTATACTGTGCAATAAAAAATGTGGTTTTGTCACTTCAGTGGATTTTAAAGTGCTGCCTCAGCATGAACTGTTTGCAGAGGGCATTGGTATCATTGTCTTTCCGAGTGCTCAGTGCCACTGTGTTTCTAGCCAGCTGTCCACAAGCCAGCCACTCTGCCTTACCCATTAAGTTTGTATACAGCGCTTGGCCATTCCTCGGCGCACAGCAATTCACCGCCCTGATATCATCAGGAACGTGGGACTGATGTGCCAAATCACTTATATCACTGTCCAGATTTCCCAGCAGCACCCCTGACATGAGCTTCTGACACAGTGGTAGATTTGTACAATCTGATCTTTGGGGCGACGCTCGCAGTTTCCAAGCAGGTCTGAGGGGAAATTACAGTAGTTGACAATTACACTGCATCAGTGAAGAGCAAGGGTGTTGTGTTGGTCTTTGGGGCCATGTTTTTTCTCTTAATAGAGGGAATGCTTGAGCTTTGAATCCAACATTTTAAACCCGTTTCACCAAGTGCCAGAGAGAGAGCATTCAATACAAACCATTACTAAGTTGGGCACTGACACCCAGCAACACTATAAACAATGTAATTTATAGACTGAGTGCAGTTCACAGGCTGAGAAATGGATTAAAATATGAAGCATTCACAACATAAAACAAACAAAAAACAAACACTGAAAACCAAAAATCATAAAGAACATTTGTGGATGCATTGACTTGGTAATTAGTACTTTTTTTTCTGATGACTGGAGAAATGCTTCATTATGCTGAGTTTTTATTAAGAGCAGCATGGACCTGGATCACATGACACTGAGGCTAAATGTTAACTGATCTGTCTTAAAGCCACTAGATTCCTTATTCTATGTGAGCAGCTAAATAGCAATTCATTTTTTACGTTTAATGTCCCTTGTTCAGTCTCCTCTCTGCCTTGACAGTAAACTTTATTTAGAAATAGATAGATTTTCCATTTTCACATTCATTTTAGAGAAATATCCCTTTGAACTTGGTGTACTTGACCATCTCTCCTATCCTGTCTCAACTACTTCCAGAGCAGTCATGCTAGAGAATGATGGAGAGAGGAAGAAGATTTACAGCAACATCAAGTCTAAGAGAGCAAGGGTGAAAATAACTCCAAAGACCTTTCCCCGCATGAGAGTTCCCCATCTGTCACTTCACAGAGTCACCGGCATTCAGCAGCATTAAATCTTGCTTTTGTGCTACTAGCCAGTCAAACACACTGTGTATACACAATCATTTTTTGCCCCCCGTGTTGCCCTTCAAATGGACTTGTAATCAACCATCGAATTTACCAATCATCCACTTGAGCCCACTGGTCTGTTGTCTGGACAGAGATCTCTGTGGGAAACCACATCCTGTGCCTTTAACCAGAAGATGCAGCTGACTGAACCCATTTTGCATTCACCCCTCACTCCACTCCACTTCGCTCCACTCCATTCCCCTGCTCCCTCCCTTTCCCTTCTCTTAGCCCCAACCCTGGCTGTCATCAGAATGCAGGGCCTGTCTGGGGGACCACACACAGAGTAATTATTAATAAGAGAAGATGACAAGTGAACATCCCTCCTGAATGCTAAGAGATGCCAGCGGAGGCTGGAGATGGCCGGCTGCTCTCTCTCAGACATGCTGGATGGGGCCAAGTTGCTGTTCCAGTGATCCCTGTTCAAAGTAATTCACTAGAGGGGTGTGAAAAAAAAATGCTCATCGAGTTCTGCTAATCACACCCTACCATGGTGAGTTGCTCTTTAGATGACTGTGTTTATAGCGATTTAATATTTCACACACTCTCAGACTGGTCTCAGACTAAATTCTTACTTACTGGGGGTTGCTCATATCGAGGTCTTGTATAAAGTCGACGTCCACACTAAATGACCCCAAGAGTGAAATGTTGTTTCCCTGCTGCAGACACCTGGCTCATACCACACCTGTAAAAAAACAGAGAAAGACCAATACAATTACATTATAAAGAAGCACACAGTTGATCAATAGGGGCTGTACAATTGTCAGGACATTATACGTTTTTTCTGATGACGCCCTCTCCAAACTTTGGCTTGAGCTGTGCCATCTTCAACTGTTTTCCCAGAGAGCACTAAACTGTAATGGATTTTAAATCTCTTCCAATATACGCTCCGCTCTGTGAATCAGGAGCTGAGGAACATCACACCTCTTGCATAGCAAGTACAGCAGGATGCTAGCTCTTTGTACCACAGGATAGAGAGCCATTGATGCCCAACTCCGTTCAGAGAAAGCTCACTCCAGCTGCTTTGCATAAGGTGACCAGACATGAAAGTCAGAAACATATACCAACCGCTTTTAAAAGAAGCATAAAAGTGTTACAAATTAAACCCAACACTTTAGCTGGAGATTCATTATTGCAGTGATTACGTGTTTGCATCCCTTGAAACACACTGTCCTCCAGGCTGCACAGTGTTGCATGGATTCAAGGGTTGTGTGACAGTGAAAACCTTCAAACGTAGAGAGGTGAGGAGTCAGCATCCACAGCCACAGCAGACCACAGCAGAGTAATGTAGTGAAGCACAGCAGATTAAATGCTACTCAGGATAAATCAGCCCAGGTCATTCAAGGGCTGAGAGTGATATTGTTTCACTGCAGCACCAAAAATGTGGTCTTTAGCATAATACTCAGGAAAGAATAATAGATCTGCAAGCATAGGCCACTCATTGTGTGCCACGGGGTGCGCAGAAAGTCACAGACTTTCCCACTTTGAATATTTGAGATGCTTTACTTGCTGTGGAGGTGTGCTCAGAGGTGTCTGCAATTTTTAAGGTAAATTGAGTGCTAAGTATTCCAGAGCTGAGTATATCAGAGTATCAGAGTGATCAGCATCGTACAAAAGTTGCCCCTTTTTGTAAGATTACAGCCTACAGTAAGAGGCCAGGAGCAGCTGTTACTATTAACCACACCAATAGGATAAAATGAATATAAATGCTGTTTCTTCCAAGGCTATTACATGTAATTAAATCAAGATGCATTAGCAGTCACTTCCCACGGCGTCATACAAGAACAGTTACGGTGCTGTTAACATTTTCTCACTGTGCTCAGAGGCCACACAGTCCCGTTTTAGTCCACGTTCAAACCAGCACGAATACATCACGTACCCACGAATCACCGACTGGAAACCATGCACAAAGACACACACTAACCTCCTGTGTTTTCTTGCTCTACATTGTGTGAAGTGTTGTCGTGACTCCTTTGCCCTCGCTGTGATGATGGTAACATCTCCCTCCTCGCCGATGATGATGATGCTGATGATGATGGTAATGATCAGTGTGAGGGAAGCTCGGATCTTGCTGTGTGTAGGCTGCGATTCCCCTTAAATTCGCGTTGGCCACGTACCCGAATCGCCTCTCAGAAGACAGCACACGATGAAAACACCTACTCCGGACTGAAAGCAGCATCCTTCAGCGGAGACGACGAGGGCTGTCACTGAATCAGGATGTTCTCAGCATCTTCGGATTGAGGCAGAATGTGCTTGCAGGGCTTCCCCCACAATCACACCAGGGACTCCATGTGCCCAATAAGAAGAAGAGGTTCACGACCGGGAGCTGTCCAGGTGCTGAAAACGGGATTCCAGCGCCTACAGATGCGAGCCGAGCAGCGTCGTCAGCCAGAAGGACATGAGGCTGGATGCAACAAAACACAACGCAGTAACCTTAAAGAAAACGCACAGATAACCTACACTCATATCGTAAGGCATAAGAGCTCGCAGACGTCCCTCTTTCTATGCCACCCTGCAAGCGTCGACGTAGAAAAACACTCACCTCTTGAGCTTCAGAGTTCCTCGCGATAACAACCCACCCGCACGAAAGAGAGAGAGAGAGAGAGAGAGAGAGAGAGAGAGAGAGAGAGAGAGAGAGAGAGAGAGAGAGAAACAAAAAAAAAAAAAAAAAAAAAAAAAAAACACGCCAATTCTCATACAGCGACTTCAAGTGTTCCTGTGGTGCTTCACATGCAGGGAGTTGCGTTTACGAACTGCATTTCATCACCTGCGTCGAAAAAAAAATGCAGCCCAAGGGAGAGCAGGACAAATAGGACACAGTTATAATAAAAAAAAAACCAAAACTTTTTATTAATACCCATTCGGAAGGTTAATGCAATTAATTAATTGTTGTTGTCAGTGGTTGAAAAAGTAGCCGAGTCTTTAAGTAAAAGTACTAATACCACACTGAAGTAAATGTGCTGCATTCAAGACCTCAAGTAAAAGCATGTATTGTCAAAAAAATGTACTTGCAGTTTGAGAGGAAAAGCAGGTATTTATCAGTAAAAAATGCCCCTGCCCTTTACTTGACACATTATGTATTTGGATATATACCCTTGCCCGTAAATCACCTTTGACCACTTTATCTATCAAGAATAAATCAGTCACAATCTGTCCATGAGAAGAGGTTAAGAAAAAAAATCAATATTTTTGTCCAACTTTATGGACAAAAGGGTATATTGCAAAAATTGGTAAGTTACATTTTACTGTTGATGTTTATTGTCAAGTTCATCTGAATTATACTGAATAGACAAAAGTACTAAGACACCTTATATTCAGGAGTTTTGCTGTTAACAGGGAGCTGGACTACAAAATGATTTGATTTAGTGATTTATTCTGAACATGCAATGAAATTTAACATATATGCGACAAGCAAAACATAAATAATAATACAAATATCAGCAATCATAACAATCTTAGACAGAAGAACAGCACAATAGTTTCATTTACATGCCCAAAAAGGGGTGGGAAGAAGTGCAACATATGATAATGACATACATCATCATTTTATCAGGATAAATGGCATTACAATAAATGTTTTATTTTGTCTTTTGGGTTAATTTTGTTCAAATTGTTATCTATGCTTACGAAACGAGTTTTTAACTTTATTCAACATTGATTTTTTTTTTCTAATTGTTTTAAATGATCAAACTCTAGAATTGTGAAACATTTGTCGCATTCTGTCCACTTATAATCATTTTAAGCAACACATTACCATCTGGTTTCTTCAATTCTTACTCAAGAGGAGAAATCTGCCTTTACACTTACAAGAAATACTGACATTTATTGTGATAATCATTGATAACAACTAACATGAACATTTATATCATGACAATATTTCATATGAATGGGAAGTCCTACAAACTGTTGGTATGATGTATCCAAAGGGTTTTCTCCATACAGTGTCTTCAGTTTTGTGGTTTAATCTACAATATATCATAATGTGTAACTTTATAATTATGTTTGTAGCCTAGATGTCCTATGAGAGCCACATGGTAGTCCATAATCTAACTGCAAAACAAATCTACCTATGGATATAAGTAACGTGAACCCTGAATTTCCAAAAGGCCAATTTTGATGTGCACAGCACTGATGCACGGTACATAGATTTGGGGATGTGTAAATAAACGTAAAAAGAAAGCCATCGGTAAAAAAAAAAGTACAATACTTGTCTCTGAGATCTAATTGAGTAGATGCATATGGCTGCATAAAATGTACTAGTGTATCAAATGTGTTCCTCATACAGTTCTTAGTATGTAGTATTATTATCTTAATAAGATAATGCTTTATTTATTCTACCGTGGGGAAATTTAGCTATAAAAACCACAAATGAGTAAAGAATGAAAATACAGAGAAAAATGAGAAATTTTGTATTTTTATTAATGTTTATATAAATAAACAATTAGAATTAAAAATCAAATATTATATACATATATACAACGTTGCACATCTACATGGTGTGATATGGGGGTGTGGGTCATTGGAAACAATTTAATGCCGGCTCGACTCCACTTGACTCGGGTACCAGGTACAGTTCCTGGAGACCGTTTCCATTATGGGTTACTACTGACTTTAGAGTACCTGGACGTCAGTGGTGTAGTGGTCCCTAGAGAAGTGGGTATACTCTCATTTTTTTCTTTTTTTTTAGAAAAACGCCCTGTGACACCCATGACATGTAAGACTACTCTAGTTATTCCCCAAAAATCCATCATTTGCTCACTATTATAACATTATCATGACTTGATAAGGAGCAGTTTGTAGGTGTTACTGGTCACACTAGCAGCTGCATGAATGTCAAATGTATTCAACATGAGGCAAACACAGGATAACGTTAGCCTTTCATAACGTTAGCCTACTCACACAGTTTAGCTATTGGTGACATCCCTCCTCTAAATGTGCAGTCATATGGCCAGTAGTTTAACAGTGACTCATTTGGAAACCACCTTAAAACTTACTTCAGAATTATGTATTCCATTAAAGTAGGTGCTCTTGATATGTGTCACTCACTTGACAGATGTTTATTCTGCCTTTCTCATTCACATTTCCAATAATTGAGCATCTTTCATTGAAACGTGCAGTGACCTACAAATCAACTGGGGTGGCACTGGCACCTGAGGTATCCAATCAGGTTCCAGAGGTGACCAGCGATAGTAAGAAATATTTCGGTGGGAATGACCTGCCTTACTCTGCCTCTGATTGGCTCATCAGTCCTCATGCCTAAAGTTAACCAATCTAATTAGTGAAGGCAGTGAGTATTGGCCAATTAGAGGCAGAGTAGGGCGGGTCATGGCTTCACCATCCTAGGGGAAAAAGTGGGCCATTTCGCTGGCAAATACTACTGAATGGTGCATTATGGGGACTTAGAAGTGGGTATACTCAATGCTGACCAAAACAATACATAGGTATACTCCATATACCACCGTATACCCTGGACTACACCTCTGCTGGACGTCACAGTGATACTGCACGTAACTTCTGTGACGTCTGCTCAGAGAGGTACTGATTAACTCACTAGTTGCGTGTTGCTCCATCAAGCTTATGCCTAATCTTTTCATTAGCCACCAAGGACAGAAATGTATGAAATTCCTTGACCGACAAACAGTCATTTTGCCTGGTGTCATCATTGATTAGCCTACTGTAAACTTCTGAATCTTTTTTTTTTTTTTTAAATTGCGTGTCGCGCATTGATGACGCAGTGGCGCATAGACAACTCTCTGACAAATCAGTGGTCTGCAGTGTTTACATATCACACTTTAGTATCTCTTCACCCATTTTGGAACCTCAGCCAAGCAAGTACTAAAAAAGTAGTATTGGGTATCAGATTCCAGCTTCTTTTATGCAATAGAAATGCAAAAAGGCCAAGTCGAGTCAAGTTGGTACCACGTAGAGGAAATGTGGCAAAAGAGTCTGTTGGCTATGGGGAGGAATGGCCTGCAGAATCGCTTCTTCTTGCACTGGGGATGTAAAAGTCTGGTGCTGAAGGAGCTGCTTGGGGCCTCTACAGTTTAGTGCATCCATGATGAATATCAGCTTTGCCAACATCCTCCTGTTCACCACCTCCTTGATGGAGTCCAGCAGGCAGCCTAAGACAGACGCCGGCTCTTTATCAGTTTATTGAGTCCACACTGCCTGATCCCCAGCAAAGAGTACTGTAAAGGCCACCAGTGTCAAAAAATGTCCGAAAAGAGCCCTGCCCACTTCGAAGGATCTCAGTCTCCTCAGCAGGTGGAGGCGACTGGCCCTTCTTGAACAGGGTGTCTGTGTTGTTTGTCCAGTCCAGTTTGTTATTGAGGTGAACACCCAGGTACTTGATAGACTCCACTATCTCTATGTCCAAGCTCCAGATGTTCACCTTTGTGTGTTGTGAGTGTGATTGACCTCCGCAGGTCACCATCTCCTTTGTCTTCCCGGCATTCAGGAGCAGGTGGTTCTGCTCACACCAGTCCACAAAGTCTGCGATGATCCCCCTGTATTTCTGTTTGTTCCATACAGACACATGGCCAACAATGGCGGTGTCATCAAAGAACTTCTGAAGATGACACTGAGTGGTGTATGTAAAGTCAAGGTGTATAATGTACATAGGAACGGTGAGAGCACTGTCCCCCTGGGGGGCCCCTGTACTGCAGACTACCGCATCTGACACACAGTTGTGTAGTCTCACCTACTGTGGTCTGTCACTGAGGTAGTCAGTGGTCCATGCAGCAAGATGTAGGTCTGTACCTGCCTCCTCCATCTTCCTCTGCAGCAGTGATGGCAGGATAGTGTTGAAAGCACTGGAGAAGTCACAGAACATGACTCTCACAGTACTCCTGGGAAACTCCAAGTGAGAAAGGACCTGGTGCAGCAGGTAGATGACGGCAATATCCACCCTGATGCCTGGACGATAGGCAAACTGCAGAGGGTCCAGTGCAGTGCCCACCTGGGAACGGAGGACGATTCTCTCACGGTCTTCATGAGGTGGGAGGTCAAGGCGACAGGTCTGTAGTGGTCAGTTCACTGGGGTGGGCTTTTTTGGGGACCAGAACCACACAGGAGGTCTTCCACGAGACTGGAAGTCTCAAGTTAAATAGGTACAGAGCCGGGACAGAGGTGCTAGTGGAGCTGAGGTATCGATAGTAACAGCAAGGGGGAGGTTGCCACACTGGAGAGGTGTGAAGAGGGGCCTGGATGGGTGGGAGTCAGAGTCAGGAAAGACTCAAACCTGTTGAAATGCAAAATTCACCTCGTTTGCCCAGCCCTGATCTTCATTCAAAGAATGTCCATCCACATTTTTTCCCATGGCCTGAGATGCGTTTCAGGCCTATCCACACGTCCCAGAGGTTGTTGTTCTCCAGGCACTGCTCCAGTTTCCTCCTGGAGCTGTCCTTACACCTCCTGATGTTATATTTCAGCTCCCTCTGGACTCTCCGCAGCGCCTCCTTGTTCCCAGAGATGAAGGCCCTTTTGTTTTCTTTTCCATTCAATAATTGTCAGACACTCTATAGCAGATAAACTGAGCAGTTGATAAGTCAGGTGTCATGCTGCAGGAGGATAAGTAACGGCCAAGGGATTTGTCACAACCTGTCTGTTCCAAACTTGCTCTTGCAAAGTGCTATTATTAGTCTAATACAACAGCAATGAAAAACTGAACAGAAACATTGTCAAAATCTGTTTAGTATCGCCCCAGAATGGATTAATTGCAACTGGTCTAACTTGAAAGAAGCCCTACCTGCACAATGATGCAATTTCTTAATCAATGATGCAATTTATTAATGATGAAGCTCTTTGAAGAAACTGTAAAAAGAAGTCAGTTGATGAGTCAGCTAACGGTTCAAAGAGAGAAGCTATAATTATTTGTCTGACGGAAGTGGTGTGATGTATTCTTAGAGTTCCAAGGCAGTTCCCACGATTCCATTCATGCCTTCTCTGAATACCAGTCATTCTTCCAATTGTCTCTTACCAAACCCAGACACGCTGTGTTCACATGCACAACAGGTAATTTCCTAACCCTTCCTTTGCCTGATGTCCTGAGGCAGCCTATCTAACAACAAAAACAAAATGTAATCTACTCTCCGTCTCTGTAAAACTATTACAGCGATACGTTTGTTACACTCACACACAGTTTAAGACATCATTTATGACACACTCAAACTACCTACAATCAGTAGGCAGTTTCCTGATGTTTAGCTTGCCATTTACAATGTGAACAAACTGCTATCACAACATTTTTTAGGCCAAGGAAGGAACACACCCACATGAGACTCTTCAGAGTTCCAACATAAAGCAGTTCTGAGTTATTTTGAAGTGTCACTGAGTCACCTTGTGAACCTGAGCTAACCTAACAAAATCTAGGGTTTCACCAGCCGGTAAGGACAAGCTTTTGTTTTTATTTTAAACAGGCAACTGAGGGTTTACTGTCAATATAAGTTTATGATACATGTTGATTTAGGAGATAATGGTGTCGATTTGTTGCTGCAACTGGCATCTGAAGCTTCAGGTTGTGACATGTTTTACAAGTTATTGAGTGATCACTTCTCTACATTTTTTTTCTTGTATTTGCAGGTAACAACTCAATATCCCAAATGATGGCAGGTAATGAAACAAACTGTAGTTCTCAGAAAAAAGGGTGACTTCACAGTAGTTTCCTTTCTGACATATTTTTCTCTACAGATCACGGAGAAGCTTGTAATGGACAGGAGGCCACCTACTGCATGAATGGAGGGACATGCTATAAAATACCTTCTATGAATTCCCTCTCTTGTGTGTAAGTTACACAAAAGTGAATTTTCAATCGTCTTTCATGCAAGTCTGAGGGAACACTCACCTCTGAAGCCGTGACATATACTGTATTGGTGTTAGATTTCAGACTGCGTTGACTGACTGCCTGCATTTTGTTCATAATGCTTACTTTTTAGGTGCCATCCAAACTACACAGGCAGCAGATGTGAGAATTTACGGCTTTTCAGCAGTTCCCCACTCGGAGAGAATGCTGGGTTAATTGCAGCTGTTGTCATTGTCGCTCTCCTCATCTTACTGGCATTGGCGGTTTTTATCTACTACATACGCAAGTAAGTCTATTACTGTTTGAGATCCAATGAGAAGACGTCCAAAAACAGCATCATTGTAAAGCCATTGTACGTCAGCCAGATTAAATTGTTTAAAAGGTAATAACCATTACTTATGTCTATTCGCAGGATGCTGAAAGCCAGGCAACAGAGCCAACAAAGCCAACAGAACAGTCAGCCACAATACTGGAAAGTCCAGAGTATGAGAGTATGAGTTTTTTTTTTTTTTTGTACATTTTTTTCTTCTTTTGGCTGTGCGCTTAATGGGATGATGAGATATTTGTCATACTTGAGTGTGTTGTGCCTACTGGACTTTGTGCCGTGACTATAAAAGGCCAGGAGACAGAAAAAAAAAAACTGCAGTAAAATTAACCTGCAAAACTCAAGGCAGTGGAAGAGCTGAAAGATGAAACAGAATACGCCATTTACGTACACACAGGTGTGAGTGGGTGTTAACCAAATCACACCTTGTGAAGTCATCTTTTGACACAGCTATTAAATTGCCACTGGCATTCATATTAAATCACATTTCAATATATGAGCTTTGTCTGAAATGTATTTACAAAGCATCATTTGACTAAGTAAAATTAATTGCAGTAATGTAATATATTATTAATATTTAACTTAACATGAAATAAAGCTGTGTATCTATTAATAATTTGGTCCAATCTGCTGTTGGTAAATATTTTGTAATGGAGAAAATATATTAAATGATTGTTTTGTGTCTTAGCAGTGTGATTTGTGGTGAAAGACAGACTGTATATTTGGAGTAGTCATTCCCTGGATGTAAACATCAGCATTGCATTACTAACCCTCAACCTTTAGCCTAATCTGAATTTAATCTTAACCCTCAACCGTAATTGCTCTTTAGTTGTCTGGACCAGTCAGGATGAGCTCACTTTCCAAATGAAAAACATATCTTCACCCTACAGGAACATGCATGCGTAAAACGCAGTGATATTCTCTGACTGCCTGTATAATTTGCTCATCCCAAGACATTAATCAGTCCTCCTAAATCTAAAAACAGAGGAACAGGAGATCTCAGGGGTTTTAGACATAAAATGGCAGCACAAATTTGCTTCAGTTAGTGGTATTAGAACTTGTTACACTATCAATCAATCAGCCAACCAATCAATCAATCAAATTTTATTCATATAGCACCAAATCAAAACAAAAGTTGTCTCATGACGCTTCCACTACATTGCATTGTCACTACATTTTTGGTATCTTCTCTTTGTATTTCATTTATCTCTACAAAAATGAACCTACTGGCAAAAACACTACATTCAGACAGCCGACAGCTTAACAAATTCCTAAAATTCTTTCCATCATTTATTAACTGGGAATTTTGGCACATCACCTCAGTTATTCCAACGACTTATTCTGTTAAAGGTGTGTATTTGAGATTGTGGTTAACTCTGGCATATTAAAAAAGGTCAGATTAGTAATTATGAGGACATATCTATGCAGTGTGCGCCTTAAAATGTAACTGAACGCTTCCATTGCACTGTTTTCAGTCAGTATCAAATGCTTCTTATTTGTTTAAAATGTCAAAAAAGTTCTGGATTGTTGTGCTATCCAAGAGATTCAAGTAAAGGTAGAAAAATCCAACAATCTTACGTCACAAGTCAGCAGCATTAGTCAGAAAGGCAGCAAATTGCTTCCATCTAGTGGCAAAATGGATATTTGTCAAGTTTTTTTAATTAAAACAGTTTCAGTATCTATAAAATGTTGAAAAAATACATGTCCAAAATACTTGTAATTTCCTAAAACATCCTCTATAAATATGTGAATATAATAGCTGTATGAAAATTATAAGCTTAATTTTGAAATTACTGTGTATTGTGATGTAAACAATCATTTCTGTAAACAACTTACTCTCACAGGCTTCTGGCTTTGTCAAACTCGTGTGCAATTTTGAGCGCAGTTGTGTTTAGTCCGATAGCCTGCATGTTAGTCATGATGGTGACCACCACCCCCTGCGGAGAGTGGCGGTCCTTTCCTTGGCACTTTTCAATGTCTTCAGCTGGTAACACTAAAAGGACGCTACTAGCCCCAACAGCGCCTCCTGTGTGTGAAACGTAGTGTCTGCGCTTCCTGCAATGGCCATATTTCTGAAGTTTCTCCACTACCAGCCAGCCTTGGGCATAGCGTCCATCC
Source organism: Apogon hyalosoma (assembly GCA_037367295.1). Lineage (NCBI taxonomy): Eukaryota > Metazoa > Chordata > Actinopteri > Kurtiformes > Apogonidae > Apogon > Apogon hyalosoma. The sequence continues at coordinate 15,406,486 of JAPQRP010000025.1, forward strand.
TTATCCCAGGTGCCCTCCGTCTTATCGACAGGGGCCCACAGATCCAGGACACTTTGAGGTTTGAGGAAACCAGGCAGCAAACCTTCGGTGTCCTTTAATTGTGCAAGCTGGTAGCTATAGAGCAGAGCATCTCCAAACAGCAGCAAATCACCCACGGTAGAAAGGAAGCCACCTCCAGCCCACTTGTAGGAGTTGTCCACATTAGGGGTGTTTACAATACGACCCCATTTTAAATGGTAAAACCTGCAAAGGAGCATCATTTATTAATACTGGGGCATTTTAATTATGTTGCAAGAATTCAGATTGGGTTTTATTATACAGTGGTGGAAAAATGTTTTTTTGGACACCCCATGCATGCATGCATGCATAATGCATCAAGAATCACTCTTAAGTCATTGAACTTAATGAATTTAGTTTTGTTATTTTTACTTGTTAATAATAAACAAGAAAAAACAAAAAACAATAATTTGCATAATTTGCATTTGTCTGATCCACACATTTTGAAACACAAAAAAGATTTTTCCCCAAATATTATAATAATGTTTGAGATTACGTAAAAATTTTAAGGATGTTTTCTCATGACTCTAGATTCGTGACTAAAGTCCTATTCTTACAGGATAAGTATAACCTGTGGAACTATGGTGATTCAGAAATAAACTCTCCACCGTCTGTGTTTTGTACAGTGATGGACAAGGGACGTCTGTTTTTTACTCAAATTTACTGACATAATTCCCCGGTTCTGATGTTGAAGGCAGGTTCAACACAGAGTAATATTCCTAACTGTCATGCATGTCATCCATCTCATCTTTTTAGATGTCACCCACTGAAAGATTTAAGTTTGTTCTTTCTGTGAACATCTTTGCTACATCATGACATGAGCCTCAGGAATTTCCACCTAAAACACTTTTTCAACTTTGATTTATCATCACAGCTTCCATCATCTTCGACCAGGAAACAGACTGAACAAATACAGAGAAAACTAAAAATGTTGCATGTCTCCCAAATTATACAGATATTGATTTTCACAGGACTAATATCATCACAAAAGATGTGCATTTGCTGAAATTGTGTAGGTAATTTTTAACTTTACAAATTACCGAAATGGCTGATTCATACAGGATTAAGATTTTAGATAACATCTACAGTTACTAAAAAGTACCAGAGGTCCACAGGTAAAAGTAGTCCTGTGCAAGTAGGGCTTTAATCTACTGTCACAAGCACAGATGTAAAAACACTGTCATATTACCATTTATAATGAACCCTGTGTGTATAGCAATTTGTTTATCACAGAATTATGCAGTGAAATAATAAGAAGGAATCAGTATACATGTAACAGCTACAGAATCGAACAGTTTGTATTGTGCCAACTACAATGTGGGAAAAACAAACCATACATCATGAACTTTCCACTTTCTGAAGTTGCAAACCAAGTAAATTGTAGGTGATTGTTCTAAATTTGACTGCTATGTTGTAACTATTAGGGGTCGTCTCTCAATACACTGTCCACACCTCACCTAGAACAATATTATATAATTTGCTGACTATTGAAGCATTACAGGTATTGTTTCAGCTATGATATGGTATGACAATGTATGAAAAATTCATGTTCTGAGGAATTAGAATCAATGCACCGTTCTATCAATTATATCAACCAGCACTAAATCAAATAAAGTACAAAGCAAAAACAGATTTCCCAAAGTCACACTGTAATGTGATTACCTGGCGCGGTGATAAATAATGGGTTCATTTTCGTCAGCCACAGTATTATGCATCCCCAGCTCACGGAACATGCCCATCATGTAATCCAGGAAACGCTGACCTGCCACCTGTTCCATACAAGCACTCAGCAGGGTATAGGCGTGGGTGGAGTAGAGGAAACCAGTGCCTGTGGAAAGTGAGACATAAATATTCACGTCATGGCACTAATATTTAAATTTTAGTGTATATGAAATGTTTAACAAGTAATTGAGTCCTTCACCAGGTTTAAAAATGAGTGGGTCGTCCTTGAAGAGGTCCAGGCCCTGGTTAACATTTTCAAACCTACGATTCAAGTAGAACTCATCCTGCTCGACGTCCATTTTCCTCTGAACTGGAGTGGTTTCTTTGCTTTTGTTGTTCTGTTCTGCTGTGGTTTTATCTTTGCTTTCAGATGTCTTTTCATCCTCCTCTTTTATTGGCTTCACTTTCTCCCTGTCATTAGTCAGTTTCTTAGCATTCTTCTCATAATGTCGTATACCACTTACATGGGACATAATCATACGAGGGGTTATTATGACCTGAAGAAAAATAAAAAAGAAACACAATAAACGACTTTCACCTGAGCTGAATGCACACACAAATAGATAAGATATAGTAATGCATCCTGTGACAACTTAAGTGACTTACATCTTGTCCCTCAATCTGTTTCTGTGGAAATGTTGGGACATATTTCTGGACGGGAACATCGAGGTCTAGTTTTCCTTCTTCACACAGACGAGCAGCAGCTGCAGTTGTGAGAGGCTTACTGATGCTGGCGATTCGCATGATCGTTTGAGGGCTGCATGGCACACGATTCTCTAAATCAGCATAACCAGTGCCTAAATTCCATAGGGAATGAAAATGTATCATTTCAGGACACTGACGCTCACAGATGTTAGGCCTACGTGATGTCATTAAGGTCTGAATATAACACACAACAAAGAGGAAAGTTGATCTACCTGTGAAAAAATGGCATTTTAGGTTTATTTTGCACAACTGGGTTGACATAGATATTTATATGTCTGCCTGAAAAATGTCAGCTGTCATAAGTAGATTATTTTTGTCTGTATGATGTGCTTTATATGTCTATACATATATATACTGTGCTACAAAGAGTTTTATTAAGTCTAAATCACAATTTTTATACATCACAGTTTTTTTCAGACACAATCCTACTGGTGATTTACTGCTAACATTTTGCTACTATTTTTAAGATTCTGGAAAAGTGACACCTATTAGTGACACCTACTTAAAGTGACACCAACCACTTTAAGAGCGCAATTGCAAATTTTAGTTATGGGCCCCCAAAAAAGTCTGACATTCTAATATCTCATAGCTGCTTTTAAGTTTGATCACTATTTTTGTTCTGCAACATCACAACATTAATTTCCATCATTTTATGGACACATAACTTTTCTGAACCTAGACCTGACCAACTGCATCAACCCCAGATCATAACAATGCCCCCACAGGCTGGCACTGTAGGCACTAGGCACGATGGGTAATTATTTGCTCTAGAACAGGGTCAAGCAGGACTCATCAGACCACATGAACTTTTTCCATTGAAACAAAGTCCAATCTTTACGGTCTTTATCAAACTGATGGTTGTTTAAGAAATGAGAAGCTACTCAGTGCATCAGTTAGAGTTAACCAACTCGTTTACAATTTACCAAGTTCAATCCAGGTGGGGACTTGTTTTGGCCAGACTGTACATAATGTAACTGATCTATAGGTGAAAGGCTGGAAGAGGAAACAAGAATAAACCAATGAAAAAGTAGTGAAACGTTCAGTTGCCATTGTTATTCTACATTTGACAATAGTGGAAAATTTTGATTAGATTAGATAGAACTTTACAGTTTTCTTGGGCTGAGCCTTACAGGAAATGAGGGTTCCAGTAGCAGCACAGCTCTGTATGTACAGATATAAGAGGAAATGGGATATAAAGAGGAAAGGAAAATAATTGCACATTAGATATACTAGCAGTAATAAATAATAGTAAATGGCAATACTATATAATAAGTAATAAAAGTAATAACAGTAATACTAGTCATAATAACGATATCAATAATAACAATGATTACAGTAATAGTAGGCTAATAATAATAATAATAATGAGTCAAAAATCATTTAAGTAAGTGATTAAGTAATAATAACTAGTAACTGTGAACAGTTATGATGGGCCCTCACACAACTACAGAACTCAGGGTGGGTCACGGTCGAGGGGTTTTTCAACTGTGGGAATACAAGAGTCTGGAAGTCTGATGTGACTGAGGAATATTGCAAAGTTGCAATACTGACTTGGATATGACTTCTGTTATCCACCAATAGGTGGCACTATTAGTCAGATTCAATATTGTTATGTCATTTTCTTTGGGGTGGGACTATTATGGAACATGTCAAGTTTGGTTTTGACCGGATGAAAAATCATAGGTTAAAAAAAAAAAATTATAACAGTTTCGTTTTTCATGGCAATACATCAAAATTTGCTGCCCCACCCTGAACACGTCGAAATTAATCTGCCCAATTTGTATGCAACTTTTCATCTACAACTTCTTAAGACTTAACTGACAAAGTTTGGAGTTAGTTGAGTTAAATCTTTAGTAGCAGGTCGACAAAATACTCTGCTAGGAAATTGCCAAAAATGGCCGAAAAAACCCAAATCAAAATGGCGGACTTCCTGTTGGTGTGGCGGACTTCCTGTTGGTGTGGCGTCCTCCACCTCATTGACTTTTCGTGGATCTCAAGGAAACGCACACGTGACCTGTTGCGGTTTTCGAGGCGCAAGAGCCATTTTTGAAGGTTTGTTTACAAAACTCCAAAAATATCCATTGTTTTGCACTTTTTCACTTATAATTTGGACCCAAAAAAACCCTGATTTTTCGCGCGCATTTTCAGGCCCTCAAAAATGCGACGGGAAAGGTGGAAAAAAAACAAAAACAAAACACCAATTACAATAGGGCCTTCGCAGGTCATTGCATGGCCAGCGCTGAGGCCCTAATAATAATAATAATAATAATAATAATAAATTAAAACCTAAAGAAACAAAAAAATATAAACATTGCATTGCATGTTGTTTACATAAATAATGGTGTTTACATCCCAGTACAAATGTAAGAATTTTCCCCCTTCATGTTTTGCTATTTTTTTGACACACTTTGTACCACTCTGATAAAAAACTGCATGTTTATTATTGGACCCAATCCTTTATGTAACACCTACCCTCACACCAGATCTGTTGACCATCCACTGAGACCCCAACCACCATCCCTGGAGCCCCGACCTCATCCTGACAACAAGGACACAAACACTGTATTAACAAACATTCTGGGAAACATTAGAAGACACTGAGGAGAGTTTGTTCAGTCAGAATGTCCACAGGCCTACCTCTGTGCCTACCTTTATCCGCTCCACCAGGTCTCTGCTCACTTCAATAGCTGCTCTGTATCGATCAGTCTGTGCAGATTGGACTGAACCATCACACCAACTCTTCACCGTGTCTTCGTAGTATTTCAGTCCAACAGCTAAAGCTACCCCCATACCGACCCCATATGCCCAAATCCTGGACTTTGTCTTGTATTTTGAAGAGGCTACACTCCATGGTCTGACATAGTGTCTTTGTTGCTGCAAAATAACCCTCTGTTTGTCTATTTGGTGCTGTCTGAGTCGAAGTGCAAACCACGGAGAGTCCTGGGCTGCAAACTGGGAAAATCTGGCACAAAAACGATTTGGAAAAAACAAACGCGACATTGTAAGAAATGCAGCTCGTCATTAGAAATACAGCTCTTTGTTTGCGGAAGACTTCCAGACTTCTGTAGTTCAGATCAAATTACCTCCGGGTTGTGATCCACTCAGGCCTGACTAATCAAACCAAGACTCAGAGAACATCGAGCGAAGGAGCGTAAATAATCGAACACAGAGACGCGCCAGGTTTGTGTTTGCACCAGTGGCGGCTCGTCCATAGAGGGCGCTAGGGCCGCCCCACCTGTCTACCATGAAGAAGAAGATGACAGGACTCACCTAAAACAATTTTACAAAAACATTAATATTTAAATAAACGAGCTAAACATGAGTACAGTGTATAATCGGCATTCAAGTGTGGTTAAAAAATGTTTTCAGTTGTTTAGTGAGCAGTCAAATCACATGTTTTCTGTTTGGGGTTCAAAATAGTGATGGAGGTTCGGTTCTTTTCTTTTCAGAGTGGGTTCTTTTGACTTGGCTCCTAAAGCAGAATCGGCTCTTTTGGCTCCCAAACGCCTAATGTTTTTGCCTTAGCCTTTAAACTTAGAAATTATGAATGGTTTACACCAGTGTTTTTCAACCTTTTTTGTCTCGTGACTCCATTTTAACATCACAAATTTTTGGCGACCCCAGGCATTCAAAACGGAGACATGTTTATGCTATAATTAATTTGTTTTTGGTCATGTCATGGTTTGCTATACTATGTTGGAAATAAAAGTTAATTTTAGATGACAGTCTATATAATGTATATTATTATGGATGGAGGCAGAAAAGCCAGGTGTAGATTACTGCACAAAGGGAGGATTTTATTTTCCTTGGTCAGGAT
>JAPQRP010000025.1:15412886-15436964 GCA_037367295.1 Apogon hyalosoma
TATATATATGTGTGTACAAATAGTGTGACACTCAACAGTAGTCAGAATAATACTGCAAGTATTAAAAACAGAAATAGTGCTTTTTGTGATGACAATAGTGCATGTAGTGTAAATACATGAGGTATATACTGTCACAGTTTGGTATTCAGCAGAGTTCTAAATGAATCAAACACTTTTCTCATAACAATGTTAGCCTTTACAGAATTGAGTCATAGTATTGAAACCATATCTGATGCTTAATGCTCTATTCTGGAGGGATCTGTTGTGTACTGGAGGTCAGTTCATCAGCGTTTGTGCAGGTAGATGATCTAAAGTCGACTTCTGCGTGTTTTTTTTAATGCCTTCAAAGGAGCCCCTGTAAATAGAGACTATAGGCAGAACACTTACAGGTCACTGGACCGTTGGAAATATTTGTTTGCCATATTGTGAGTCCTCCTACAACAGCTTTAAAGGAAGACTGAGTGAAAGTACAGCAGCAGCTTTTGCAGAGCCACACGTTTGCCTCTGTGGTCAAAGCTCTACTGTTCTTGTGGGGGGGCATGAGATCAGAGGTGCAGTCGGCAGTGAGTGGTTTGTTCATCTCACACCTAAATATAACAGTAGGACTAGTCAGCAGGGGTGGAAACACACAGTTTGTAGTGAGTGGGTGAATCATCTAATGCTACAAATGATTATTTTGTTTGTCAATTGTCTCCTTTACTTGACTTAAATAAATCAATAAATAATTATTGGCAGAAGAAGATAACAGCTGATAGCTAATATTATGGTTTTAGATTATGACATTGAGGGAAAATACTAGCTTAAAAATTACTCTGGTTAGTTTCAGTTGTTCAGGTCCACATTTACAGATTAGTTGTTTTGTGTTTTATCTTCAGTATTTCAGATTTATTTATTCAGGTATTTATTACTTTGATTGAGACACTCAGTTCAGCAGTCAAGAAGTAAAAGTTCATGTTAGTGTAATTTTCTTGATGTTTTTTTTAGGCTATTTGGGTTTAATATTTACTGAACTTTTTCCTAGAGCTGGGTGATCTGACAAAGATCACGACTGATTTTTGAGGTAGAAACAGAATCCACAATCTGAATCAGAATTTTGTCACCTCCTATAAAATGTAGGCAAGTTACGACCAAATTATACATTTTCCTGTGGTTACTGAAGGCTTATGCTGCATGTCATGGCTTTTTGTTGTTATTATCTGATGAGAAACTCTGCATTTTTTCATCACTTTAGACCAGTGGTTCTCAGTCTTTTTCTGTCTGGCCCTCCTTTGGAGGATGACAAATCTCCAGGTCCCCCTCAACCCCAGCAACATTGTAACAGTGGCACAATTATAACTTTTATTGAAAGAAACATCAATATCATAACAATGCTTTTTGCTTTTCCTTGAATAATGTGTTGTGCAACTTAAAAATAACTTAGATTTTTGCTTGAACAATATAAATAAACTCAAGATTGCTCCCTGAGACAATATTTTTCCGAATAAAAATAGGAAATGTGTAATTATCTTACAACTATGAAAATAAGGTTACTTTTTTTAGAACAACAAAGATTTTTATTTCTTAAAATGTTACTCAAAGCAATTAAGCAATGATCAAAATAGTTGATGATTGCCACTTTGTGTTGTAGTTCTAGAATAATCATTTTATTTTATTTTTAAGTTGCATAGAAGTGTACAGTGCAGTTGTTACAGTAGAGTAAGGTGAGTTTATGTTAACATATGAGGTTGACTGTGATTAGTTAGAAGATAATTGACTCCAATGTCCCTCTGTCCATGTGTCCAAAGGTCTTTTAGTAATATATTGGACCTTGTGGACAATATGCCATGCAGTCAGGGGTGCGTATTCATTTAAAAATGTAATCTTCTGCTATGAAAGTTCAGCTTAATTATTTTTCAGCACAGGAAGTCTTACTTTTACTGGAGGTCAGATAGAGGAAAATGCTAGCACTTCAGTGTCCCCAGCTCTCCTGAATACAAATGCTTCACATAAATGAATTACAGCCCAGTTTAAAACTGTAACTATATTTTTCGTAGTATGTGATCAGGGATAAAGTGATTGTCAGGTCACATATTCACATTTGTGTAATTATCAGTATTGTTTTTCCATCAGATATCCAATAAAATAATTTAAACATGCATTGAAATGAAATAATAAAATAACATTTATTTATGTATTTATATATTTATAATCCCTCCAGTTCGGTGTGAAAACTGAAAATGAATATTGTTAAAATGTTATTGAATTGTACTTCTATTGAATTGTCAAGCATATTTCACTGAAGTTGTTGTAAAATTTGACTAACTTTTTAATTTTTATGCAAATAAACCAAAAGGTTGGTTTACATTCTCAGTGATTAGTTATAAAAAGAAATAGTGGATTTTTAGGGACCTGTGTAATAACAACTGAAGCTGGAAAAGCAGATAAACTGGCCGATACTGTTCTTGTTGCTCCCTTAAAACATATTGATACTGAAAACATGTTAGTATTTTACTTCATTAGACACTATGGATTAGAGGTAGACTGATATATTGGCTAACATATATTGACCATATTGGCCATCAGCCTCAATTTTTCTTTTGAAAGCTGATATTTGATCAGTAGCAAAAATGTTATAAGGTATTTGATCAGGCACCTGTGAAGGCAGCACTTGAAGTTCAATAAATGTTAAAAAAAAAAGTACTATTTGTGTGTGTAATTATCTGAGTTTTTCAATTGTATTTTACAGTTAATGTGCTTAAAAAAATCGGTCTCAAAAATCAGCTGTAGATATTGGCCATTGGCTGACCAATTTTTTTTTTTAAATCGGTGTAAGCATCGGCCTTAGATAAACCCATTTTGGTTCACCTCTACAATGGATTTGCATGAATAATCGATTAGTTGGCTAGTCAAAATGGTGATCATAGTTTACTGTTGATAGAACTGACTAATTTGTATGTGGGTTAGGGGTAGAAGGAGATTTATGTTTCACTTCATAGAAATGGGGAACTAATGACTATGGTACGATTTCTACCTGAGGACTGCCTATTGTATGTTTGTGGAAAGTCTGAAAAAATTATAAAATTGTGTTCATTATTATTATTATTATTATTAATAATAATAATAATCATCATCATCATCATCGTAGTGGTAGTAGTAGATGACACATTCCTCTTTATATTCCTATTTCTACACATCAGTAATCACCTTTGACCACATTGACAAGTCACATTGTCACAATCATTTCATGAGAAGAGTATTATAATAATAAGAATAAATATTTTATTCCAACTTTATGGGCCACAGCATGTTATTTTTGTTTGAATGGAGGACACATTAACAATGACTTCACAAATGATCGACTTACAGTGAATTCTCTTGACTATTCGACTTCATAAATGTGTAAAATGTCCCATCCCTACTAGATACAGGAAAACTTTTGATCTAAACATCTGTGTCATCTTTGTAATTAACCAATAAGTGATGAACTGATGATCAAATTAACTGCAAAAAGCTGTTGTTTTCCCTCACGGTCAGCATTTCCAGTTCAGAATCCCAATATTAAACAACAACCACTATTGACATTAATTGCTCAGTTTGTACTGATAGTCAGTATCAGTAAGAGTTGATCCCCATATGTGACTGGAACATTCAATTTATGAGTCCCACTTTATATACTTAGAATTGATTGTTGCTGTTATTTTAAATGCACTTCATAGGAAATTTCACACCGAGGTCAAAATTCCTGCATAAACAGATACTCTCAGAAAATAAACCAGGTTTACAGTTCGTGTGAATTATGCATGACACAGAAGGATATTTCAGTCCGACTTGAGTCCGACACTTACTCCTCAGCATTTGCCAGTGTCCTGTTGAAAGAGCGGAGGAAGTGACCAGCTGGTGTGATCTAATACGACTGTTCACTGTTCTCATTGTTCCATGTACGTTTGTGTCCACACTCATAATCACATCTGTGTCTGCTGCGTCATTACGGATCCTTCCCTGACCTTCTCTGCATTTATCAGCATCAGCACGTTAGCGTTTCATTACGTAAATGCAGAAGGTGTGAGGCTAGCAGCGTGTTCAGCATGATGGTGGTGGCATCACACACCTGCTTCATAGTGGGTAAACCTGAAAAGGAAAATACATCTGGAATAGGGGGGTTAAAAAAAAAACATGTTCAACATAGGTGCTGGTATCACCTGCGTTTGAAGCTGTTTGAACTCTCTAAAGTCATGTTTTTGAGCTTCATTTTCAAAGAAATGAAACTGCTTTAATGAGGCGTTTCTGCAGCTGACAGGTGTAGTTACACACATTACAAGGGAAAGCAAAACTTCTCTGGAAGCACTACAGTGATTTCATTTAGATATGTGTATTTTAGAAACAAAAATGCTTTGATTAAGAAAACTTCAAACTCTTAAACTACAGTTTTGTTAGTTGGATGAACAGATGATGAATAAAATTGTCTCTAAATGACACATAAGAAAGTCATGTGACACTGTAGTATTAACATTTATCAATAGTAACATAACAGGGGCAGGAGAATATTGAGTTGCAGGTTTGATTCCCTGGATTAGCAGAGAAATTGCTGGCTGATGTGCCCTTGCACAAGGCACTTACTCTCCCATTTCCTCCCCAGGCACCTGATCGTCCTCAGTCTGCAGTGTGTGTGATGTGTGTTAAATGCAGAGGGTCAATTTCAGTGTGTATTGCATGTCTACATGTAAACTACACACTGACAAATAAACATTCTTCTCCTTATTATTTAATGCATTCACAGTTTTTAGTCGTGTATTTTACATAAGCTTTGAACTGAGCTCAGCCAATGAGAATCAGCGCTCCTGACTTCCTGTTTCCAGACGATGACGTAGAGTATTTTTGTGTTTCAGGGCTCTCTGCATCCCCAGTGTCTTTCTTCGCTCTGCTGCCTCTGAAGCCATGGACTAGAGTTGAGTCTGGTCCTGACAGTCCCGCGGTCATCAGATGGCTCACCAACCCTCAGCGAAAATACAGAAAGTATGTCTGAAAATGAACAAAAGAATGAACAATAACATTTAAAGGATGAGGGTTACAGATGCACAGATGTTTTTATGTGATAAAGTTAGTTTATTTTGTTCATTTCATGGTCATCTTTTTACTCCTGTTTTAAATAATGTTATTAAAAACGACATTTGTTCCTCTTTTGGGAGAATATTTTGCCACTTAAACTTAAACCACTTAAACCACAGGTGTTAAACATACAGCCCCCTCCAAAGGGTTCAGTTTGGCCCCCAGGATGAATCTGAAAAGACGTTGACAATCAAGTTGTATTGATCACAAAGCTAAATTCATATTTTTTAGTTCCAAAGGCCTGTTGCTAAATGTTTTATGTATTTGTAGATCCACTGTGATCTGTAAGTTGTAACACATATGTGTAAATGATAAGCTGAGGCATAATATGGTTAAAATTGCACTTATTTTTCCCAAGAAATGGAAGTTTGGGTTATTCACATTTTTTGTTTACGGTTACTTTGTAAATGTAGTACTTTTTTGTACTAAAACAAAAAGGAAAAAAATTGAGTTGTCATTATTTCTAAGTTATTATACTATTATTTTACCAGTCTGGTCTACATGAAGTCAAATTGTGTGTATGTGGCCTGTGAACTAAAATGAGTTTGACATCCCTGGATTAAACTATATGCTACTGATAAATATTTATAGGTTTGGGTTAGTAGGAAGTATAGTAAAAAAAAAAAAAAAAAAAAGTAGTAGTTTTTGAGTTGAGTTATATTTTCAGCCACATAGAGGATGTATGACACATAGGCACTTTTTTTTGTATTATGATTAATGCAGAACCGGACAGTCCCAGGTTCCTCTGGCCCACAAGGTTTTTACGTCAGAAAAAAGAAAACATGCATCAGGGTGTTTCTGAGTCATAATTACCTCCCACAGGAAAAAGGCTCTGAAAATGACTGGTTTTATGGGAAAGTTGAGGTCATGACAGCAGTAGACTCAGGTTATTTTGTCCTGCAAAGCAATATTGTGATTTTCAGTTAATTGGGAGCTTGTTTTTTTGTGCTAAGTTCAGTGTGTTCTCCTACAGATACACACAAACAGTATTTTTTTATGTTTATGGAGGATCACACCTTCACAGACTGACCTTTGAAATTCATATAACTTGTGTTATGTGAATTATAATAAGTGAGTTTGTCTTTTGTTGTTACCCACAAACATGTATCTGCTGTCTGTTTTAGAGGTGGTACACTACTACTTAGAGATTTGGAAGGGTAGATTTATCACATTTTAATCCTTTGATCATGATAAATTATGCAATACCTATAATCTGTATTATCTCTTGCTAACCCTGGTTGGAGCTGACCACTCTTTATTTCCTGTTGTTCTCCTTCGCAGACTCCCTTTTAGTACAATAATACACATGCAACACAATGCAAATGGCTGACAGTAACTAGGTCAGCTAAACTACAGCTTAAGTGCAGCTTTGACTCATTAATAATGCATAAAAACTAAAGTTGCTCGGTCTTCCACAAAGATATTTTCCCTTTAATGCCAGCAATTTGACAGTGTTTAGCCATCTTTATACTGTCATTAGTTCTTAGTTGGTTCTATGCGATGACGGAGATGACTGATAGGACTTTTCAAACCTGTGATTGAAAGCATGAGACGCAGGAAATAACAGCATTTGTTGTGCGTCAGTTCTATTTCCAGAGCAGGGTGTCAGTCCGTTCACAACACTGAGCCAAAACATGATGGACACTCATGTAATGTGGCACACTGAGGGTTAGAGCCGCTTTCCTTCTTGCTGCTCACAGGCGTGGGCTGGATATCTGTTGATTTCCAGCGCTGTTCTGGCCGGTTTTAGGTCGAAGCCATCCAGCTCAGTCGCCCTCAGACCTCTGGCCTTCACAGAGAGGTCTGGTGTCAGAACTGTGAACCTGTGGGTGTTTGTTTCTTCACTGACAAGGCTCTGAGGTCCACTCCTCTATCACCCACACAACCTCAAGTGGAATGAAAGCTATGCATGGACTCATTCATTCCAAGGGCTGAGGGAGTGAATCCGTGTGCATCTTAAGTGTTGTTTATGACCTAACAAGGCAACTCTTGTTGATCATTAGTGCCCTAGTGCTACAGTATTTATGCATGATGTAAATACACTCTCCAGCTAAAATCACACTACATACCATCACACGGATTCTCCCAGCTTTATAAACACTCACCCAGCATCCTTCCTAGTCATCCAGTTCAGAGATCTAATGTTTAAGATCCTGGATCGTACCCAAAAACCCCTGGTTGACACCGGTGGCAGGAAGTGGGATGGTGTTATTATGATGATGGGCAGTGGGCCAGCAGCTTTGGAGATAGGCAGGTGTGTCCTGGACATGACCTCTGACTGCGTTGTTGATATTACATCTGTGGCGGCTGAATATTCTGTTATGACTGTTAGCAAGAGCTGGGAGGAGCACTGGGAGTGGAGAGCTTTTCTGAGCACTATGAGCTGTTTGAAGCATTACACATCAGTCCAAGAGACTACTGAGACTGAGACTACTGGCCAGGACTCGAATCAGAGTGTTTCAAGTGTCAAAGTGAGGATTTTAGTGCAGTACAGATGAAAAAGGATTACTTCAAAAGAGTGTGTTCATGTTTTGTTGTCTTTTTCACACCGTTTCTTAGATGAGAACGTGAAGGCTGGCGTCCACCAAGGCGACCGCTGCACCTTGGGCAGCGCACACACATGATCACATGACTCTGGACATGGACGCGGTCCTGTCAGACTTTGTTCGGTCCACAGGGGCAGAACCGGGTCTGGCAAGAGACCTGCTGGAAGGTAAGGAGACAGAGTACTGACCAGGCCGGTCGCAATTATTACATAATCATATTATCACAGTAGCACATTTGTTTAAGCCACCCACAAGTATTTTTGCATATTTAGGACAATTGTCTCCATTCACCTTTTGACAAAAACTGGATTACACTTAAAGAAAAGTTATTTCTAATATTACACCATCTGAGATTTGTATGGAAATCTTAAAGATGTCACTTAGAAGCACTTTGTTTTGTGTCTGTCATTGTCAGATATGTCTTTGTATATTTATTTCTGTCCAATTTGCCCTTTTATATACAAAACCTCAATTAAATGGGAATGGAAATGAAGTATTTTGGGTTCCAGTTTTCAGGAAATGGCTTTTTTTCTAGGCTTATACCATTCTATAAAATAAACTGAACATAAAAATAATGAAATCATTCATTGCAGTTACTTGTATGACTGTTTCTTGTCAACTAAGATCGCATTATCATGGTCAGCCCCAGCACTGACCTGCAGACTATCAGCCAGTCTATTATGTAGTGTTTTTATCAGCTGGTGCTGTGGTTGCAGAGGGAATAACACTAGAGGAGAGGAAATTAGGGAAAGGGAAAGACAGGAGGAGAGGAGATGAGTAAAGAGTAGAGTAGGCTGCTCCAGTGAGCCAGCTTGCTGATTTAGAGGCCAGTGTGAAGGTTTTACGAGTGCACTCCCCAGGGAGAGCTTTGTGCCCATTCATTGGAACTCATTGAGGAGCGGAGTGCTACTGGCACTTGTATAACGTACATATAGTGCCAGGAAAACACAGGGGAGCAAAAGTGCACACGGCAACAGAAAGATGGTTGATGGAAGCTAGAGATAGTATAACTGTGTTTATGGTTTTGTTCTCTTTTTTTTTTTAAACATAGGTCCAGAGACATTGATCATTTTTTGGGCAACTCCAGTTCCACTTTAAAGTGGTCATTTCAAGAGCTGATCAGACTGCAGTATAGAAATGCATAACTCTACATGCACGTACATTTGTGTCTGCTTTACAGGAATAAAAGCATGCATCACACCAATCAGACTTCCATTAGTGGATGAAAATTGCACTATGTGTGTGTCCTGAAATCTTTTTTGTTTCTGCATTTATATAATGCAGACACAAGTCTAGTCTGATACAAGAATTAAATTGTTGGGTGTCTGCCTCTCCCTCACTCAGTCATTTTTTTCTGATTCTGCTTTGGCATTGTGCCACAGGGACATACTTGTGAAATTAACAAACACTATAAAAGACACAAACCTGGCTGTCCTGTTGATTTATTATGCTCAATAGCTTGTGTTGGTTTGGCTTTCAGACCTGCCTCCATCAGCTGCTGCGTGACCCTGTGGTCTGAGTCAGGATGGAGTGAAGTGACAGACACACAGATGGACAAATCTGACAGCTTCACACGTGGTGCCTCCCCCTAGAGGCTGATTTATTCCACCGTTACATGTGCTTCAACCTCAGGGGTTGATCTTGAAAATGACTGTGTTCAGTATTTGTGTAATTAAATGAATCAGTAAGATTTTAGGTTAATGCCAGTTCATGATTTCTATTGTTACTTTATGAAAAATGTCTTGTAATGAGAAAAAAAGGAGTTTAGCTCTGTGTTTCAAATGAGTGTGTATAATGTATGTTCAGACTGCAGCTGGATTTATCAGTGTTCCTTTTGCAGACGACAGCCATTACAAATGAAGGAGCTGAAACAATACTTTCAATGCTACAGCAATTAAACGCTGCAGAGCACCATTTAAAGATCATACATTATGCACTGAGTGGCTGCAATGCTAGTCCTTGAATTGTTGCGTTCCTGTATCTGACCAGCCCAGGCTACTGAGACCCATGCGGTAGAATCTGTTTTGTATTGATCGGCTTCTGAGACAGTGATTAGCAGCGCCAGGTTTCATGTTTGCGCTGCCGAGAATCATCGTGTCTGGAAGTGAGTAGGAAAGAGGTAACTTCCTCCAAGTCTCTTACACAGCGAGTCCGTTAATGGACCTTGGCTCAAGCATTCTCAGGTTGCAGTCACTCAGCCCTCTAAACATGTGCAGTCGAAGGCATTTCTGTGTGATTTTTGTCGACTGTTTTGCACATAGTTCCTGTGGCATTGTCAGACGGCAGGCAGAGATATAATAAGACTGAGGCCTGACTTGTGTTTCTTAAACCTGGAGGGAATTTGTGTTAGAGACACGTCACCCACAGGAGACAACTGTGTCTGTGCGTGTGTGTGTTCGTAGCGTGTACATTTTTCCACTGTGTGTCCCTGAATGCGTCCCTCCTGCACATCAGGATATTGCTGTCACTCAGTATCTGTCTCCCCTCACAGTCTTCATTTGAGTAGCTCCACCCAAAGTCAGCCTCTAGTTATTCTTGATGCCACATGATTTTCTCAAACCTTGTGATCTACTGTATATGTACTATTACAGTTGGCCTTGTTAATATGAGAACCACAACTGTTTACAATATACAACATAGTGGAACAGAGAGGAAGGTTGAATAATGTGCATGAAAATCAAATATTAAAAACATACACACAATATTTTATAATATTACTGATTTTTTTATCACAGCCAAATAATTCTAGGTTATTTTAACAATTAAAATTAAATAGCTGCTAAAATGGTGAACAGGTTACATTTCATTATAGCTTTTGTATCTGTATATGTAGGTATGCATTTTTGCATACATTTATGTGGGTATGTATGCTCACAGAATTGTATTCATGTCCTTTGTGCAGAGCACTTTCTATATGTTGTAAAAATGCTTTATAAAGTATTATTATTATTTGTAGTAGTAGTAGCAGTAGTAGTAGAAGTAGTAGTGGTATTATTATTCAGTTCAGTTCACATTTTATTTACAAATCATTTAAAATACATATGCAACTTGTATTCATAATTTACAGCAAGATATGATTTTGTAAAAAGGGTAACAACCCCAGAAGCTATCCATAGATTATAAATGGGGGCCCAAGACATTAAGCAAACAGTACAATTAATTATGAAGACAATCCCTATTTCTACCTAAGCTAAAACATAACCCTGCTCTAGTATTATTATTATTATTATCAGGCAAGTCTGTCTTATCTGCATCATACCCGGCAGGTTTTTTTTTTTTGTGGCATTTCACCCTCATTTTGCACTTTACATTTTGCTGTCTTTAGCATTTTTGAGTTACTCATGCAATTAGATAACCCTGTTTACTGTAAACTGTGGTAAATAGTAACTTGTTGCACCAGGAAAACAGCGTTTTGATGGTGAGAATTAATATGGGAGAGTGGATTCTAAAGCCGCATCACTCTTCACAATTATTACATGCTGATATATTTGGATAGTCATAACCATTGTTTGTTTGCTGCAGGTAAAAACTGGGACCTCAGTGCTGCTCTAAATGATTATGAGGAGCTCAGGCAGGTCCACACTGCCAACCTGCCACAGGTCTTCAACGAGGGCCGCTACTATAAGCAGCCAGAGACACGTGACACACCCACCCATGTCAGCAAGATCGACAGGCCGTGCGCGCAAAAGCAGGAGGACAATGCACAAGGTAACAGGCACAGCTTCATACCATCGACCTCAAAAGTCACACTTATTTTCCATTTGCGTCATCTGTTCGATCCCCCCTCCTTCCACCTTCCAGAGAAGCGTCTGTCCCGTGGGATATCCCACGCCAGTTCTGCTATCGTCTCCCTGGCGCGGCTACAGGTGGCTAGTGAGTGTACCAGTGAGCAGTTCCCGCTTGAGATGCCCATCTACACATTCCAGCTGCCAGACCTCAGTGTGTACAGCGAGGACTTCAGGAGCTTCATAGAGAGGGACCTGATAGAGCAGTCCACCATGATGGCTCTGGAGCAAGCTGGTGAGTAGTACAGGCCACATATGCTACGTCCACACTGCAGGTAAAAGTGGCCAAAATCTGACTTTTTTCCTATATGTGACCTATATCTGATTTTTTTTTGTGACAGTCTGAACAGCACAAATGGGATTTCTTTTCAAATCAGGCCCAGGCCACTTTCATATGTGGTCCTAAATCAGATACACATCTGATGTTTTGCAATGCGACTTTAGTCTGTATGGTCATGTTGCATTTCAGCTGAATTTTACATCACTGAAATGCAACAGACGTCACAATTCTGCTCTGGAGGACATGGAACACAGCAAGATCCATATTTATTTCCGTAAACGCAGGTGCTGCGTGTGACGTCACGGCTTCTTCTGCACATGCGAGTCACTTCAGGACCATAGGCTGTTCACACATGAGTCTGATTGCATTACATTTGAAATATAATGTGAACAACCGTGCAAAAAAATCTAATTTCAGCAAAAAATCTGAATTAAGACCTGCAGCGTGAGCATGGTGTTAGCAACGTTATTATTATTAACAAAAACTAACAAAATGACAAAAACTAGAATTGGAAAAACATTTTTGTAAACTGAAATCAATAAAAACTATATTTAAAAGAAAAACAATAACTCAAACTGTATTGTGTGCTTACAAAAGTAACTAAAATGTCTAAAAATTATGGATAAAATTCCCTTCGTTTTCATCTTTGTCAGTGTCGGACTGATATGAAATCGATTTATTTCGCTTGAGCAATTTTAGCTGGTGGCACCATACAGCACTTCACGGTCCGTCACTTGTCGTTTAGAGTTGGCGTCTCGTCCCCATTCTACCTGGCAACATGGAGACTAAAGTTGGGAGAAAGCAGTGGAGTCCATTATGGGATTTCTTTGAATACGACGACGAGGAAGATAAAAGATATGAAAAAACTCAAACTAATACTAAAACTAAACTAAGACTAAGCATTTAAAAAATAAATAAATAAAAAGTAGTAAACCTGCTCTAAAAACTAATTAAAACTAAGTGAATTACAGAAAAAAAAGTCAAAACTAAATAAAACTAAACTATAATGAAAAATCCAAAACTATTATAACCGTGGGCGTTAGTCTGGCTTCTCTGGAATAAGGGTGAATATTTCCATTATGTTGTGACAGTAGCAGCAGCATTTTTCATTCTGTCTCCTTTCATTATCAGTGCGTTATGTTGTGAAAGTTTCTGTCACTACATGAAAGAACAACAACCTCCGAGCTTCAACTACACCCTGAAAAGTTTTGAGAAAGACAGACTTTTTTTAATGCAGCATTTTGTTTTGTATGGATTTAGTCAGTTTACTACCTTGAAGCACTTCCTCACGCGCATGTTCCACCAAATCAGCTTCTCTCCCGACTCTATTCTGCAAATGCACTGTCACAGCATCCTGCGCTCAGTGCAGCTCCGGAACTGGCCAAAAACTCAGATATATTCTACCCCTTTTTCATTAAAATAGTGGGTGGATCCAGATCTATCTACAGCCCTGACACTGTGCTCACAGCTCACAGGAGATATGTGAGACTACAGTCCATTCTATAATGAGTACAGTAATACAATAGTAATAATGTGATATATGTAACACTATCTTATGCATTTCACTGTTTTCGTTATTCAGATTACAATGAGTAGAGAATGTCAAAGCAGCAGCAGAGAGTAAAGCCTGTGAGAGTCTGTAATGCAGACAGAAATGTAGATGATGAGACTTTGAGTGAAGGTGAGAGTGAGAGTGAGACCGAGTAGCAGCAGCATCTGGAAGCAGGATGACAACAACTAATTCAAAGCATCCAGGATCCCAAAGGATTCATCTCCCAGCTGAAGCTTTGAACTAACAGAGAGAAACTAGTTAGTGAAGTTTTAAATCCTTCTACAGACCTTCCCACACAGAGACTGCAGGCATCATAAAGACTTTATCACCTAATTCTGTTCAATATTTGGGAACACTCCACCAAGACTATGGGACTGTTAACCATGCCACGACTCGGTCTGTTTTTATTTACTTATTTGCATTTATTTATTGGACTACTTTAGGTTATTAAAGATTTAATATGCGGCGAATGCTCGTATTTGTGCTGGAGTCTGTTTTGCACTCATTTGTAGATGTTAATTTACTCCATTTCTAAGCTACTGATCTCTGATGTCTACATCCGTGATCACAGCTTGTATACTTCTATGTAGAGCAGTGTTTCTCAACCTTTTTAGAACAAACACTCATTAATGGCATCAGGAGTCTCCTGCCGCCCCCCCCCCCCGCCCTGGAACAAAAAATTGTGACCACAACGGACCTGTTTGCAGGTTATATAGCTCAGTAGGTAAAGCCCCCCTCACCTCATCATTGGCCACCTGGCACCCTCGAAAACAAATTTAGGATGGGGTGGATTGACTTTATTCTATAAATAAGGCGGCAGACCTGTTTGTGGAGGACGTGGTGGGTTATATAGTTCAGTAGATAAAGCCCCCTTCACCTAAGACTGGGGGAGAGTATGTGAGTGAGTATGTACCTCTGTTATACGTCGGACATGGGCTCACACTAGGGGGGGCCGAGTGATGTATAATGTTATAATGTACAACAGTGACTAACACCCCCCACTTGTGCCTGAGCACCCCCCCCTCAGCTTTCTCGTTCCAAATGCTCCCTGTTGAGAAACACTGATGCAGAGGAATCAGTTCATCTTAAACTCAATCTCAAGTTCTTCAATGCCTCTCCACTAGCTGAGATTGGATTTAACTAAATTAGTAACACACTCCAACACAAACTTAATATAAACACACTAGCATGCACAAATCTTACATGTTCATGTTAAACTATAGCATCCTCTTTTCTCCTGTTTACAAATGACAGAGATGTTTTCCTATAAGTCTTATGAACACAAGTCTGCCACCAGCCAAACAAGCGTTGGAATCTAATCTGCTCTCATTAGTGAAGGATTTACAGCTATAAAAGTCTGTGTATTGTCAAAACCACCATCATAAATTGTAAATTAGATGCATCATAAACAGTGATTAAACCACAGCTCCCTTTAAAGGGTTGGACTCCTTTTAACTTGCATTGCTGTAATTAGGAAATGAAGACAAGTAAAATCCAGCAGCTATTTGTTGTATACTCGCCTGTTTTTTATGTGGTCTGCGACTGGTGGTTAAATCGCAGCCTTCAAGTCCTCGTGCAACGCGTATGGATCAGTTAGCAGTACAGCTTTATTGAAAATATATTTAGATATTTAAAAATCAAATGCAAAACTTCTGCATTTGCAAAAACATCTGCAATCTATGCACATCTGCAGCGTGAGGTAAATCATTCAGAGCCTGTTGTGTGTTTACTGTTGTTAAATAAATGATGCACCCAGATCACCGTGGGCTCAGAGCAGTGAGGTTGTCTGCAGTAAAGCGCTGTTCAGTGCTCAGGGCTGTGAAGCAGTCCTCTCTCCCTCAGGGACGCAGGCAGGGCGGTGATGAAGCAGAAACTGGAGATACTGTAAAAGTCACACTGAGGAGGTTTTTTTTTTTTTTTGGGAAGACTGCTTTGCGTTTGAGGATGGGCTCCAGCATATGGCTTCAAAGTTCAGCCACTGAAGCTAATTGAACATATTGGCTAATTGTTTTCATTGGGCTGGATTATGAGACCGATACGCATTTAATTACATGAAGTGGATGCACAGTTTATTATATTCAGCGGGGTTCTGTTACCTGTGCACACACAAAAACATACTTACAGTCACATC
Organism: Apogon hyalosoma; assembly: GCA_037367295.1. NCBI lineage: Eukaryota > Metazoa > Chordata > Actinopteri > Kurtiformes > Apogonidae > Apogon > Apogon hyalosoma. The sequence continues at coordinate 15,428,266 of JAPQRP010000025.1, forward strand.
TCTAGCAGAGAAATCTGGAACAATCCAGAAAGGACAAAATTCTTCCAAATCTGATGCCCTAAAGAATAATGCAGGAATATGAAATGAGCTCCATCAATGACAAAAACTATGTAAATTTATTCAGAGAAATCACACCATACCCAGATAAGCCGAGCTGCGTCATCTGCGTCCACTTATGATGAGCTCTTGTAATCTTTTTTCTGGACTTACCTCCTGGGAGTAATGCCTATAGAGCCTGGTCTTATTAAACCTACTTTTAGTCATTCTGTTTATTTGCTTTGAATGACTTCTCCTTAACTCCTGCTACCCTCATTTGGTCTGTCTTTGAATGTCCTTCCTCTGTTGTCTTTCCTTTCTTACCTTAAATTATTCTTTAGTCAGTTAATGCTATCCTCTCCAGAGATTTTCCAATGCCAGGGAAATTGTTGTAGGTCTTTAAAGCATAATTAAAAGTCTTTACACTTAATTTTAACTGCCTCAGAAGCCTAGTCCTTGTAACTGTATGATACCTACATTTTTTATGTATTCTGGTCTACAGGTCGTCTGAACTGGTGGTCCACCATGTGCACCAGCTGTAAGAAGCTGCTTCCTCTTGCCACCACAGGGGATGGGAACTGCCTTCTGCATGCTGCCTCTTTAGGTTAGCTACAGATATACACCGTACTTGATATGTATGACGATCATAATATGCATCATAAATACTTCGGTACAGCTGTAGACTGCAAGCCCTGGGAGAAATAACTGTGTGTTTCCCTGTCACAGCTGTGACAGTAACAGCGTGTGCTGCGTCACAGCTGCTGCATTCAGAGGAGGTAGTGAGAAGGAAGAAGTGAGAAGAAACAAGGGGAAGGAGGGAGATAACTGACCTATACATTGCAGGCGACTGTTAGCTGCAGGGTTTTTGGAATGATATATTCAGGTCTGTGCTGAAGGAGATGGCTAGAGCAGCAGAGGAGCTGCCATTACAGCTAATGTAATCTGAAGTGACAGTTGGCCAAATAAGGCCTTTTGATGAGCACTGAAAGACATTTTTAGACATGCAGTTACAAGAATTTCCATCATTTCAGGGTTATTTGTCAACACTGTTGCATCCAAATTGAGGCTGTTAAAAGGTAACAACTGTGTGTGTCTGCGTTTGTCAGGGATGTGGGGCTTCCATGACAGAGACCTGATGCTGAGGAAGTCCCTGTACACCATGATGAAGAGCGGAGCCGAGAGAGATGCTCTGAAGAGGAGGTGGAGGTGGCAGCAAACCCAGCAAAACAAGGAGGTCGGGAGCACGTCTCTCACACCCTATGAATGCATCGCATCCTTTTTAATCTAATGGCCTCCATTAGTATGCACTGCTTTTACCTTTCACATTTGGATCCAAATGCTATGATATGAAGTGTGCATTAGTAGCAACAGCGCTAATAGTGTCAAATCCACTGCACTTTCTCTCCTAACTCTTGATGTTCAAGGATTAAAGTATTTGCTAGTCTATTAGAAAAATTGTGTCACCAAAGATAGCTCAGGCAAAGAAGTAGTCCAGATGCTCATGTTTTAAAAATGCTGGGGGCGCCCTGGTGGCACAGCCATTTAAAATACATGCCATAAGTGCACAGTTAGAGACCGGCCAGGGACCTTTGTTGCATGTCATACAGCATTCTCTCATTATCCAAATTTTTCTGTATGCCGTCTTTGACAAGCCGACAAGCAAAAATACAGCAAAAAAGCCCTCATATACAGACTCAAAAAGCTCCAGGAAATAAGGCACAAAACAACATTTTCATATTGTGTATTTGCACATCCTTTCAAATGTCTTTTTATTGAGTGTGAAACATTAATATAACAGTGGCTGTCCAGGGAGTTTTATTTTCGGAACACCACTCGGTCACACTACATCGATCTGCCTAAACACACCAACACATATGTTATCTAAGTTGGAAAAATAAATAGATGAATATAATTATACACAACAATGCAAAGAAAATGTCCATGGTATACAGTATTTGTGTGAATTGTAATAGAAAAAATAAGTTAAATGGGAAAAACATACAATACTAAAAGGAACACCACAGAAAATGTACTCTCTGTTCTTATGTGGTGTAATAGGTCTTTCTCACCAAAATATCCATTGTGTGTACAGTCAGGGCTGGTGTACACTGAGGAGGAGTGGGAGAGAGAGTGGAACGAGTTGTTGAAGTTGGCCTCCAGTGAGCCTCGCACACACCTGAGCAAAAATGGCAACACCAGCGGAGGGTAAGGCAGTCGACCAACAAACACATTCATCACAGGAAAGCCCAAGTGTTCACATACTGCACTGGCAAGACACGACACACACTCCTTTTACTAGTATCCAGCAGTGCTTGTTCTGTAATCACACAAACCTGGAGACGCAGCAGCAGTAACGAGTTGTGAAGCGCTCATCACACATTACAACTCTCCTGCTGTGTTTTTAATGCTTTGTGCATTGAAACACAGCTGGAGGCCCACAATTAAAACAAGTGACCGTCTCATTAAGATGGATTTGTCAGGGAAACCTCATGTTCCCTATTCAACTGATGCTCTTTAATAATGTTTGATTGAATAAAATTGCCGAGGCTTAGTTGTGATACTGCGCCATCTACTGGCTACCTCTTGCATTTATGTGAGCTGAAGTGTCCTCCCCAGAGCGGTGGGTTACTTTTAGCTGCAGCAGGTGATGTGAACACACACACACACACACACACACACACACACACACACACACACACACACACACACGGTTGCATAAACTATTGTATGGGTGGGTTTATCTCAGCCTACAGAGGCAGATTGGAAACTAACTCTGGTTTCCTCCTCCTACGCACAGAGACCTTGTGGTTGTTATGTTTCCATTTTCACTGAAATAAACATACATCCTTCTCGTATGTGCTTCAGGTGCACTCTCTGATCTGGTGAAGAAAGAAAGACACTCATGATCACTGAAAAAAACACTCATATTTAAGAATCAAATGTCACCTAATGAGCTGAAAGGAAGTGGGGTATAGAGCTTTGTCTCATAGCATGGTCTCTTCACAAGTTTTCTTAGATTTTCCTGAGTTCTGAACTATGTAAAACATTATAATAAAGGTACTTTTCCTTGGCAGCAACGTCAACACTACATCTCCACATTATTTGTCATTAATAGATGTATTGTGTCTTCCTTTAGTGTTGACTTTTCTTGTATTGCTACAAATTTCCCTTTAAAGAGCATAATTTCCTCATTTGGTCTGACCTTTCATTGAGTTTGACTGCAATGCAGTAATCAGGTTAGAGATGTTTGATGGTCCTAGTGTGAGATGAGCCCCTAAATAGGATGAGTGGGATTCATATATTAAGAGGCTCTTTATTAGAGTGAATTTGGCAGTGTGGCTGTTTGTCTGGCTGACAACTTAATTGTTGCACATCCTCTTGTTCCCTGGTGGTTGGATGCCTGAGAGTTCTGCCTCTGCTTTTACTCTCTCAATCCTTTTCGCCTCCATTCAAACACAAGTGTAAACAGATGGATCTTTGAGCTCTGCAGTCCTGTCTTCAAAGATAGCCACAAGGCAAAATTGATCCAAGTGGATCAGGTTAGATTACATAGCCACATGATTAGCACATACATTTATTATTCTGCAGACGCTCATTTATCTCTCAGTATCAGTCCAGGAAATTGTCACAGTATCCAAAAGTCTCTAAGTATTTGTTTTTTCTGCAGGGTGGATAACTCTGAGGATCCGGTCTATGAGAGTCTGGAGGAGTTCCATGTGTTTGTGCTGGCCCATGTGTTACGCAGGCCAATTGTAGTGGTGGCTGACACGATGCTCAGAGACTCAGGAGGAGAAGGTAGACTGCATTAGTCTTCTACAGTGCATTAGAATAACCAGTGCACCCAAACTAAACGTTATGTTTTTTATTGAATTCCAGCATTTGCTCCCATCCCATTTGGAGGACTCTATCTGCCCTTGGAGGTGCCTCCGAGCCGCTGTCACTGCTCGCCTCTGGTTCTGGCCTACGATCAGGCTCACTTCTCTGCACTGGTGTCGATGGAGCAGAGAGACCAGCAGCGTGAGCAAGGTAAAGCAGTGCGCCTTGTTATAAAACCCAGAAAAAATTCAAGCTAGCATCTGCAGGATCTTCTAAAAATCCGGACTATCTTAAGCTATGATGTGCTTTACTGAGGCAGTGTTTGCTTGGTAGGTAGGTTGCAGATAGTCCTGCCAGTCCTGCGAGAGGTGAATAATATATGAGACACCAGTCTAATTACATGTGATCCATTATTAAAACAGGCCACTTGGCAGCAGGAACCTGAGAGTGACCGACATGGCAGACCACTTCTCCTGACAAGATACAACCAAATATTTTGAAGTTTTGTGTGGCGCTGTGTACAGTTTTTCCCTCTAAAGTGATTTTATTTTTGCTCTTATATAATTGGTCTGTTTTGCATTTGCATTTGTTTTGAATTTATGGCATGATGCTGAGCAGCATGCTGATTGTGCTATGTTGTGGTGAATGAGTGCTGTTTTTCCGTTTTGCTGTGTGACTTTTTTTTTTCTTGTTATGCCCGTTCAGATGCCAGTGTTCCCACTCCGGATGTGTTGCTTATTCTCGAGGTCAGAGCAATCCTCACATGGAGTTCCTCTAATTGACAAATAGAGTAGATCTCCTTGACAACCAGTCTTAGTAGTCACGGAACTCTTCTGTATCTGACTCAGAGGGTGGAACACACTTGTTATTTGCGTGGGAAGTCGGCCAGCTCTGTCTCCTTCTCCTTCTCACACACAGATGCATTTATGCAAACTTCTGTCTTCCTCTCTATATCTTCCTCCTTTTCTTTCTCTGGTGCTTTTCTCAGTATGTGAAGTTCTATTTTCAGCCTATAAACACTAACCTATAAACACTAACCTACTTATTAAGTCAAGGTACAAGCAGACAGACATGATTACTAACCTGCTGTTCCTGCCCTTTAATGCCAACAGCACATCAAAGTCTGCCTCCTCCCCTGCCCATAACTATCCAGCAGCCCCACTTATATTTGCATGTCTGACTGTGGCAGGGAGGGATTTCCCTTTTTATCCACCAGGTGGTGCATAAATCCAAAGAACCCACTGAGCTCAGTCTCCCCTCCACTGCATGACTGTACTGTTATTCTAGTACACTGTGTCCTGTGATAGGATCAGGGTGCGTTTTGTCTGCAGTCTCTATCCAGGATGTTATGAAAACACTTGTGTGCTTTGCTCGGTGCATTCATATGTCATGTGGTGAATCATACTACACAGGAAATGTATACCATGGTGGCATATGCTTTTTTTTTCTTTTCCATTTCTATTGTGTCTGATAAACACAGCCTAAAGTTTTAATTGCTGATCATAAATCTGGTTTTAGCTCATCACTTATGCTGTATTGAATGGTAGGAAGCTGTATGATGTTGCCACACTAGCTCATAGTTCTGTAAAGATGCCAAACAGACAGGCAGAGGGTCAGACAGACAGACGGACAGACAGACAAGCAGGCAGACCTAATCTCTCACTGCCAATTAGGGCAGCGTAGCCCCAGCCGGCCCCTAAGCCCTCACCACATCACCACATATGGACAGGGTCCCGGGCTGCTGAGGCCCCGACGAACCAACTTGCCTCTCCTGACAGTCAGACCACTGTGTGGACGTCTCAGGTGGAGGTATGCTCTCAGTTTCCTCTAGCACCATGAAGAGCATCCGAGGGGCCGTTGGCCTTGTGTGTGTTCAGGTGCCAGAGGCTGGGTTAGAATACTGGCTCTTTCTTCAGCCTTCTGTATGGAAGATTATAGTAGAGTCCCTCCCAGTAACCTGATTCTAAATCACACTGGCACATCACACTGCTGCCCCTTTTATGGCCTGCATGCATGGCTGCTGAGACTGTATTGACGGTGGGTAGTGAAAAAACAACAGTGGGGGTGTGACTGAATTCACTGGTTATTGCTTCCATTTCAGATTTTTTTTTGTTTTTCTGAGCACGTCCCAAAGGAGTAGTTGGATATGTTTTTTGTGCTAGAGGTAGTCAGGTGAACCCAGAGTCCTTTGCACACAGGCTTGCTTTCTGTTAGTCCATTGCTGCTCACCTGCTGTGTGATAATGACCAACTCCTCTGTCGATGCTGCTGGCCATGTCTTTTATCAGCTTGTTTGTGCTCCTGTGGTTAAACGACGTATAAGTGGAACTGGCCCTCTGGAAAGGTCTGGAGCTATTTCAAGCTCTGGTCAAAATACCAAAACACTTTCAGGTTTTCTTTGGCATCCCCTCATCAACCCTCTAACACCCATTTGAATGAAGTAAATGGTCGTCTTTTACACAAAGACCACCTACATAACAGAGTGGTTTAACCATCCAGCTCTGGCCTAGTTTTACTTCTCTATCTATTACAGATACTCAGTGTATTACTCACCATGTTGTCAGAATAATTGGATCAATATGGTAGCAAGAATTAAAACATTATTTGTTGTGGTTTTATGTGTTACTTCAAATGTGATGCTCTCGTAATTACCACCATGGTTCCGCTGTTAAAATCTGTGGCAAAAAGCTCAGGCTTGTTTATATGCATGACTGCTGTTTACTCTGGTGAATTGGGCCCTTTAAATCTGCAGCTGTGCAGAGTGACCAAAGTCAGGAATTCAAATTTGTGCATTTTCCAGACAGTACAAATTGTTCTTGAATTGGAAAACAGAGGAAACATTGGCTTAGTGTTGCTGTTGTGAATAAAAGCTCGTAATGGACAACTTTGTCCTCGGACGGAAGTGAAAGGAGTGAGAATCTGCTCTCATGACAACAAAGCATGGTATAATTGAGGTGCTCATTTTGCTCTAAAAGAAAACAAAGCAAAGATATTGATGTGTGAATAAAGGCATAGAAACGTTATCCACCTCATTTCCAACAGCTGCTTCCGTACAGGTTACACCCAATCTTCCTGCCCTTTTCTTTGTCTGTGACCCCCCCATGCACACAACCCCCAACCCACTCCACCCCCAAATCAAAGATGCAACTGAACAAGGCAAGGCAAGCTAGCTGCTATGTTGCTGAGTACACAACTCACATTCCACGGAGTGCTATGTCGTCATCCATGCGTACTGTAGGCTATGGGAATCGGTCATTCAAGGACAACAAAACAAGGCTGCCAAAAGGGATAGTAAATACATTACAGCACACTTTAGTCCCCTAGAGCTCAATTGGCAGTGTTAAATCTCTGAATCTGGACCAGGCCCAAATGGGAACAACAGCACACACAGCACTTTGGAATGGCGAGCGCGGAGGACAGCTGCATCGTGGGAGCCGGGACACCACCTCACAGACCTCCATTGCCTGCTGCATGACCTGAGTGGGAACTGCTTCACTGTTTTCTGTCTTTCTCTTGTGTGTGTTTGCGATTATGACTGGATTTTTCTGGGCAAGACTGTTCTGGGCATGACTGTTCTCTAGGAAAACCTCTTTTTTTACTCCCAGTTGTCAGGGCTGCCATGTAACCGCTCTCACTGCCTCTGTGGCCAGACTCTGTGCACATCACATACTGTTCTTTTTTTGGGGGGGTGCAGATAGCATAAAATTCCTTTATTTTTGCTAGAGTTTAGGTATGATGCAAAAGCAACCTTGACATCTCAGGTTTCACTTGTGAACTGACCTACTTTGCTAGCAGTGATATATTTATTCAGCTGATGGAATTCGTTTGCTTAGCAACCAGTGGTGTCAGATCCAAATGAGTGATCATTATTAAGTGTGTTAATGTGTGTTAGTGTGGGTGTGGCTGCATTTATTCTGTTTCAGGAAGGAAAGGCATCATCACAATTTCTGCTTCACTATTTCAGCATTTTAAAAAAGGGAATAGAGTAGGGTCACGCTGTATATAGACATTTTAAAGGTATATACTGATATAGTTTCAAGCGTATATAGAATGAGACAATATAGTTTGTGCCAATGTAGTTTGGTTTTATGGTACATCACTGTACCTCTTTCTTCTGTAAAGCTTTGCCGGTGTTTGCATGCCTCCTCTCACTGTGGCCCACCAGAGTCTTATTTGCCTCACCACAGTTTCATGATGAACCGACAATATTTTTAAGCTTCTCTTAATAAACATAAAAGTTCTCGGAGCATTGTGTTCATCATTGCTTAGGCAAAGCGTCCATGTAAAACCAGGTTTACTACATGGTTATATGATTTGACATCTGTGGTCATGAGCCACCAGTTGTAGTAGAGCTGCAATTTTAACGCATACAACTTTATTTTCTCAAAGGAATAGCAAAAACGCTTTAGAAAACCTCCAGCAACTTAGTTTAACACTTTCACTGATGACACACTGTAAAAGCACCATTAACATTCTTAAATATGCTTTGTAGCCTAAAAATGCCAAAATCTACCCATGATGCAATGATGTTTGTAAAATACTGCATTTACATGGATGTTTTAGTTGTGATTTCTCTGAAAAGGTCATCTTATGGAAGATTAACCATAAAGACTCAGAGCTATTTTTGTGTCAGTTCCTAAATGGATTTTTCTCCACATGTAACATTTCTTAAGTGATTTATCAGCATTTATTGTATTATTAACTTCTTTATTTGGCCTTTTTTTTCCAGTGAAAATCAGGTATTTTCCTACATTTAATAGAGGGTATACACGTGACGTCACACTAGCGGAAGTCACCGCGGTTCCGCCCACTGAGTGGCAGAAAGAGGGAGATGAGTGGCAGCGCTGG
>JAPQRP010000025.1:15437064-15452806 GCA_037367295.1 Apogon hyalosoma
CATTGGCAGATTTTTTGCTTGAATTAAGCAAAAAAAATCTGCCAATGGAACAAGTGGAAATTTTCTTGGTAAGATTTCTTGAAATAAGATTTTCAAGATCTATTGTCTAAAAATAAGTTCTTATAGCTCACTGAAAAGTTACTCTTTAGGTGATTATGTATTATTTTAAGTGTGATGAGCTATTTGGACAAGAAATGAGAAAAACACACTTGGTAAGATTTTGATTTTTGCAGTGTGTGTTCGTGTACTGTATGTTTGCTGTTTGAGTAGATTTGTTTATTGGAATTTTGATGCTGAAATAGCACATCTCCAACACTCTCTCATAGTCTCAACACTTATGCTGACATTATTGTGCAAATTGTTTATCTGAGCTGCATTAATTGCATTAATGAATGATGAGTTAAATAACAATGATTATTCCTGTTTTTGATTGTTTTTCATCTTCCAGGAGCTGGTTAGACTTCTACAGCAGACTCTAAGGACATCCCAGTGCGATTGGCAAACCATCCATCGCTCATCTCCAGCCCCAGCTCCGGCCCCAGATCCAGCATCAGATGTATCTGGAGCCCCGGACCAGACTCAAACAGCAGCAGTTACTGAAGGGGGTATGTCCCAGTTGGAGGCCCTGCTTCAGGAAAGAGACGGACAGATCCAGTCACTGTGTGGCCACATGGAGCGTCTGGCCTTGGAGAAAGAGAGTCTGCAACAAGAGCTGAAGGGTCTGAAATTAAAGGTGGGGGAGATAAATGACCAACTGGGAATGCTGATGGAGACCATCCAGGCAAAGGATGAAGTTATCATGAAGCTGTCACAGCAGAGCCCTGAGCAGAACAGCAGCCCAAATGACTCCAACGCACCTCCGTCCAACAAAGAGCAGCAGGAGCTAGATATCCTAAAGGTACAGAAATGAGAGATTTCAATTAGATTTACTGATGATCCACATGTGTGCAGATTATTACTCCTTTGGAATGAATTGTGTGCAATCAGAGATCTCAAATAATACATTTTCCTTGTGTAATAGCATGGCTGGGCCATAAAACAGCCCTATGTAAAGAGAATAATTCAACTTCTAAAATACTTTTTCATTGTTTCATTGCGATGCTGAAACTGTTCTTTGAGTAACTGGCCTCACTAATTTTATTTATTTATTTTTAAACTTTCAGGACAGTCTTCAAGGTTACAAATCACAGAACAAGTTCCTGAACAAAGAGATTTTGGAGCTGACAGTATTACGCAGAAATGCAGAGAGTAGAGAAAAAGCTTTGGAAGCAAAGGTACTATTTTGTGTTTGATGTTTAATGGTGAGTTAATCTGTTTATAGAATCAGGAAGTCTGAGTAGCTTTTAGGGGAAATCCAGCTTCAACCTGAGCTGATACCCTTGAAATGTAAAACTGCTCAGCAGGATAATGAAGAATCAGCTGAAACAATGTGTTTACGTTCCTCAACTCTTATTTGTGCTGCAGTACACAGCCCTGGAGGCTAAGTTATGTCAAGTGGAGAGCAAGTATCTGGTGCTTCTTCAAGAGGTGAAGACCCCGGTGTGTTCGTCTTCAGAGCAGAGTCCTGCCAGAGAAGTCATTTCCAGATTATTAGAGGACGCACTGCAGGCGGAAAGCCCTGACCAGCAGGATCACCTCATCTTTAAACCAAATACTGTCAGGTGGAAAGATGCTTTTTATGTTCTGTTCATATTGAGCAAAGATTAACAAACATTTAAGCGTAAGTAATGTTATATCATGTCACAAAGCATCAAACTAAGCTACAGTGGGATAACTTGACATTTATTTTTTAACAATTATTCAATGCAGAAGTGAAAAAGATGCACATGTCACCTGCATTACCTCAAGAGACCAAAATATAATGTAGTCACAAGACCTGTTGTACTTTAATTAACAGCTGTGGTTCTGTTTTCCTTGACTGGAAAAACTTGCTCTGCTGTTGTTGTCTCTGTCACTAATGCTTTGACTTTTATACGAGTGCAGACTTGCTCTCTGGGGAAGGTATTTGGGAAAATTCAGGGGGAGGACACTCAGCTCTATGAAATAAGATGAACATATAATATCCTCTCTTTTTCCTCCCATATCAGCGAGTATGACGTCTTTGGCTTTAAGACGGTACCTGAAGAGGAAGAGGAGGAGGAGAAGCTGGTGGCGAAGGTGAGGGCATTGGAGCTGAAGTCCCTGTCCATGACGGATCAGGAGGTGTCAGTCGGGGTCAAGTGGGAGAACTATCTGGCCAGCACCATGAACAGGGATCTGGCTCGCTCACCCGAGCTCAAAACCCTGATTCGCTGCGGCGTCCCTCATGAGCATCGATCCCAGGTGTGGCGCTGGTGTGTCAACTTCCACGTCAAGAAGTTTCGGGACCACTTGTCAGTCGACTACTACGAGACCTTACTAAATGTCGCTAGGGAGAAGCCCAACCCTGCCTCCAAGCAGATTGAGCTGGACTTGCTGCGTACTTTGCCCAACAACAAGCACTATTCGTCCCCAAGTGCAGGTGGAATCCAGAAACTCAGGAACGTTCTGATGGCTTTCTCTTGGAGGAATCCAGATATCGGCTACTGCCAGGGACTGAACAGGTACAGGAAGAGTTCTGGTCCCTGTCATTTAGCTCCATAATCACACTAAATTAATTGGTTTCAACATTGTAGAGGTGAGAGTAAATATCATAATTATAATTATGGTTCAGTAATAGTTTAAAATGACCAATACCAGCCAGCCAAAGGGTCCAGTCTGGCCCGTGGGATGAATTTGTGAAATGAAAAAAATACACTGAAGATATTAACAATCAAGGATGTGATAATCATTTTAGTTCAGGGGCCACATTCAGTGTTAAGTGGGTCAGACCAGTAAAGCACTATCATAACCTATAAATGATGAAAATGTTTACAGTTATAAACTATCCTTTCACAAAAAAAGTGAATAACCTGAACAAATATGGACAAAATGAAATCTCTTAAGAGAAGTAAGTGCAATTTTAACAATATTCTGCCTGTTACTAAATGTTCTATACCTTTGTGGATCCACTGTGATCTGTGAATTGAAATGCACATGTGTAAATAACAAGCTGACGGGTAATATTGTTAAAATTGCACTTATTTTTCTTAAGAGAGTTCAGGTTGTTCATAGTTATTCATCTGTTTTTAAACATTTAAACATTTTCTTTCACATAATTTCACTTTTTACACTGTAAAACACAAAGAAAAGTTTGGAGTTGACATTATTTGTAGGTTATTATGTAATTATTTTACTGGTCTACCCTATTTGAGATCATACTGGGCTGTATGTGGCCCGTGAACTAAATTGAGTTTGACAGCCCTGCTTAGGTTATCATGTCCAGTTGTTTTCCTATTTTCTATTTTTTGTACATTATATACAAACATAAATAACTGCCTCACATGCAAATGCTTGAGGTTTATAAGGTTTATCACTTTGAGGTTCATGATAAGAACAAAAGTAGTATACCCAAATAAAAACTACAGTGCACAAGCATCAGGTGATCATGTAAGTCCAGCTATATAACAAAATAAGCCAATATTTATCTTTTGTGTTAGAACTTTTACTTGTTTAAATGTGCTAAGCAGTCATGGTGTCCAGATCATAATTATATATTAGACAGCAGAATTTGCAAAACCACAAAAACACGCAACATCCCACAATACAGACGCTGTATTGTCAAATGTCACATGTTTTTGCTGTCACACCATCACATTTCCCGAACCTACAACATGAAATAATGTGTCATAACCATGGGTTTTTATTTTGTCAGGCTTGCAGCTATTGCTTTGCTCTATCTGGACCAAGAAGATGCCTTCTGGACTCTTATAGCCATCGTGGAGGTTTTCATGCCAAGAGACTATTACACCAAGACTCTGCTCGGCTCACAGGTAAACCAGGTCAAACGTTATGTTTTAATGACAGCCTTATGTCTTTGGTTTCACTTTCATATGACTGATCCTGCTGCTCGTGATTTATCAGAGGAAGAATGTTCACTTTCTTTATCATTCCTGGTTTTTGATCTCAGTTTTTCTCTTGCTGTCACAATAAAAGTCTCAAATAGCCACAGAGGTATCATGATTGTTTGCGTGCAGGTCGACCAGCGTGTGTTTAAGGACCTAATGAGTGAGAAACTGCCCCGGCTTCATGCCCACTTTGAACATTACAAGGTAGACTTCTCCCTCATCACCTTCAACTGGTTCCTGGTGGTTTTTGTGGACAGCGTGGTGAGTGACATCCTCTTCAAGATCTGGGATGCCTTTCTGTTCGAGGGTCCAAAGGTAAGAAAATCAGGAGAAAGAGTTATGTCTTGAAATGGCTACAAAACTTACAATGAAGGAGATTTTTGAGATGTAAGCACTGTATTGCTACAAAGAAAACTTAATCCAGTGTTCACATTGCAGGTAAAAGTGGCTCAAATCTGACTTTTTTGCCGATATGTGTCCCCTATCTGTTTTTTTTTTTTTTATGACAGTCTGAACAGTAATATTATAGAAATATGCATTATAAAAAATTATAGCAAATACATAACTTTTCATATTTAATTTTATATTTAAAGGCATTATATGCACAATGTAACAATGCATTTCATGGTGTCATATGGCCATTACAAATATTACTTATGACTTTGCATTAGAATAAAATGGCATGAATATACCACAAAATGTCATCTGAATAAAACTTGAATAGATTACATCATTTGTAAACATGATTTCTTCCTTTTTTTTTTTTTTTAAATACTTTTTTATTGGGTTTTGCAGATGTATACATTTATATTAAAACATTTGCAAAGAGTTAAGTATATATGTTTTCTTTTTAAGAAAAAACACAGAAAGAAAAAAGTGGTCACTGAAGTATTGCTGCATGCCCGAACAGCCACAAAAAAGAAAATTAAATATAGAAAAAAAACAAAGTAGGACTAGGACAGAAATAGACGATTTAAAAAAAAGGGATAAGAGAAACCATGATTTCTTCTTGACTCACATGAGATGGTACTGGTGTTTTTAAACTACAACTCCTAGTACTTGTCTTTTGTTATTATTTTTGACAGCCCCCTGGTAGCAGAAATTACACACTGTAGATTTAAATAGGAAAAATAATCTCGTCATGAAAAACCACAAGTATGATCCCACTCACATCTTCAATCTCCTATAGCTATTTTGAGCCTCTTTTAGCCTTTTATTCCCAGCAGATATCTGTTTTCTTTAAACAGCTCTGATGAACCCACTCTAAATGTACTGTATCTACACTGTGTTTAATCACATGCCAGAAAAAAAAAAAACATGTTTATGAATTTGTAGTCCTGAGTTTTTTACTTCACCGCATTCCAATAAAAATGATCCTGTAGTTTTTAGAATAATTCTGTTTGCTGTAAACGTTCGTCTTAAGGTTAAAAACACTTCCTTTAGTCTTCTGAAGAGTTCATGCCTGATATCTTGATGTTCTGCGGTCACACAGGGACAGTCATGAGGTAGATTTCACGGCTTTCATCCCCATTTCTCCACAGATCATTTTCCGCTTTGCTCTCGCTCTCTTCAAGTACAAAGAGGAAGAGTTTTTGAAGTTGCAGGATTCCACAGCCATCTTCAAATATCTGAGATACTTCACACGCACGATCCTGGATTCAAGGTGATAAAACTGAAATAAGTTTGCATTTGTTTCATCACAAAAACATGACAAGAAAATGAGCTTTGAAATATGGGATTAGACTTCATTAATGAGTGAGTTTAGGGAACAGAATAATCCAATTATCCATAAACCAGTTATTTACTGAAGTCCCCGAACAGTCAAATTTGATGTTTCTTTATATTATGTGTCTTATTCTTCATGTCAATGACAGTAGTAGAAAAAAACAATTCATACAACCTTTAAATTGTACACAGTCTCAAATATTATAATAAAATATTTGCGAAAAAAATCTCAAAAGGTGTGGCTACATCTCATATACACAAATGCAAATTATTATTTTTAGTTAATTGTCAACAGGAAAAAAAATCTAGACAGTTCCAACATGTCATGTCCTTGACACGTTTCATTATCTTGGTGAAACATCCAGTTTTGACCTCGTGCACGACCAACAGAGCACGTGCAGAAGGAAGCATGTGAGTTTGGAGAATGGAACAATACTGACAGAGTTCAATGACTTAAGAGTACTTCTTAGTGCAATATATCAGCAAATACTTTTTTCCAACACTGTATATACCCATGTCTGGCTGAGCATTTTTGCAGATATTACTGATATTTTAGAGTGTATTCTCTTGTTTTTGATGACTCATCCTGCACTTGAGGGTGTATGCTAATCGATGAAACACTGTCTTGAATTGAATTGTCCCCTGGAGAGGATGTGAGTTTGTGACCAGTAATGTGTAGATATGGTCATCGCTCCACAGGTGGAGTCGACCAATCAGAGCTCTCATGGTCCCTAGATTCCTATTTTTATGCGAAAGACATGATGTATAAAAGTAAATAGCGAGGACTTTTAATTCACAGCAAAGAGTCTGGGAAGCAGTTATCAACGTTTGGATCCAGTATGAACAGAAAGTCATATGTATGATGGCGCGACATGAAGTATGAATATAAAACCGCACAGTATTGACCTGATTTTTATTTTGACGCTTAGGAAACTGATGAACATTGCTTTTGTGGACATGAACCCATTCCCCATGAGGCAAATTCAGAACCGCCGTGCGTTCCACCTGGAGAAGGTCCGTCTGGAGCTGACGGAGCTGGAGGCGATCAGACAAACGTTTCTGAGGGAAAGGGAGTCGAGTCAGGATGGGCGGAGCTTCGTCAGCGACGATGAGGAGGATAACTGACCTTCTGACAACATCCAATCCATGTTGCTGAAGACAGATCCTCTCCATGGACACGGTCACATGTTGTAATCGCAAAGGGAGTTTCCAGTTGATGGAGCTTTCACACATTTTGTGTGAAATCACAACAAAAGACCAACACATTACAGGCCAAATGGGCTTTCCATCAGTATTCCTGCCATTTTTTTTTTTTTTTTTTTTGTAAATGCCTTTTTGCTGTATGCTTCTGTGTATTTGTGAGGCCCAAAACTGTATGCGTGCACTTATCAAATGTTCTTCAACCCTCTTAATTTCAGTCCAAATCAGTATTTTTGTACATGGCTGCGATCTTTTAATAGTTGGCAGTTTTATGAAGGAATGATTGTATCTTTTTTTACTCTCATCTTTATTGTAATAATTTTTCCCCATTCTCCTTTTTCAAGTGTCTTATTGTATACCTGAGTCTTATGAATGTTTCCACGTTGCCACTGAACAACACAACACATTGTGAGTTCAACCCTGTATTTTCTGATGCACTTGATGCACCTGTTCTGAAATTTAATTTGCTTAAAATCTAAGTCTTACCTTCTGATCATAAGGTCATGTGGTCATTGTGCGTATTGCTCTGGACTCCCAAGAGTGTTACAAAAAAAAGTAACAACTAAGAATTTTTCAACAAAACTAGAATCAAATCGTTTACCCATTTCTATATTTGATTAGTGTAATTTTCACAGAAGCGTCATATTTTCCAATTATTTTCACCAACATTTGTTTTTATAGTGATGTACCTTTCTGTATTCTGTGAATGAACGTATTTTAAGTTTCTTTTGGAAGGTCCCTCATTCAGATTTCTTTTACATACCATTTACTTTAATGCTCTTGATTTCTTGCTAGATATGTAAAGATATATTTCTCCTTTCCTTAAAACCTGTGGTATATCATAAATCGTGCAATGCTGGGATAGTGTTTCTGAGCCCTGTCAGAAATTGCTGGTGTATTTACATTTGTTGTCCTCACTGTGGCAGTATAACATTTCCTTACCCAGTGTTTACACTAGTTGACGGGTACCTATCAGTGTAAGGATCCATTCTACTGTGTTTCATGTTCACATCAAATGGCTGTCGTGTCAGTGTGCCAATATGAGTCTAAATATGAATACAATTTGCAATATACTGTATGAGGGAAGTGTTTTAGACAAATGTGTGAAGGCTCAAAGAGGCTGCCATTCATGTTAATTCTAAAGGTACTTTCTGCACTGTTACTCTGAGCATTGCAACTATATTTTATGGGAAAATGTGTATCTGTTTAGTCTTTTATAGGTCAGTATGAAAAAGGTGATATACACATTACAATTAAAAAACAAAACAAAAAAAACATGCTCATGTTTCATCAGGTTCTAACTGTTGAACGGGATTCACAAGAAGCGGCCAATGATCTCACTTAACTGAACTAAAAATGGTTTACAGCCTTTTATCCTCTTAATTTTCTTCATTTTTGTTTGACTTTGAGCTGTTTACATGCATTTCTTTGATATCAAGTGAGTTTTCCTTTGCTGTATTATTGTCAGCTGAAACTTAACTAAAAAAAAAAGGCAAAAATTGCTGAAGGTTTTTTTTTTTGTTTGTTTTTTTCCTGAGAGCAGGTCTCTCTGAACTGCGGCCTGGTTGAGCATGATAGTTTTGCTTAGGTCCACACATTTTTAGTTTAATTATGTTTCAGAGCAAAACTTTGTTTGCGTTTCAGATTATTTGTCACTTTGAATAAGCTTCACTTAATGCTCTGTTTCCTATTTTTCTGTCTTGCTTTTTTGTTGCACAGATTGTATGATGACTTCAGAATATTAAGAGCGCTTACTTTTTTCCATGTAAATCTCTTTATCCTGTTCATTGTTTATCAGTATCTTTAGATGGTAGAAAGTGCAAAACCTTTGTTACAACACGGTAAGCCACATTTTTGTTTTTGTAAACCAGTTTAAACATAAAATTAATAAAATCAGCTGAATGAAATGGTGTGCCGTCTGTCTGTAGTTGAGGCAAAATGTAAAAAAATGAATACACAACCTCAGTTCCGCAAATACTCAGTTAAATCCAACTTGAGACATGTCAGTCATCTTTAGTTATAGTCTGCCTGTCTCAAGCTGCAGTTTCATAATAGAGCCATCAGGGGGTGGGACTTTTGAATACAAAAGCCTGATGGTGCTGCCACAAATGACACAAAAACTCAAAGACTCTAAGAAGCAGTTTAGTGCCCGAGCCTTGAGGAAACCAGACCAGCTGTGAGAGGACCAGGAACCGATACAAGTTCATTTTCAGTTCAGCATTTGACAGAAAGGTGAGACATATCTGTAAACTTCAGCTGCAGTCAGTTTGTAAAGCTATTTAACCCATAAAGATCCAGTGCTACTTTTTTGTCAATTCCCAATGAAATTTTCTCTACATCTAACCTTTCTTAAGTGATTAATCTTCATTTATTATAATATTATCCTTTGTATTTTCCATTGTATCAGTATAAATCAGATATTTTCCTGCATTTAATTTACTGATCATTAAGATGTTCATAAAAGCTCAGGTTAAAATGAACGTTATTATATGAAAAGCAGAGAAAACTGTAGAAAAAGTGACTTTTGCCGTTAAATATATTAACTGAACATTAACCAAGCGTTTCCATCCACTGTCACTGATCCAGCTCCAACGTTGTAGAAGATAATGTTTCCACGTTCACTACGGAGCCTCTGAACATCCAAATGGGTCATATCTGATGACCATCTAAACATGACAAGCTGTATTTTACACCAATGTTTTACATGTATTGATAGGATTAGTGGATAAACAGGTATTTCACAGTTTATATCAGTAGATGTTTTTGGTTGGTGATGACTGTTTGGGACTTTATGGGTTAAACTGTGACACAGAAGTAATCGCATAGGAAGTTTGTGGTATTCAGTTTGTTTAGTTTTTTTTTTTTTAATCTATACACTAATACCAGTATTATAAATTTAGCAGATATTTTGCTTTTCATAGTTCAAATGTCACATATTCTTATTTGAGAATATGCAACTGCAAGTTTTAACCTTCTTTTATCTGGCATGTTTCACAACATTAGTAAACTAAACAGATGTGTCCTAATCACCCCAAATGCCCCTTTTTTTTTTTTTTTTTTTTTTTTAGTAATCCTGTTATAAGCAGAAGTCTGAACATTGCTTTACAAACCAGCTTGACACAGTTGTTGTAAAATGGAGCCTTAATTATCACAAACTATTGTTGGATAGAGAAAGTTGACTGGTTTCCTTTTGTGTTTAGAAGATACTGTAAAGCCTTTTTCTATGCCTTAAGGTGAAAGTTTGTGCAAGTCTGAGGTGGAATGCTTTATGGCACGCTGGAACATGCAAACATTATCTTCTCTCTAGTCAGAAATCAGCAGGAACACCTTTCTTATTTCAACAGGGTTGTTCCTGCAGAGGAAGACGACTGGATACACAGAGGACAGACCGGGTTTAGTGGTGCAGGTCCAGGAGATAAACCACATCAATGAGGACACCTGGCATGGCGGCTTTTAAGCAACAGAATGTGGAGGATTTCTATGACATTGGAGAAGCACTTGGGAGGTAAGTGTTTCTCTAAACTGTCACTGAGGCGGCAGAAATAGTGTGATTGTAGTATGTGGAAATCTCACGTTGTGTGACTCAGAGTGTGTCAGCGAACCCCTCATGGCTCTGTCTCAGTGGTCCTTATGTGTGTGCATAGGTATGCAAACAGCTGGCCTGTTAAAGCTTGACATTGGGAGTGTCTCTGTATTTAAGTAGAGGGAAGTCCATAGGAAGATAACATTTCTAAAAGGTAAACACCTCTGTTTGGGCATAAGATTGTGCGCTTAGTGAAGACAAGTTGAATCAGAATTTGTTCAAGCTTGTGCACAGCAGACATCCAGGAAACCCATGAGGAAATAACTTAAAGGAAGTTGGATTGAGGAAGCTATAAATCCTTTTTTGCCATGGAAGGCCAGGTTTTGGCATGTCAGAGACTTGTTAATAGATGCATAGGCTGCGAAAGAAAAGCACCTAACTTCTAACATTTCACTACTTATCAAAATATACACTATGTCCTTGTGGGTTTATTATACAGCTACAATATGAAGACACACCCTGACAAGACAAACCATGACCTGCTGTTGAAATGTGAGCTCCAGCTGTATTAACACGCCTTTAATGGAAGAGTTTTACATCCAGCAGTTACAATATATTTTGTATCTTCCTTGTATTCATTTAAAACATTAACCTATTAAATACAAGAGTTGATATTAGGCCACTTTAAGCAAAAGCAAGCATCATAATCAACATGGCCAGTTGAAAGATTATTGATTAATTATTTGTAAATGAGAGTATAAAAGAAATGAGACGGAGCTTAATGAGACTGATGAGACGGAGCTTAACAGTAGTTCTTCAACAGACGACTCAGCTGATGATATTGCTTATACACGGATGAGAAATAAATGTTGCGGTTGAGAAGCCACAGTGTGTGTGATTAAGAACGAGACAGGCTTTTTCCTGTCGCAGAAAATATTTGACAACTGCATCGCATCAAACATCTGGAGAAAAGCTTTAGTTTTTTTGTACTGCCATGACCGTTTTTAGACAGTTCTTAGTGAGCTTTGAGGAACGTTGCTCATCATGTTTGTGTGAGTTACAGACGTCTCCACCACAAAGGAACTGATGTAACTCATTCGTCATCACAAGAGGGTGGGGAAATTTTGATGCAAGGGGCCATAACTGATCTGTGTTGAGCCTTGAAGATGTTCTTATTTTGTGGAACTGTTGAGCCACTCTGCAGGAAAGTCAATTAATCATACAGTACCATCCCACTGTTGACAGATTTTAATGTCACAGGCCCACACAGAGCTGTACTCAATGTTTCTTTCCATGACTGGTGGAGAGTTTTGGAGTAAACCAATCTGTAAACCAACCCCTGTCTCTCGATATGTGAGATATTTACTGACAACTGTACCTGTCGTGGCATTTGAGTGATGACACTGATGATGGCTTACAGTAGGAAGTGTGATGGTGTGAGTCTGCAGCTGCCACTGACCCTGAGTCTGCCACTGAGTCTGCAGAGACAGGCCAGCTGTTATATAAGGGATGGTCAAGGTAAAGTGCAGACAAAGGATGTCTGGGCAACATTGGAAACATGTCAACAGTGTTTATTTTTATCCATGTTTAGTCTTAACCAGAGGTGGCAAAAGTACACACATTCTTCCCTCAAGCAGAAGTACAAACACTTTTGTTTTGATTCTTGTAAAAGTAAATGTACTGAAGCGAAGTGGTACCAGGCACAACAAACCCCGCCCTTCGCACATGTTGTAGCTTATTTTAGCATCAATCCACTCTTTCATCCATATTTAATATTTGTAAAATATAAAAAATATATATGTGCCAAGTTTGAAGTAAACTGAAACAAAATTGATGTTTTTATAGACATTTGAAATTTTAGCCCTTTATAAGTAAATGGGAAAAAAAAAATACATTTTACAAAAAATTAAAAAAAAGAAGCTATTGCTTAGATAGTTTGCAGAGTGATATCTAAAATTAATCTCTATATCTCTGCAACGTTTTAAGTAAATTGAGTGAAAATTGACATTTTTATAGCGATTTGAAATTCTGGCCATTATAAGTAAATAGGAAAGAAAAAAATTTAAAATTCATAAAAAATTTGAACTTTGACCTACTGTTCCCAAAATGTGATCACATCTGTTCTGGGTCACTGGCAATCTATAAACCAAATTTGGTATGAATTCAAGCGATAGTTTTGCTGCTGAAGTGTTAACAAACAAACAAAGAAACAAACTAAACCAAAAACAATATCCCTTGCTTCCCCTTCGGGGGTCAGGGTAAAAATACCATTGTAACTTGGAAAAGTATGCAAATCAGTTTTCTGTTCTTTTATGATGTGTTTTCTCCACATTCCAGTCTCACTTTGAGGTCTGTTATGTCCCATCACTTCTCATACACTGTAATCTTCTGCATGTTTTGTGCTTAATGTCTTATTTATGTGTTATTTTCCCATCAGTTTATGCAGAAATCACCCATGTTTGGATAATTTCCTCAAAGTTAAGACATAGAAAGTTCAGATATTTGTGTTAAATTGTAGAGAGGAAACTTCACACTTCTAGTCATAACATGTATGAAGTTTGATACCTTTGCTACTTCTTTTAGATGATAGTTCCGTGGTGGCTTTACGCAACCATTACTGAATGAAGAAATATCAGCTGTATGAGTCATATGGCATGGATGGGAATTTTACTGGATGCATTGTAGGATGGGAAGTGCCATTGTTCACATGCATGCCTGAACAAAAATAAAAGACTCATAAAGTTCCTCCAAAATTGAAACTATAATTACTACAACAATAATGTAGTGGATATGAATTCTGCACGTTTCACATTAGTTGGTACAGAAAGTAACATCTAGTTCCAACTGGTTGTAGGAACAATGAAAAGGTCAAAGCATACCACAACTATTATGCAAAGTTTTTCTCATTTTACTTCTGTATACCGCATCGTTTGTAATGCTAGGCCCATTTAAGCAGAAGGAAATAAGTCAGAGTCAATGTTTGCAGAGTTTTGGTATCTATAGAGAAGATGCATAGTCCATTCACATGCAGACAAATAGGTGGTGCTGATCATCTCAGTTAAAGTGCTAGAATTTCTCCAAAGGGATTTTCATGGCGTATCAATAACACTCTTCAGCAGGTGTTCATGTACAAGAGGCAGGGTAAGAATGTGTGCAGTCAGCTCTGAGGAATAGCTATTTCTGCCGTTGAGTGGGTGAAAAATATGTTTATTCAGAGGAGCCTGAAGGCGAAAACTCCATGTTGACCTAGTGGACATTCCCAGAGTTCCCATTTGACACAGGTCATCCCGTTACTGTCAGCGAGCGCTCACACAGCCATGCTACTCCACAAATGTGTTGTTGACAGGGAAGTGCTTCAAAACCACTGGGAATCTGCACTATCCAGGACACTTATGGCATAAATATATGATGCTTCAAACTAAGAGGTTGAGAATTAGTACATATAGATCATCAGACACGTGTTATGAGACAGTCATTTCTAAGTGATTAGTCTTATTTGAGAAGTTTGAGATGCGTCTCCAGGCTTCCTTCTCATGTGATTTACAGATGGTAAAGGGAGCTCTGGGAGTGGGCTTGGTCAATTATGAATCTGGCTGTCTTTGTCACACCGCCCCAGAGGTTAGCCAGTTGAGAAATGTGTTTAAATATTGGGTCGGCGCCACTTGTCCAAGCATTCTTCCAACCTTGGCTGTGGATAATGACCTTCAGCTGTTGGAAGTGGAAACTCTGCGGAGAGATGGTACTTTCAGCTTCGGCTTAGAGCTAAGAGAGCTGACACGCCTGGCCCGTTGTGGAATACCACTCCCAGCATCCCTGCCCTCTCTGTTGTTTTTCTCTACTCCATAACAACACCAAAGTAAAGCCCTTGCACTGACATTCATGTTCTGTACTTTCTTCCATTTGGGCCGCGACGATCAGTGTGAGGGTTGTCCTGTTCGCTGCTGTCTAACAGTCAAATCAAGGGTACAATCCACCCCCACCCCCACCCACATGTGACCACTCCTCCCCTCTGGGCTCTTGATGCCTGTTTTTGCAAGTGGAATCCATTGAGTGACTTACCCTCCTCTTCAGTTCACACATTATCAGACTCATCTCATACAGGGTCAACCTTTCAGATGTGTCTCAGGGGTGGAAATGTCCTGTGAATAGAACAGAGAGAAAGAGTATTTGAGATTCCATGATGCTACACAACAGACCCCCCCCACACACTTCTCACCCATCCTGTTTTTATTTTTCCTTTTTTCCTTTGCAGCCTGTGTGTGGGTGACCCTTTGAAGACCATTGTTACGGCGTGCATCCCCTTCCTCCCCCCCTTGCATTCTCTGTTGGGACACGTTCAGTCTGAAAACTGATCTCAAGTGTGTTTTGTCGCCTTAATTTAAAGTAAAGATCGCAATAACAACTAGTACCTGGGATCTTGTGGTTTTAAATAGCGAAAATAGATCAATTTTAAGTGATAGCGACCAGTACAAGTAGCATGTAAAGATTTACGTCATCACATTCCAAATAAACCCAGCTATTACAGTTAATGACAAAAATACATAATTAAATGACAGTTATTAATCACAATGTCAGTGATTACAAAAGGGTTGCATTTCAGTAGAGCATTTATGTTAGAACATAATATTCATTCTGCTGTTTGGCATCTTTTCACCACTAGAATGCCTTGTTGTGGTATTTTTCTGGGTCAGCAAAGCCTTTGGGATGATTTTATTGTGAGCTTTACACTGCCTAGTTTTTATTTGTTTAGGACTTTTCAATCAGATTAAAACATGTCATAGCAAAGTCATCATAAACTAATCAACTGTAATGAGTCAAATGACTGATTAACTTATTAAAATAGTTTAAATTACTTTAACTTTACTTTAACATGTGACCTCTAACATTTAATAGGTAATATTCTCAACTCTGAAAGTGACACATGCATTTGAATGCTTAATCCTCAGGACCTTGAACTATTTTTGTGGCAAATTCCAAATGAATTGTAAGTGATTTCAGAATCAGAATAATGTATGAATCCCAGAGTGAAATTAGTGTGTGTTGCAGTTGTTCCATTCAAGTATGATAAAATGTAGCAGGAATGAAATTATCAATATAACAAAAAAGAAAAAAAAAAGAATGTATGTATATACATATACCAAATATACATATTAAAACACATTTATCATTCATTATGATATTGTCCTTTAAATTTAGTATTTTTCAGGTATTTCTTTGTATTTAATTTACTGGTGATACAGTTTTTCAACACAGTGGTGCAGTGGATAGCACTCGTGCCTCACAGCAAGAAGGTCCTGGGTTCGATTCCAACACCAGTCAATGGGGGTGG
>JAPQRP010000025.1:15452906-15465205 GCA_037367295.1 Apogon hyalosoma
TATGTCAAAATCAAATTTGTATTTTATTTATGTTCTATTTTTATTTTTTGATTTTTTTTTTTTTTTTTCAGGATTGTGTGTTGTAATTTTAGTTTATTTGTGAATTAAGAGTATCCATAAAAAAACAATATTAAAAAAGCACACAAAGGCAGCACAATGGCAATGAAAATATGAGTTATTAGTGAGTAGTAACTGCACTTATTTGGCCAAACAAATGTCTGACTTAATTTTCATTTAAGAGATATACTGGATATAGATGTAACTTTTAAGGGTATGTAGGTCAAGCTGAGGACACTCACCCCATACAGGGGTTCTGCAGGACACCCATGATCCTCTGAATCCTGTCCATGGCCACACTCTCCTGGAAACTGCTGAGTCCTGGAAAAGAAGGAAGTTGTACCATGAGCCACATAAACTGTGTTGACAGTCTGTGCAGCAGATGGGTTGTGTGAAGTGTGTGAGAGGGAACAGACTCCCTGCCTCTGCGTCCAGGAAGTGCTGGGTCACACAAGGTTCAGGTTTGATGAAGATCTCAAACTAAGCAGTTTTACAGAATGTCTGAACATGGTGCCATATCGAAAGATCCTTAGAGTACTTATCAGACGAGTCACAAACAGCAGCTGCTTTATTGGGTAGTGTGGTACACTCAGTTCTACCACCATGTACCTAGTTTATCACACCTAAAATTAGCGTCTTTTAAGTTTAGTTAGCTCTGTACTGCACACACCTTCACAAACAGCTCAACAAACAAAGAGGAAATATTTGTGGTTACTTGATAGTCCTACGTTTTTCAGACACAGCACGCTCAGATCTCAAGGACACATGCTCAAGTAACAAGCTGTTTTTATGCTATCTATAATTTTCATCTCAGCCACAAGAACAAAGGCAGACAGAAAGATATGTAGACCTGACTAAATAATTACCTTAGACACGACTGATTTATTGAGATTTTTCTACATAAAAGACACATATAAATTAATATGAAAACGCTGACTTACGTTCTCTGTATCTCCCTGAACGAAGGCCATTCAAGATTAATGACAGCGGATGAATGTAGCACTGAAGCTCCAAGCACTGAAAAGGATAATAGATTCATTAGTATATGCAGTTAAAGGGGAGGGTTTTCTTTACTGGAAATGATATGCACTGGGCCTCTGTAGAACCAGCAGGGGAGTAGATCTAGGTGATAGGGCATGCTCCAGTTTTATTGACACTATCAACGACCTCCTGTGGGAAGCAGACATGAGTCACAGAAGGGCTCACCTTACTGGTAAAGAGCCGATCTTTTTCAGAAATAAGCTGCCGTTCCTTGCACTCATCCTCTTTAGAGCTGCAAGTTCTCTTCAGTGCTTGCTGACTGCTTCTGCCATCTGTTTTTTCACCATGTTGTGTTTTACACAGTCCAATGGCCTCCCTGTCCCATGTCTCTGTGCAGCGGGAGGGAGATCCCTGGCTGGAGGCCTGCCTGACCTCGCTCCGTTTACTGTTATCCTCCTTCATCTTGCTGCTGCGGTGGCAGCTGCTGTCAGACGGGCCCAGGTGTGGTGGGACGCTGGGGGATAGAGGCGCCCGTGTCTGGCTGTCCTTTCTGGTACAGTCAGGCTCCTGTTCACTCTCATTGTCCTCATTGTCACTAGCCAGCCAGTCAATGGAGTTGTCCGAATCTGTAGCAGACATCCTTGGCTGCAGGCTTTAACTAGCACTGACCATCACTGACCTGACAGAGAGAAACTCAAAGTTAGTGTAATGCAAAATAATAGAAAGCAGCAGGTGGTCCAAAAAAAGAACTTTGGACAAAGGGTGTGAAGCCTGTAACAGTAACATGTGTAGCAGTGAGTCTGGATAAAAACATTAAATAACCCACGCAGATGTGAATAAAGGCAGTGAAACAGCAGCACATTAAGCAGATGGTGGCAGTAAGATCACAGTATTTGCGACCACAATGACCTGTTTGTTTTGCAGATATAACACCTGAGCCAGTAAACACTGACTAGCCCGCCACCATCAAAAGCAAACATCAAACATCCTAGTGCCTACAACAATCCTGCGCAGCTCCCTAGTCCTCGCTCCAGTCAGAGAATGAAATTTTTGTATCCCTTCATCAAACACACAACTTGTTTACAGTCCCACTACAGTCTACATTTTAAACATACATTTTAAGCCTGATTCCCTCCTATTCAGATTATATCAGCTGCCCTGCCAGCTGCTGCCACCACAGTCATTCATTCACAACATTTGGGGCTTGTTTATTCAAAGGGACAGGGGTCTGCCACCATGACAACCACTGGCTCAGACTGCAGACCTCCCATCAACACAAGTGACACTTCTGGGGGATAAAAGGATTTTACAAAATGGAAGACTGGCTCTGTTTTTGTTCAACATGAAGAATGCCTTGTGAATAAAAACTCATGCAGCCAAATGTTTTCCTCACATGCCTATTGACTGTATCGTTACGTCTCTTGAACATGTTTCCTTAGAGATTAGCAGATGGTTTCCAGTGCAAACTCGTTTTGCATAGATAATTTTTTTTAATGGTTAATGCCTCACTTCTCTTTTTCTTCTTGTGAAAATTTTTAGGACATTTAATTGCCCCCTAGTTCTTTGTCTAGAGATGACCACGTTTGGTATGTAATGTTACAGAGGGTGGAGTTGAGATTTTCTGAAGCTCTAAAATAATACAACAAGAACACACATATCTGGATATTTCTGGTTTAATAGGACAAATTTATATAAGGTCAACCAAAGACCTACAAAGATAATTTACCCTCATGTACAGAATCACCTTGATCAGACGTTTGTGTAATATTGTGTTTTATTACACAACCTAAGTATGTCATATTACATGAAACATCTTATTATAAGGCTCAGAGATTATATGTGTTTCACCATAGAAAACATCTGCACAAAATCACAGAAAAACCAACACAAAAATAACAAATTGCACACCTATATGCGTTGTTCAAGAAAATATGAGCTCCTTGAATTGACCATACTACCAGTGTCATTTATTGTTCCTATAAAACACGATACATGTAACACACTTTACCCGGGTCTCTAATAACCTCAGACTGTGTCACAATAACGCATCCAAAATGCAGCAGCTTTTACTTACACTTATTTTTTTCCCACTGACATACATTTCTAGAATAAAACCCTCTTATTCCTTATAATCGAAGTGTCTCTATCTACCTGTGTAGGTGGGGCACACGGACAGAGATGTCCACTACGCGCCTACATTTACGCACCAAAAATGTAAAAACGGGCGGTGGAGATAACTTAAAATAAAAATAACTGCCTTTCAGATATTAAAAATTCTTCTGTTTTTATGAAGAGTAAGTAACAGAAATGATGTCGGATCTATGCGCCAGTTTCACGGCAGTTAGGCAACAGACACAATAGACTTCCTCATCAGTCACAGTAAATTTGGCACATACACTGTTAGATTATATAAAACCAAGTACGCACACCGAAATAATCAACAATAATTATTATGCTTTAACTATCACGCCAATAAAATTACACCACAAATAACTAGATTTCATTACACCAGAGCCACAATTACACCAGATTTTAACATGATCTATAATAATACATTTGGGTTTCACCTTTACGCACGGAGTCAATGGAGTGATCTGGTAGTTTATGGGTGAGACGCGGGTCGGAGACGGTGCCTTACCTTCCCAGGATGGAGCGGCTGGTCCTACTCTCTCTTTGTTTCAGCGGTAAATCCAAAAGGTCTGTCGGGTAAAAGAAGCAGCTGATGTGCTGGACTCTCGTTGCGCGGAGAGGCAGTAGAGCTACTGATCGGCCCGTGTTGCTTCTCCCAAGGCAACGTGTCTGGGAGGGCGGGATTACACGGGACCAGCTCTCCCATTTGCTCCTCGGACGCCTCCGACTGACAAATAGGCTCCTTCTGTGACGGCAGCTGCGAAGTGATAGGCGAGGCCGGTTTACATATGCAAATGACATGGAAATGACACAAACACGTGGACACGCGGATCGGTTTCATTTCAACAACTGGCCGGAAAGTCAGCCCAGGTCTAGTTTTGGTCATTGTACAGGCATTCTCCCTCATTATATCATCTGGATGGTGATGGTGGACTTGAGGCATGTCGGTAAACTGAGCTTAGCTAAAGCACAGTCAGCAATTTCAGAAATGACTGTGAGTTCATGTAGGATTTCACCTAAGGACACTTAAGCAGACTATATATAAACTCAGATAGTTCTGGTATCTGCTACAGGCCGTCATACCAGGTCAAGAATTTGCATCCAAATCTAATCAGATGAATTATAATTTAAATTATGTCTCATTTTGTCCATCTTTACATTACACTTTAGATACATAGTCTTTCACCAACAAGAGTGTGTACAGTCATAGAAAAAACTTAGACCACCCTTGTTTTCTTCAGTTACTTGTTCATTTTAATGCCTGATACAACTAAAGGTACATTTGTTTGAGTAAATATAATGATAACAACAAAAATAGCTCATAAGAGTTTAATTTAAGAGCTGATATCTATCCATTTTCCATGTTTTGTTGATAATAACTAAAATTACTTAAGTTCTTACACCAATGTCTATGGCATTGTACTGACAAAAACAGTGCTTTTATTCATTCCATGTTTTCTTTTCTGTCTGTTTTAGTCCATGATACACACAGGAGTTAGTACTTAATTGAATAACCATTGTTTTTGATGACTTAGATGGTCTAATATTTTTTTCTGCGACTGTATCATTGTAGATGCCATTGAGATGAACTGTGTGTTCTGCATCTATTTCCCCTTTTTTCAGGACACAGTGACGGTAAAGGCATGAGTCACAGGACCTCAGTTTGACTCCCCAAGAGGGTGGGATTAGGAGTAGTCTATCAGAGGCCAGAGGATCCTGAGCTGAGCCTGGAGCCACTTGGCCCTGTGAGTCACGAACCCTCTCACAGCAAACGTGATCATGCGTGTTTGGGATACACCCACTCCAAAAAAAAAAAACAAAAAAAAAATTAAAAAGAAAACACAACTAGCCTTCTTTCCTCCTACCCCTCGTTTGACAGCCTATTTCTTTTCCTTCTGAGGGATGTTTACAGGTCCTAAGACGCTTCCCAGACAGTTTTAACAACCGGGTGCAAATGTGTCTGAAATAAAAAGGCGGGAGGACTCTGTGCATGGTTTTCTTTGCCTTCTATAATGAGCCTGTGCCATGGTAATTAGATTCTACGAGCTTCTTGTGGTCAAGTGATCATAGAGGGTGATGTGGCTACTTTTGTTTTATGTGCTGCTGTCAGAGTGAGACGCGAGCTGGACAAGGGCACCAACAGTCCAGTCAGCACAGCCAGCCAATATTGTTGATGTTTAATTATCCTGTAATCTTTTAAACATCCCATGAAGCATCTGCTGCTGTTCTGAACACCAGACCGGGGTCCTGTTTGACCCCAGACTTTGTGACGACTCAGAACTTCCTATGAATTCCCAGCGACTCTCATTTCCTTTTTTTTTTTGTCTTCCAGGCTTCATGTCACTGTTGAGTACATCACACCCACTTCAAAGCACAGGAAACAGACATCTGCTTTTTTTCCCCCTCTTGGATCAAAAGGGATATTTTAGGCATATACATGTATCTTTGCAGACTGTACAGACAGTATGAAAAGGAAGGAAAACTGGTCTGTATTGGTTTTTCTTAAACCACTCAGATATTTTTTGTTGTAAATGTCTTCAGTGTTAGACCGTAGATTGTTCGGAGCGTTTCAGTAAATCTTCACAGTGCTTTCCATGAACATTTATGTATTAACAATAATCCAGCTCCATTCACTTTCACTGCCATTTGTCATCCACATAAAGAACAACAGCAGCAATTTGCAATCGCCTCTCAAAGGATCCTTTTATCTGTGTATTCTTCTGTCAGGATACAAGATGAGTCACACAACACAAACTGGCACTGTGATTTTCAATTTGTCAAAGAGGCTGGCTGGTTCTGTATTCCTTAGAGACTCGATGTCTCCCGCTCTCATTCATAAAAAATAAATGCAAAATCAGAGACTCACGCCTACTTTATTACAGGGCATACACCAAACATCTGCCCTGCTCCTGCCTTTTAGGAGCAGCACGTGTGCGTGGGTGAACCTTAGTGCCACACCTCGTCCTATGGAGTAGAACATTTTGGAGGCCCTGTATATGTATGTAGCCTTCTGTGGTTTTCATGCATGTTTGTATAATTTACAGCATGATATACTGCGCAGTCTGCTTCTCATTTTCAGAGTGATGTGAGAAATGGAAAGGCTTGCCATTGAAAACACAAGTTTCTCCCAGGGAGTGAATGTTTGCTGATATCCTTATGTGACCCGTGTTTCAAATTGCATTCTACATACTGTGTGAGCATGTGCAAGTGGACACGGGTGTATATGTGAGAATGTTTGGGTGCTGCTGGCAGGGGAACATGTTTGTATGTGTCTCGTCTTACCAGCAGCTGTCCACTGCCATGAGCTGGCCATATGACTCAGCCCATATTCTTTGGCTTAAGGCAATATTCTGTCCTGGACCCAAATCTGGACCTGTAGTGACGTGTCTGTGTGTGCAGTGTGTCTAAATTTGGACACTTATCATTAGGTTTTCCACAGCATTGTTCACATTATGATTGTTCACCACTAATAACTCGCGTGTTACCCAAGCACGGGTTTTGGTTT
Source organism: Apogon hyalosoma (assembly GCA_037367295.1). NCBI lineage: Eukaryota > Metazoa > Chordata > Actinopteri > Kurtiformes > Apogonidae > Apogon > Apogon hyalosoma. The sequence continues at coordinate 15,459,580 of JAPQRP010000025.1, forward strand.
GAGCTCAGAGGAAAGAGAAGACTGACTGGAATGTTTATAACTGTGTTAATGACAGCTAAGGACGTTGCAGGGAACGCATATGTAAATACAAACAGCCGAACCACGACAATTTACATCAGACCTCAGACACATGCAGTCAATGGTTGAAGTTCATGCTGGTACATAATCCTGCACCCTTGCAACAATTTATGGCTTTGTAACAAGATTACATAATAGTTTCTCTGTAAAGTATGCAAGGCCTTGGCGCTCTGACCAGCCGCTTCGAGTCACGTCTCATCTTTTGCAATAAATTATGAATATGTCTGCCTCTAGAAAGGACTGAAAGCCAATTATAATCTAGTCAAAAAGTGATCAGTGAGCCTTGAAATTTTTACTAAACTTTAAATGTTTGAGCAAAAACCAGACTCAATGATTTCTACAGATGGTTTTTATGACAAAAACAGAGAAAACCCGACACCATGAATGGACTGAACCTTGCAGTCTAAACAGTATGCTTCTTGCGTAATTTAGGCCGCGAGTCTGGATTCTGTAACTCTTAGAAAACGTGTCTTACACTTCTTACTAGTGTAGCTTACTCCTCCAGCTATGTAGTCCTGTTACAGTAAATGCTAGTTCCGCCAAGTTAACCCCACCCACACAGCACAAATGTGACTACGCGTAGTGTGGGTACACTGCCGCAATGTGGGGGGAAAAAGTGCCAACTGTGTGTGGCAAAGCTCAGCCAATAGCATTCAGAGTTAGCTTTAGAGATTATGTAGTCATGCAGACGAGAAGTGATCCTAGGCGCATTTTTGTGACTTTAAAGGGTTGGACTTCCGGCACCCTGTCATGTACCCACCCTCTTCCTTTGTGGCTCTTCCCAGTCCACCTCCACTCAGTCACATGCGCTTGACTCAGAGAGAAAGCGCCCTGACCATTTTCCACAGACAGTTCACATGCAGGCAGTCGAGAATGTCTGGCAGCGAATCACTGTCAAATCTTTTATGGTTCTATGTGTGTATGTGCATGTGTGTGTGTGTGTGTGTGTGTTTATACTCTCTAATGTCTGAACGGCTGCCAGAGCAGCTCAAGCGACAGTGGGATATCTATCTGCAGGGCTGAATGTTACATGTGACTGGGGTATATTTTAACTGGGTTATGTAAGTGCTCCAGCCTGCGCTCTCCACCAGAGATGAGGAGGGCTACACATGATGCAGAGGACTGTGAGCTCACCACAAGCATTGCCTTCAACACACTGAATAATTCCTTCACAAGATTGAAACTTGGCCCGATACAGAAACTGGCTTTTCAGCACTGGTTTCCACTTTAAAAACAATTTTAACATTGATTGCATAGTACTCTTGTGTGATTCTGAGTCACTGCAGCTTATCTTAGCCAGAGTTGTGTTCATATTGATTTTAGGTGATGTAACATTTGAATTAGCAGCTTCATAATATAATCTGAAGGTTAGGATTACATCAGAAGTTTTTTTTTTTTTTTTTTTTTAGAGAGAGATAAAAATAACAAGCACGTGTTGAAAAAGTAAAGCTTATACAATCCATGACTGCGGTGCACACACTTTTCTACTACAGTTAGAGATTAATCTGTGGGTTGTGGTCATGTGGTATAAAATAAGCAGATAATTGGGTAGTGATTAGAGGCAGACGTGATACATGATAAAAGTCTTTATTTGAAGCTCCCTGTGGAAAACTAATGAGATGGTTGACAACAGGCCAGCCGCCAAATCTATGTCCAATGTAGAACTACCCACGCTCCCTCTGCTAACACTTTTATGGGATCATTATGTGGGTGTTTCAGTGTGAGATCCTATCTCGAAGTGATGTGATATGGGCTGATAATTTCTTAGTATGCCACCTTCCAACCTCACTTGAAGAGGAGCTGTTGATCGTAGCTCTTTCATTGCACTGCATGTTGATCACAATCCGGCATCACAGATGTGTTTTTACATAATCTATTTTAAAGCAGATTCTTAAGGAGATTCTTAAGCCACAGTTTAATGACTGTTGGTAAACCTCACATGAACATATACTCTGAGATATGTTAGGTTTGTTTGATATTAAGAACCTCCATTTACTTTGTCTTTTATTTCCCTGTATTTGTTCCATGCACTTAGGTAAATTTGGGTTTCATGTTCCCGTTTTTCTTGTGACTACGACTCCAAATTGTGAAACATATTCTTGTTCCTACTTGTGTAATTTAACCGTTTTCTCCATTTCACTCACTTTCAGCCCAGTATGAGGCAAAAGAGAAAGATTGAGAAAGACAAATCTTTTTTTCTGAGCTCCTGATGTATGTCAATATAAAAGATATTTATACAGCCAAGAAAGTGGTGGTTTGTGGCAAAGATAGTAAAGAATTACATGCTTGTTGTTGTTACATGTGATTCATTGAACTGACAACATAAAAGCTGGTTTCTTGGCACATTTTATCTCAGTCTTTGAGAGTTAGGTGGCAAGGTGAAAAAGTATTAAAAGAGGTGAAAATCTCTAGGAGTCTGGTCATGTTGAAGCTGCAGAGACATCTGCAGTGATTCTGAACAGATTATGGAGAGAGACAGTTATAACGCTGTCACCTCCATGACTTTCAGGTGTGCACTCTTTCTATTTATGTACTTTCACAGTTTGATACAACAGTTTTACAACAAACTGTGACTTCCTTGACTTGTAAAAAACATTTTTTTTATACTGACAAACATCATATGTGTAAATTCTGGCATATATTTTACATGGGACCAAAAATTGCTTTTCTTTTATCAATGTTTTTCCCCAGAATAAGTTCCCAATGGCACAACTGGAAGGGGTGGGACTTTGGCTCTGTATAAACAAAACTCACACTTGCTGTTACATAATTTGATATCATGATGAATATCATTATAAACATTTTACTTAGTCTCTAAGGCAGTGGTTCCCAACCTTTTTTGGCTCATGACCCCATTTTAACATCACAAATTTCTGGTGACTCCAGACATTCAAAATGGAGACTTTTTTTTTGCTAAAATTAATTTGTTTTTGATCATGTAATAGTTTGCTATACTATGTTTCAAATAAACATTCATTTTAGATGACATTTAGTCTATATAATGTATATTATTATGGACAGAGACAAAAAAAGCCAGGTGTATAGTACTGCACAAAGTGAGGATTTTATTTTCCTTGGTCAGGATATGTACAGTCAATCCAGCTTGTATTTACAAGGCTGACAATGAATACTGAACTCAAACTATGAACTATGAAAAAGCTGCAGCATCTGAAACTGACCACAGTGAACATTTGACAGATAAATAGTACCACAGTGCTTCAGTTTCAGCTTCACAGTTTGTCTTTTATATATTGTGATTGTCTCTCTCAACTCACCATATATTTTTATCAGTAAGTTTTTTAATTTTATCAATTACTAGAAATTTCAGGCAACCCCACATGGGGTGCCGACCCCAAGGTTGAAAAACATTGCTCTAAGGCTTATTTTTGCTTACATTTTCAGCTGAAACATATACTCAGATTGCATCAATTTTCTTTACCTTGATTTTTTGTTGTGGAAAATAATCAGAGCCAAAGTCATCAGGACCAAAATGATTCCATTAAACTGGAAAGAAATTATGATTTGATCTCGTAAGTATCAAATTCGACTGATATGTGAAATTAATTGCAGTATTTACCTTTATATATTTTTAGACAAAAGATAAAAAAAAAAACACATATCAGTGTTTTAAAAATCTAAAACGTGTCACATACTCTTGATTTTGATAGTTATGTTTTGTTATGAACCCTTTCAATCCAAAGTGGATGATTAAAAATGTGTCTCATCGCTGGAAATAAAATCTTCACGCCTCCTTTCTATTGTAGAGTGACACTCTGAAGTATGTTGAATGTCATTAATGGGGTTTGTTAAAGCTGTGTGAGCTGACACAGGGCACAGTATGGCTCTCTTTGAGGCAGAATGTTGGAATACAGTTTCACCTTAAGATGCATCATATTCACACCTCACTGCCGTAACAGTGTAACAGACATGCATTAGTCACCTATTCACTGTTATTTCTCAGAAAGAGCCAGACCTCAGAAATTTCCCTTCAGCAGAGATCTTTAATAAATGGGGTCGTTTGTGGCTAACACGTGTCCTTGGCCCTGCCCCAGGTGTGAGGTTCCTCTTTCACCAATAGGAACGGAAAAGCTTCAATGTGGGCTCGATGCTTTTTTTTATAGTGCTGCAGTCATACCCTTGCATAACATTTGGAGGCCCACATCAGGACTACGGCTCTTGTGTTTGGATGTCATCCCAACCTTTAAATGTGAAAAAAGTACCTGGCATCTCTCCAGGCCTCTTGTGAGGAACAGCTTGAGCTTGAGCTAAAAGAAACAGCTCTTCTTCTACATCACCACTCTTTGAGCAGAAATACCAAGATGACACTTCTAAGCGATGACTCTACCCTATGTTTAGCCATAGGACACCAACCAGAATTGCTCTTATGCATGTGCAGAAATGAGGCAGCACATGTCTAATGGCTTTCAAATGTCAGCAACGCAGATTTACAGTAAAGCCGTCCTGCGTAACAGCATGCACACCGAGTACGCAGGAATGAAGTCATTCAATATCCTCTTCCTATGTGGGGAAACATTTAGCAGTATAGTGGGCGTACCGACTTATTCCAACAAGATGGAACTGATTTGTGTTAGCAGTTTGCATGAGGTTTACGATTCTCCAGAGAGAGCTGGAGAGCGAGAGAAAGCCTGGGGGGGTGAGGTTAGATAAAGCGAGGGGGAGGACAGGTGTCAGAGTGTGGTTGGTGTAGAAAGTACATGTGGAGGGAGCATGAGGGACCTGAGGGATTGAGGGTCTGAGCTGCTGCTGCTGCTACCGCTGCTGCTGTGTCCGGAGATCACACTGGTGGAGCTATGTGCTTATTCTGGCATACACGTGACACTCTCTCTCCCCTGCCTCTAACTTTCTCACTCTCACACACACATCAACACACATGCCTCTGTCACTCCACATACATTACACTAATCCCGCTCTTGCACTTTAAATACCCTTTTTCACATTTCTTCATCATTCCCTCAGTGATCTTTCAGTCATTCACCTCTGACAACTCTCTGCTTATTGTCGACTCCAATATCTAATGCAGACGTGTGCAAACATTAGCATTCACCCCATGTAACCTTCAGTGTGATGACTTCATAGTACTAAACAACACTGTCCTTTCAGTGTTTCTAAAGAAAACATGTCACAATTTACCGCCTCTTTGTTGTTGCTGTTTTCATTCACACCTGTACGAAGTAACTTTGAAAATGAAGTGTACATTTTCCATTTTTAATGGAGTGACAGCAGGCTGATTAAGAGACAGAATATGACACAAGCTGTAGTTTGCCACAGGGTTTTATCTGTCAATTCTCATGTCAAGGAAAAGAAAGAGCAAGCTGACTCAGTCTACAATTTCAGCTGCTACTGGCATGTGATAGTCGACTAAATTATAACCCTTCATCAGGACATAAAGGTAGTATCAAGTGAGAAACAGGTGTTCATATATAGGTGCATATAACATGTGTCTCACTATGCTTTAGTCATCCGATTTCAATATTCAGTGTTTCAACCCACACATTTTCCTAAACTATATATATATATATATATACAT
>JAPQRP010000025.1:15483260-15536634 GCA_037367295.1 Apogon hyalosoma
CCCTAAATTTTCATCCTATTTCGCACACTGGCTATAATAACTTTACATTACAGTTTCTCACAAATTCCAAACTGCCTGCAGGTTTATCTGAATCCATCGGGTTGTCAAGCAGTAAGATAATGTAGCTCTGAAAATGGACAATGAGAAAATGAAAGCAGCCGTTTATCCGCTGGATGTCATTAGAAGGGTGATCTGATTACTTGAGACCTCCCTTTTTAGTCAGACATGTTACATGATGCCATATTAATGATGGAGAGGAAGCAGCACTCAAACTGAAAGAATGAGGGAAACGAGTCTGCACACGATATAAAAGGAAAAATGGATCTGATTTAGCCTCTTTTTTTTTTTTTTATTTACAGTTTGATATTTAACTTAATGCACAATACTGTGCAAAGGCCACTTTTAGCTTTGTTGTTTTTTCAGGGTTGAAATGAGCATACATATTTATTTCTTTTTGTCTTTTCCTCCGATACAACACGGAAATGCAGGCAGTATGTGCGCAGCCTTAAAAAATGCACAGAACTGAACTAACTAGGTTGTGACAGTTAAAGTCACTATGCCCAGACTTCATGAGCACAAACAGAAACATCTGACAGGTGTCAAATGAAACCTGCTATAAAACATTAGAAAATGAATGCAATAAATGTGAACAAAAGGGTCAAAGATGTTAACGGAGATCACACTAATTACTACCTCTGGTTTATAGAAGCTATTTTTTACTCAAATCTTTAGTTTTTACTGCTGTACAGATTGGATCTTAATATAGAGACTGTGAAATACATATGTATGGTCATTTGAACTTTACTAAATCAACAAACCTAATGCTAGTCTTGAACTTATGCACTGTATTATACATTTATTGAAGTTGAAGTATTAACATTGAATTCTTTCTGCATCTAAAACTGGGATAAAATCTTCTTGTGGTTTCACACCGTGTGGAAGTAGGAGGTGAGAGACTGCCAATGACTGAGTCAAACCTCCGTCTGTGTTGCAGCTCCTCTGCCACTTTCCCACTTTCACTCTTTTTTCCTTTGGCTGTCATATTGTGACAGACACAAACATGTCTTCTTCTTTGGCCTCCATATTTCTTTGAAGTAGCTCAGCATCATCTTTCCTTCCTTTTTATCTCCTTCTCTGCTTTGTGACCCATCTGGAGCTAATAACAATTACACGTTTTGCACAGTGTTGTTATCACAGGGGAAGAAGGATTCATCACTAACACCAGTATTTAAAGCCTGGATGGGTAATACATTTCTATATGAAACTGTGTGGTTCCGACATTTGGGGTTTCATAAATATCTATGATTATGTATGTTCACACATTGCTATATATGACTGCAAACTAAATTATTTAGAACAACGGCCTCAGCTTCAAGGCAGACTCTGGAGGACCAAGGCCTGAGGCAAGGAGCCTTTGAGTTACTCCAGTGGGATATGAGGAGAATAAAGTAAGAAAGAGGCTCCAAAGCTACATTATTAAAAAGGTCTTTCCATCTTAGCCCTGAGGACAGACTCACAGCTACCCAACAGGTGCAAGATAACACATACCTGCTTTGAAGTGCACACACCCAGCACAGCACTGATATGTCATTATGATGTGGCAGTATGTGAAATCCAACTCAGATAGGAAGTTTTGGGCCGACATCTCACGTTCACAACCATTTTCACGTCACCTTGTGCGTGTGTTATTCAGATAAGACTCATTTTACATTCCACGCTAATACACCTGCAGCTGACAGGGAAATTCAGATCTCATTCACTGTCATATCCCACGAAAAATATGTTTTCAAATTGCTGCTGGTTTGATAAATGAGATCACAGTGATACAGAATAGACTTACTGGATTTCAGCTCTGCTATCACAACAGCAAAACAGCTTTGGGTGTCGTAATGGGTGTGTGAGCAAAATCTGATTGGAATCTTGTCACTACATGTCTTAGTTGTGTTCATGTACACTTGATGCACACATGACACAACTTATCTAATAACTCAGTATGTACAAAGGGACACTGTTAAAAAAAAATATGGCCACTGGTTTCTTGAAAATATGCCAAACAAGGTGACATCTAATATGATCAGGTAGATTTATTGTTGTAAAGTAAGAATTAAGAAGTTTTATCAAATGCAATTAATGCAGCTGAAATATTTAGTGAATCAATTTGGCATGAAAAGCAGATTCAAAGTTGTTAAATATTTGTTAAAAGTCGAGGTATATTCAATATTGTTATTATTATTTCACAAAACTTTATTAAGGGTATATTTAGGGAATATTTAAGATATAAATAAATGTAAATATTTTTAGTACATGTTAAACATTTTGGAGGGAAAATCAGTTCAGTAATAATAAGTGTCTGCTTAAATACTTTAAAATTTCTATATAATAAATTATTTTGTCTAATGCTTAACTCAATGTAAACAGGTGTTTTCAGACAGGTAGGAAGGCTGAATATGTAACTGACAGGTGTAATTATCACTGATGTACCAATGTATCAGTATTGGTTGATATTTGCTCATATCAGCATGAAACATATTTTCACTGATGGCCGTAACAGATATTTATTTATTTGTTATGTTAAATTAAAAGGGGTATATGCAGTGTTTCTACTTTCAAACAACTGGTGCCTGGCACAAGAAACCCCGTCCCTTGTATGTATTATAGCTTATTTTGGCATGGATCCAGCTGATGTCATCATGTCTATGCGTGTGGTGATGTCAGCATATCAGTTGCCTCTATATATATGGCAAGTTTGAAGTAAATTGAAACAAAATTGATGTTTTTATAGACATTTGAAACTTTGTCCATTATAAGTAAATGGGAGAAGAAGAAAAAAATCATAAAAAATTTAAACTTTGACGTACTTTTCCCAAAATGTAATCACATATATTCTGGGTCATTGGCAATCTATAAACCCAATTTGGTTTGAATTCAACAAAAACTTTTGCTGCTACAAACATGTCAAATTTTGCCCATTATAAGTAAATGGGGGAAAAAAAAGATTTTAAAAATACATAAAAATTTAAACTTTGACCTGCTGTTCCCAAAATGTAATCAGATTTATTCTGGGTCACTGGCAATCTATAAACCCAATTTGGTTTGAATTCAACAAATACTTTTGCTGCTACAAACATGTCAAATTTTGCCCATTATAAGTAAATGGGGGAAAAAAATATTTTAAAAATACATAACAAATTTGAACTTTGACCTACTTTTCCCAAAATATAATCAGATCTATTCTGGGTCACTAGCAATCTATAAACTCAATTTGATATGAATTCAACCAATTGTTTTGCTGCTAGAGTGTTAACAAACAAAGAAACCAAACCAAAAACAATACCCTTCGCCTCCCCTTTGGGGGCGGGGTAATAATAATAATAATAATAAAAAAAAAAAAAACCTTAACGTTATCATTAGAGTGTTCTGAATAAAGACCTATGAAGTTATGCCAAAGGTGCCAGTGCACTGCATTATAGAGATATGAAGTGAATTGATTCAGACTGACGGTCCAACAGATGTATGTGACCACTAGAGGGGGTAGTGAGTTATTCTACAGAAAACTACTAAGAAACAACCTTTAGAGTCAATGAAAGGGACTCAGAGATAAAAGCTAGAAGCACTGTTGTTGTTTTCACCACTGGACACTGGTCTAAATGAAAAGAACAAACTTTAATGTTGAAATCGCTATGTTTCTTTTACATGAGTGAGTTTGATTATGAGGCTTGTGAAGGTTTAAAGTCATTATGTGATGGTTTTATCTTTGCTAAATTGGCCATTTGTTGATTGACAGTTCAGACTAAACTGATGATTCCAAATTTTCTTTAATGCAGCTATTGATAACACAAACTGTACAGAAAACAGAGGTGATTTGTGGTTTTACTGTGGCTGTTTTCTGTCTAAAAACAGAGCTAAGCTAACAGAGCTATAATGTAAACTATCAGGTGATGGGATCACATGAGATTATTAGACACAGTGTTATTCTGACTGACTGATAAAATAACCAGCTATGAGATTTTATTTGAAGAAGAAAACTTGATGTGTTTAAAAAATGACCTTTATATTTTATTTAGTGAGCTATGCAGTCTGGATACATAGTGTCGATTCATTGTTGGTTTTGGTCGTCGTATGTGTGTTCAATACATGACTTCCTCCTGCTATTGAGCATTGGAACATCATACATATAACCTCTTTATTTGTTTTTGAAAGACTTTGTAAGAATAGTAATCTGATACGTATGCAGAGAAGATTCATTTGTTAAAGGAAAGATAAATGACAAGAAAAGCAAAATAAAGAAACAGAAAGAGACACTGGAATCAATTATTGGCCAAAATGTCATTGTAAATAATAATGTCAATAATTCACAACTGGTGTATTCCTAGTAATTACCCTACAGTGATGAGATTCAAGGATGTGGCTCTGCTGTTTTAGTCCATATCTCAACACAGAAGTCTGCAAAATTGGCTTCACTTTTACATAATAACATGTAATGGGATCAGAGTCATCCATCTTTATATTTAGTCTTTTGATTTCAACTGAGAGGAGAGATCTGCAAATGGAAATTCTGGGTTTTTTCTGTGTGATTTTAGCTCCTGCAGCTTTAATATTTATTAAAACTACATTGAATCCATTTAATGAAGTAAATGTTTCATTTATTTAGGTATTCATTTAAGCTAGTCCTGCTTTGTTTTTGTTTTTTTACAGTACAGAGTGTGAATATGTCGCTTACATGAATACAGTATGTGAATGCGACAGCAGAGGTAATAAAGAGCTTACATTGTACAGATTTCCTGACTGACACGCATTGTCTCAGTGTGTAGACTATTCATGCCAGCACTGTGTGTAATCTAAAAAGGAGCTTCAGGTTACCGTTTACTCCAGACGGACATGACATAAAGCTTTGGGTTGTAAAAAGTGGCACAGTTTAGTGAGGTCTGATCACACCGAGGATCAGATGTCGTCTGTGGTGAATGAGATGGAATGAGATAGAGATCAGCAGAGCCCCTCCTTATGTCTGACCCTGAGGAGGCACTTGGTCACGGACTCACAACACAACACAACACAACACAACACGAAAGAAGCAGAAGCCCTCCCCTCGTTTATTTTTCCTCCCTTCCCTCTGCTGATTCCTCTTCACCCACTCCTCCAGACCATATCTGACTAATCACTGGGCTGGTGCTGGGAAGGCCTCCCATGGATGACCTTATAAGGCCGTCAGGAAACTGCTGATTTTGGGTTTCAGGGCTCAAATGGCCTCCCCTTCCCTTATATGCCTTCAATGCTTCAATCCCTCCACCCCCATTACCGCCAGCATCCTGTCTTTATCAGCTCATATTTCATAGAGGGGAAAGGCCCGTGTTGTTGGCTCCACAAAGGCCGACTCACAGCGTGGATCCTCAAGGTAACGCACAGGTTCCTTTACTGTACTTGGAGAATCTGCTCTTCTAATAGAGACTACCTGTGTGTTTGTGTATCAGCAACAAACACACTGAATACATTTTCTTTTCCTGTTTCCAAATCCAGGGAAGTAAATATTGTTTACACTTGGAGTTCAAGCTTTCTACTTCTTTTCAAGCTTCTAACATTTTGCTGATAATACCCACCAGGATGCTAGCTTGTCATTGGGCTTAAAACAGCTTTGGTACAATCACTTAAACATTCTGTGTTGTGTGCTTTCCATCAGCTTTTATTTGTTTATATTACCCTTGGCTGCACTCACCATGGAGGTGGCGTATGACAAAGAGAATAAAACCTGATAGACAGCATGGTTTATGAACAGCCACACCAAGGGATGTATTTTTATTCTCCTGTTTTTACCAATGTGTCACATTATGAAGGTTGTAGAAGGTGTGGGGATTGTGTTGAAACACAGTAATAAGCAGCAGAACGTCAATGACACTTGTCATGAAGCTGTTTAGATCACAGTCAGGATCATTTCCACCAAGTTTAACATTCCAGCTTGATCAAAAAGATTGGCTGAAACTATACAATTTTCAAGTAGCTTCACAGAGCTCTTTCTAAGTGTATAATCACTTCAAAAGCCATTGTTACCCTGCCCCCTGTTCAGTTTGTTTGTTTGTTTGTTTCATTTAACACTCTAGCAGCAAAACTTTTGGTTGAATTCATACCAAACTGGGTTCATAGATTGCCAGTGACCCACAGTAGATCTCATTACTTTTTGGGAAACATAGGTGAAAGTTTAAATTTTTTAATGAATTTTTTCATATCTTTTTTTTCTCCCATTTACTTATAATGGGTGAAATTTCACGTCTATAAAAACATTGATTTTGTTTCAATTTACTTCATACTTAACACATATATAGAGGCAATTGCTATGCTGACATCAGCTGGATTGATGCTAAAATAAGCTACAATACGTGCAAGGGGCAGGGTTTGTTGTGCCTGGCACCACTTGTTTGTTTCTTTGTTTGTTAACAATTTAGCAGCAAAACTGTTGGTTGAATTCATACCAAATTGGGTTTATAGATTGCCAGAGTCCCAGAATAGATGTGATTACATTTTGGGAAAAGTAGGTCAAAGTTTAAATTTTTTATGATTTTTTTTTTTTTTCCCCATTCACTTATAATGGCCAAAATTTCAAATCAAATCACTATGAAAACATTAATTTTAACTCAATTTACTTAAAACGGCACATAGATATATAGATTGATTTTAGACATCACTCTGCAAAATATCTAAGTGCTAGCTTGTTCTTGAAAATTTTTGTTAAATTTTAAATGTTTTTCTTTCCCCATTTACTTACAATGTCTATAAAAACATCAATTCTATTTGAATTTACTTCAAACTTGGCCCATATATCATTTTTATGATTAACAAATATTGAATATGGATGAAAGTGGATCGATGCCAAAATAAGCTACAATATGTGCGAGGGGCGGGGTTTGTTGTGCCTGGCTGTGTTGTTTTACATGCAAATATTACATGTAAACTTCTAAAATATAATCTTATCTGTTTTCTTTTGCAATGAATTGAGCAAAAACAAGGCATTTTGAATTTATAACTAAAACAAAAATAACTAATTGCATAAAATGCCACTTTTACTTCACAGTCTGCTGGTTGATCAGAGCAGAGCAGCTAATTAAAAATGATTAGACCGTTAGCTGCTTCCCTCAGATGAATTAAATTTGTTATTCTAATGGAGGCTACCTAATTTAATCAATTCTTTGGATTGAGCCTTTTATCACTCTTAGCAACCATCAGAGAATGTAAGTCTTACTGTAATGATGTTTTTAATCATAAGGACAATACACCTATTTCAGTACTGTTTTTGCAGGTGTGTATTTGATCAGTAAAGTTGAGCTTTTGTTAATTAAAGTTATAGTTTTTAATTTCCCATAGGATTTCCTGAACCAGATGGAACGTTTGGTTTAAGAGGATATCAATAAATGAATAAATAGATGGAAATCTGTACAGCTGTGTTCCTTCAAGGGAATCATTATAAAACAGAGGAAGAGAAAACTGTCGCTGTGATATCCTCTTGTGTTTTTTAACCATCTCATTTGCAGCAGGTCATAAAGATAAAGTATTTAATTTTGACTGAAGGTTAAGCCAGCAAATTTTTGGCACAAACTGTACTTCTGAACATAACCCAGACAGACTGTTCTCATAAAAGAGGGATATAATTGCAAACTGTGGTCTGTTTGAAGGCATATTAGCCCCCAAAGCAGCCTCCCCCTCCTCAGACGGGCTTCTTAAACAAGTCTGAGCTCCTTCACACTCTGGCTCATGTAGGGGGCCACATTTGATGTTGGAGGATTTGTGTGAGACCACCTCACTCAAGACGCTGTGAATGATCCTTTGTAAGGAAAATAAAAAGGAATATCTTAATTTGTACACACAAAACTCAAAGACGGCAAAACCACACAGAAAACACAGAGCACGTCCTCAGATAAAAGCATCTTTTTGTTTATTATTTTGGTCATTACTTCTCTGAATTTAGTCAGACTGAAGACTGGGCTTTAGATGCTCATTCCACAATTTGATTCAATTAAAGAAACTACGTAAATGAAGTGTTGTTTGATGTTACACACATGTGAAGTAACAGAACAGAAGGGCTGCAGCTGCCTCAGATTTTCAACACACACTTTGACTCAAAGTGCTCCTAAGGATAGGGTAGGCATCTGGGCAACAGGTCCTTCAAGATTCCTCTTCTGAAATCATACAGTCATAAAAAAACCTACCCTTTGCAGGAACAGCCAATGACGCTCTGATAGTCGTGTTGTTACATGATAGTGCTCCCCCCTGTTATTGTGTTGTGGGGCTGTATGCAGCCGGATGTGCCTCAGGAGCCTCTCCACCTGCAAACTACAACTTTTTTTTACCTTCATTGGAAAGTACTTTGACATTGATGCATGTTTCTAGACAGTAAATAACAGAGCCTTTGTCGTCTAGTCTCTGAACAGTGACACAATGGAAAATCAGATTCCAGTGTCTGTTCTGTTGGTTTATGGGTTTAACACATAACAGCAAAAGTGTACATGCATATACTATGTTACACTGAGCCACACATGGGAATTTACTTTATCACCGTGTCATTTCTAGTACACTGCTATGTAAAGTATTATAGGGGGTCCTCAGAGTTCATGTAAGGAGAAAATTAAGAATTTGCATTTTAATCACATTAAAATGCAAATTCTTAGTTTTATAGAAAAAGATGAAACTAAACTTGATTATAATCAGCTCATAAATGTACCGCCTAATGAACAGTTAAATAAATAACTGAATGGAGTTTTTAATGCAGTCAAGCACCAAACCTGATTAACGATGGGTGAATTTTAACAAATACAGTCGCGGAAAAAATTATTAGACCATCAAAAGTCATCAAAAACTATGGTTATGCAATCAAGTACTAACTCCTGTGTGTATCATGTGACTAAAACAGACAGAAAAGAAAACATGGAATGACTAAAAGCACTGTTTTTGTCAGTACAATGCATAACTATTGATGTAAGAACTGAAGTGATTTTGGTTATTTCCAAGAAAACATGGAAAATGGATAGATATAAGCTCTGAAATTAAACTACTATGAGCTATTTTTGTTGCTATCAGTATATTTGTCCAAATAAATGTGCCTTTAATTGTACCAGGCATTAAAATGAACAAGAAATTAAAGAAAACAAGGGTGGTCTAATATTTTTTTCTGCCACTGTAATGTCTCTATCTTCATTACATATCACTCATCAGATCAACCATTAGTACACACGATCTACTTAGATATCTGGTGTATCCTTAGTGAACTGAGCAGTGTTTTACTCATTCTACTAATCTGAAGATGTACACATCATACTCATTCATATAATACAAAAACAACTTTATTGTTCATCGCAAAGAGACTGAAAAAAACAGCAAATCAAACAACATAATACATAACATATTGTGAGCAACTAAAATAAATATAAAACTTGTCCATACATTGCTTATCAAGAAGAGTTTCTTAAAGGCATAGATCTTTTGAGGATGGGAAAAATGCTGTTAAGTTGACCATCTGTAAGGATTCAGTGTATGGATGAGATGCAGTACCTGGCAGGGAGCGCCCTGCAGCACCAGCCTGCCATACATTTGTCACGTGGCTTTACCGTCGGAAACATTCGCCTAATCAACCTACTTTGATATCTCGCAGTCTTATATAACATGATTCTGATCACAGCTCAGGCAGAGGGCCACATTAGCCCCCAGAGAATCCTCCCCACTGCTGACATGTCTTACCATGACAGTGAAATGAGCACACAGTGTAACCTCACCTCGCATCTTCTCACTGTGTAGATGTGTGATACTTTCATCAGATTACCATATGCTAATGTGAGTGGAATTGTGTAATCACATAATATCAATAATGTGTACTGGCAGAATTTTACTGCTCAGGCCACCTGTCCTCTCTGAATAAGACTGTAATGTAAGTGTGTGGAATATTCCCTTTTCAAGGAAGCACGGAATAACATCTCATAGTTAGCATTAGAAATATATATAAAAAGATATCAAAAAGGTGTGAAAAACACTTCTATTTAAAAACTGCTTTAACCTGTTAATCCCTGGTCCATTTATTTCCAGTCAGAATCATTTCAATGTAACACAAAACAACGGATCAGCCGATAAAAGAAGCTTCATCATGTGATAATACAACAATTTATTTGTGCTCTTTGGCTCGTTCAATGGTTTTAATGATAGAGAAATAATATTGTGCTCTTGGATCTGTTTAGTGTTAGCTTAGTGGTGTAAACTTGTTGCATGGGTTTGTTGTTTTATTAAATCTTTCATGGCATATGCTGGTTTCAGTCTGTAAACTTGTTTTAGATATTTGCTCATTTTAGTGGTTGCTGTTTGGTTGTGTCCTGTTATCCCACAATTGTTTTTGTTGAACATTTAGCTGATGTTCTTCTGGTTACGTGGATATACAGAATGTGTATGTTGCCACAAGCATCACACAGCATTGCCATGGCAACACATGGAACTGTGGGCACTGGAGGCGACTGGGTTTAAGAGGCTGCATCTCAACAAAAGCAGTGCAAACAAATCTGTAAATAATAATTAGCCCGAATTCTGGAGAAATGCTTTTTATAGCATGCACAGGGTTTCCATTAAGAGAAAAGCAGGACTTTCTGCAGAGTCCTCCTGAGTGGCACCTTCTCCTCAGGCTTGCTGTCGGGGATCATGCCTGCGCTTCTCTCTGCACCTAGCTGGATGCCTGGCCTCTTCACCCTGACAGCCTGCAGCCCTGCCTGGGTGATGTTTCTGCAGAAGTCCACCTTCACCTCCTCCAGACTGTCTCCATAAGCAACCACTCCTTCCAGGATGCAGTCTGTGATGCGGACGCAGTTCTCCAGGTGGAGACAGCGCAGCTTTCTGCAGGTCTGCAGCACAACAATGACGTCCTGGTCAGTGATGTGTCCACAGCCAGATAGGGTTAGCGACAGCAAGTTAGGACACCTGTGGCACCGAAGACATCGAGTTAAACTGACAGGTTTTACAACTGATGGAGAACAGGGATAGAAACCTCTCTGGCAGTAATTACATGTAATTATCACATTAACAATAGCTATGCCATTATAGTTATTATTCTATAAATTCAGTTAAGTACTTAAATAACCACATTGTACTAAATCACCTTTGATATAATTATGAACTTCCAATCAAACATTTCCTGTTCAGAATTAGACCATTCTGTATCATGTTGAGGCTCCTCCATGTTTGTTTGTGTTGCATGTTGCAATTTTCCTGCCTGCATCTTTATTATCCAAAAAGAATCTAAAGCACCTAAATATAACTTAAATGCAAAAAAAAAAAAAAAAATTGCCAGAGGGTTAACTGCATCCCAGTGGTCTAAATGTTGAAGCTTAATGAAACAATATTCATTTTTTTTCTATTACTACAGAGAAACTGCTAGGTACAAGAAGTACAGTCAGTAGAGGATTAGTTTGGAGAAGAACCGGTGTTAAGTAAGCAATACTGTTTGGCGTGTGTGCTTATTTTCAGATGAATATACTCTGAATAGGCTCAGATAACACAGGAGAATATATAGATCAGGGCTGATCTGAGCCACATGTGAATGAGAAGTAAACAACACCACTGTGAGGCAGGAACATGATCCTTTTAACGATACAGTACTTTAATACCTGGAACAAGGTCCTTTCTTTTCATACTATCCCACTGGGCATATGTTTTTCCGTTTTTTAAAAAGCTTTTGTGAGTAAACGGAGTAGGGTAGCTACTTATGGTGTTGTGGTGCAACACAATTACAGGAAGTCACTGTTTTTTTATTTTTATTTTTTACTGTTTCTTTAGGAATAACTTGTAAAAATGCATGTAAATTGTGGCTGTAAAATTAATGTGTTTACTGCATGGTCCCACCCAGTATCATGAGTGCACTGCAACCTGCTGGCAGGCCTGCAGTACCGACCCAGCAGACAGAAACTGATGGCAGCGCATTGTGGATGTCATTCACGTTCACTGATGCAGATTACATAAAGACTTACATAATCTTACCACTTAACCACATGTGAGCCAAACATATTCCAGTTGCCTGTAAGTGTTGAGGGGACTGCCCTAGTAACCTCTGGACATGGGATCGCACAGTCGATCCACGTGCCCCGTTGCATTGTTGCGTGGGGTTAATGTGTGAATGGATGTGATCGCTCAGTGTTGACATTAAAAAAAAAAAAAAAAAAAAGATGAAGCGACAGAATAATAAGAGGCTCTGAGGCTGGTGGTATTATGAGTTCAGCCTCTCTGCAGTTAGTGTGCATCCCCGCTGATAATACTGTACATGAAGATAAACATGCGAGAAATAAAAACTTCATCAACCCTTGTTACATAATCCAGCCTCCCATGGCACCTCCCTTTGCTTTGTGCAGATATACTGCTTATGTGTTTGCTTTCTTTACCAGAGCATATAACAATCTGCACGTCACCTCATCTCAATGTGCCAACATCACATTCCTCTTCTTTCTTTTCAGACACACTCCTAAATGCAGACATGCAGGTATTCTGTTTTCACCAAATAAATAATGTGGTTTAGAGGGAGTTGGTATCTAAATTAGGCCAATAACCCAAACCTACACTGCATCACCACTCCCATTATAGGAATTTTAAGCCATAAAAATGTCATCCTCACATTATTCCTGTTTTTCCTTCTAGGACAAAGTCATGCTGTACTTCACATTAAGACAAAATGCAGTCTGGTCTGAGCTCAATAACACAGACGAAAGAGGCCACAGAGGAACATTAAGCTTCTAACCTGTAATCATCTCTCTAATGACCTGTTTGGTTTCCTAACGGTTATTTTGTCTGGTCATTTCATCCGGTGAGCTCAAGAAGGGGCTAAGATTTACATTCAACATCCACCTCCTCTTGTCTTTTAAGTGGGTGATTTTAGGAGACGTTTTCAGTCTAGATTCAGCGAGGAATATTTTCACAAACAGCTGTGAGAGATGAATCTGCAAGCACTTTGTACACACAAGTCAGAACTCATAATATAAATAGCAACCCGCAGCAGTTTGTGAGTGAAGGTTTCAATTTGTTCAAATGGTACTTATCTCCTACTGGAGTGAAACAAAAACATTTCGCCATAAAGCTTTTAAAAATACATCAACTTATCATTTTCCTCTTATGCCGAGGATTTTTGTGCCACCCACTGGACTCTGCTCACAGTTCTTTCCTGTTGTACTGTAGTTCTGAAGATAAGGAAGATCAAGTAACTGGGTTCTTAATAATTGATTTACTGTAGTTATCTGGCATTACACTGGAAAACACACTATAAAAAAGCCCAAGGACAGGTAATGTTTCATGTTGTTTTTTTATGAAGGGAAAAAAAAAAAAAGAGGCATGAGCTTGGCGTCAGAGTTTGAGAGGAATCTCATCCAGGAAGAGGCAGGCAGAGACAGACGCACATGTTCATTCCTCTGACACCAACAAAGAGCCAATTGTAGGCTCCACCTGCCTGCGTAAATCTTCAGTCTGCAGCTGACTGGGAGGGTCCACGGCCAAATCACTCTTTTTTTTATCACTACCACAGCGTCTCTACTTCCCCTCCTACTTCGTCACGTGCATTTTTTTTTTCTCCTTCAGACAATTTGGGAGGGTTTATCAGTATGCCATGAGTGTGACTTAAGAGCACTGAGATACAGAAGCTTGAAAATGTAGGTGGTTCCAGTTTGGACTGGTCTCTCAGCTCTCATGTCTTACGTATCAAATTTCACAATACAGGAAATCCTCACAGGGTCATACACTGAGCTCTCTGCGAATGATCCGGCCCCTCTTTCCTCCTCCAGTCCGGGCCAGCTGCGGTGGCCCAGCTCCCTCGCATCAACTGTTATTACTGGCTGCCTTGAAGAAATTATCCAGAGACCTCATTACGCCTCTCCAAGCTGCTCTCTGCGTGCAGCCAGCCACGCACAAGAGGCCATAAGCCAATAGAGCTGGTATGTCCTAGGTTTTCAGTGACCTACCAAAATCAACTGTCTGATCATGCACGAAATATAATCTGCACGCTTGTGTCTTTTTTCAGTTTTATAGGCAACTCTGGATGCACCGTCTGTTTCTAAGGATTTTGTTCCCCACTGTCTAAAGCTAAACATGGCAGTTAAAAGGAAGCCATGTGTTGACCCCTGTGAAGGGTGTGAATAACCCTGAAAACATCATTGGTCAGTTTTTTTTCCTGACATAATTCTGAATATCTGTGTCTATCAGCTAACTGTGAAAACACCAGCTCCTGTGAAGTGTCTTAACATCATCTTGTAGAAAGCACCTAGAGGGAAAGATAAAAATTCCTCCAACATAGTACATCTCCATATAAAACCGTTTCATTACAGTCATCGCTGTGGCAAAGTAATGGGAGTATGACACAGAAGGTACATTTGTGGTTGTTTTAGATCTCTGGATCCAACAATAACAGTCAAGTCTTAAGAGATAACCAAAGCATGTGTGTGTGTTACTGAATACTTGTACTCAAGGCTATCAATTATTCACTATCCCACTGGTCATGGAAGTGCTTATGGTGTCACCATTTTAGATTACATGGCTGCATATTGAAATGTATGTTACTGTTTAACTTCTCTTGATCTTCTTAAATAAAAATTGTTGATGAGCTGATTTTGCTGGTAATAAAGACAGTACTCACACGTGGCAGACTTGGGCCAGGAAACTGCTGACCAGGTTTTCGTGTTTACTGCAGATGTCCCTTTGAAATGAGCTCTTTAACCAGTCCTCGATGTTGCACACCTGCAGGACCCTGCTGGAGTGCCAGCAAATAGTCAAGTAACGCAGTGAAGGTCCCACCACAAAGTTGTCTCTCCTTAGCTGGCATGGAGAGCTGAAATGGAGTAGATTCCACAGGCATGGATCCAGGAAGACGTCCCGCAACTGGTGACAGGTAAGGGACAAACTCCTGCGGGTGTCCTTGTCCAAAAAGGAGAAGAGGTGAAGGAGACATTCACGGTTGAGTTGGGTGAGATGCATGGTGTTCCTTCCCGCAGCAGAACGTCAGGACGGCAGGCCTTGTCCCTGGGGCTGCGATAGGCCTGTATGCAGGCAGCAACAATGAGCCTGCAGCCCGTATTGTGTGGCCTAGATACATGATGCCTCCTCAGGCACACACCAGAGGCCTGCACATATAAGGCCGTGGAGTGGAGGCTATTTTAGGAAGACAACTGCCAGTATAGTCAAAGATGGAAGTGCTTGAGCCATACGATCCCTTTCCATCTGTCATGGCTCTCAACAGGCAAGAGGCATCCGCTGGACTGAACCAGATGTTTACACTGCCCTGGCCTAGTTGTCAGAGATACACTAACACAAAAAAAAGGAAAAACACCTCTATTGTGAACTGCCAAAAACAACCCAATAGCAAATACTCTCCAAGTTGGTTAGTTGTTGCTTGTGTGCGTTTTTGATCATTTTGGGGACATTTTAAGCCATGTTAGGAAGATAATTTTTGAAATTTAATAGGAAATAGGATACCAAAATGCATAAGTAAATATTTTAATCACTTAGATGTAGCTTATTACATTTGGATTACTTTTGGACAGTATGTCCAAAAGCTAAACAACAAAGTAGAATTTGATCCTACACTTCAGAAAGCATTGTTTGTATGTATGCTTTCAACCCAAATGAACACATTCAGATGTAACCCCAGTGTTTTGACTGGTAATTATAATTTAAATCCATAATTTTTCTCCTACTCTGTTACATGCAGCTGGTTACCTTGCCTGTGTTAAGCATTGGGATAAAATTTTCATGGAAGAGCAAAGCTATTGCAAATATCTTACCAATCATTACATCATGATAAAATACTGCCTTAGAATTTGTCATGGAGTGAAATCAGGTTTTTTGGACATTAGTGTCATTCACAGTAGACTCGTGGTGTACTTCACTGATTACAGACCTGGTTATAAAACTTACTGACCTATTTTGATAACAGAAAACATATGAGCCCTCTGTGTGAGTGAAAAGCACGAGCAAACAGTGTTACGTTGTGCTTTGCCTAAACGGAACACGCTGAACTATGAGTCAGTGTACGCTTAAAATTACTCAATCTGACTGTAGAATACCTACTGATTGACAAGAGGCAGGAAAAAATATTTATTGGATATATCATTGCATACTCTGTCACCAGCCACGCCTTGTTCTACTTGTTATCAGTAATATCTGAAAAACACAGGACATTGGGAAATGCCACTGTTTGGAGGCTGAATACATTTTGTGCTCTGACTCATAGTGTCATGAAGTCCTCAACAAAACCTCTGATCCTAGAAACACAATGCAATGCGGGCTTATTATTAGCAGCTGGGATCTATCCTTTAAGAGAAAATAAAGAGGAGGAAAAAGGCCTCTTGTGTCATTAATGGGGACAGAGTAGTGGGCCCTCAGCCACCTGTGAGCGGGCGAAGAAGAGCAGCTGTTCTTCTGCATATAGGAGTGCTTGTTCCTGCCTGAGCGAGAAGGCTGACTGGCTGGCACGTGTCCCGAGGGGAGCGCTTACGTTAGTGTGTGTGTGGGCGGAGATGTTTCAAGGGGAGATAAACAACAAAAAAAAGCTCACTTAAAAATTCATGCTCCCTCCCTTAATGTTATATTCAGACATATCAAAGTCTGCCTTTTATCAGAACACATGATATAGATTATATAAAATGTAACGGAGCATAAAAACACAATGTAGTCCAATTCTGCTATAAAAATTCCGCACAAGACATAAAATGCTATGACAAAGAGTGATGACTGGATTATAGGTCTATAAAGATGCTTTCAAACAAATGCTCCTCACTAAATGTTCTTTCTTTTTAGTTTGGACATTTCAGTGTTTGCTCAGATACACTGAAATGTCATGACTACGGTATATGATTAAGAACTGAAATTTAAAGATAATTACAAATAACCGTGATGATCTGCATAAATGACATCAACTTTTTTCAGAATTAGTGAGAGGCTTTAGGACCTTGAGGATTAAAAGTCTATTTTCCCATTTAATTTTAACAGCTGTCTGGTGTTGTTAAACTAGCAGGTTTTCCCACAAAGCTATTAAACATAAAACAAAAAAAACCACACCAACATCGTTAGAAGAAAAGATTCTCAACTGCATTTTTCATTTTGTCTGATATGTTTTAAAAGACTTTTCTTTTCTTTAGTGACTTTATCTAAAATTGACATAAAATAGTGATTAATACAAGGCAGCAAACACAAGACAAAACTGTTTGACAATGATAATTTTTTTTTTCACATTGGTTCCGGTCAAGAGGTTAAAACAACTTCGTACTGTCTTAAAAAGCATTCAGTCATGAAATGTATTGCATTCTAGCCCTCTATCCCCTCTATTAATTGGACAACTGAACATCTACACTCTTAAGGTGTAAAATAGAAAATCAGAAGCTTTAAAAACAAAATGGTTATAACATACTGTTATAATGACACAGTGTGTTGACACAGTGACTGTTGTCAGTCTAGGCTAAACCTTGGACCAACCTTTTCTTCAAGGCTAAAGCTTTCATTTCATTAAAACGATTACCTTTGGAATCTATTACATTAAGATAATCTACCTCAACTGAGGAGTAAAACAACAAGGGAATAAAATCAGAATGTCAAATATAACAAATATTCAAGCAGCAATTAATACACAATGCCATCATGCAGGTCATAAAAATAAAATACAAAACAAACAGTTAAAATCAAGCACTGTGTGAGGTGGGACTGAGGTGAAGCAAAAATGGAGTGACGAGTTGGTCTGAGGCAGTAAAAGATTATTGTGCAATGGTGTGAATAGTCTGAGTAGCATCCTCTGCTGGAGTCTTGTCTGAGGTATCCCTGTCTGTTACAGCTGTAGCCGTGTCAGCCACGTCTTCGGCCACATTACGTGGAGCTGCTGGGTCCAGCTCAACCACGTGTAAGGCAGCCACATCCATGAAAAGCCCATGTGTTTCCTTTGTGTTTGGAGCTACCTGGTCCTGAACAACATTTGAAGAAACACTGTTCGCTGCTGTTGCTTCCACACCAGGTTTATCTGTGGCCATGTTCTTTGTGGCAGTTTCGTCTGAGTCCGTCTGGCCAGTCCGCTCCACATAGAAGAGGATGTAGGCCTTGGCTTTTCTCACTGTGTCCTCAGTGGTCAGAGTCACTGTGCTGTCATTGAAGTGGTACCAGTGGCCCTCATGGCTGCCATATGCTGTATAATGCCCTGATCCCACACTGTAAACACACACACATACACACTTACATACATATCACATTGTGCTGTCCAGTTTCATGCAGGATACAAGTGACCAGTGCAAGTGAAGGGAATGCGTTTCTCATTACATCACAGCAAAAGCGCAACAGCACCACCTAGAGGCTACAATTAAAATGACACTATATTTGTTGAGAACTGAGCACATTTACAGGAACTCCAGCACATTTTTCCCCAACAGTATAGGACTTCCATTTTGAGCACCAACTGAGCCAAAATTTTTCTGGACATTTCCCAGAAATAATAGCTGACGTTGATCCTTTGTCAAGTTTTTTTTCTTATTTACATATTACTTAATTATGGTCATTCATTCAATCATTTTCCAAATAGCTTTAATCCTTGGCAGAGTCACATGTTAGATGCAGTCTCTCCCTGTTACCATCATAGTTTATCGTAGGATCGACATATACAGATGATCAACCATTTACTCTCACATACACATTCAAAGCAATTCAGATTGACCAATTCATCTACTAAGGTGCTCAGTGGGAGGAAGGTGGAGTGAGTAAGACATGGGGAAAGCATGCAAACTCAACACAGAAAGGTGGTCGTAACTGAAAATGTTGTGAAATTCTATTTCTTTCATTAAAAAATCTAAAATTTTCTTGTAAGATGAATCCCATGTCCCTAAGTATTACACACATTTAAGGAATAATTGAAATCAATGTACAATTTTGAGTCAAATAATATCTAATTTTCTTGATGGATGGTTCACAACACCAAAACTGTAGATGAAATCCAGAGAAAACCCTGTCTTGTAATTATTTTCAGCATGTGGTGCTTTGACCAAACTTTAAAACAATTTTTATCACATTCTATCATATTTAATAAAACTGACTGTCAATTACTCTGAACAGTAACTGAGCAGCACTAAAAAAATGCACTTATTGCCTTAGAACTCACTAATGTGTCACAGCTACCAGCTCAATAACAACATTTTTATGAGTTTTATAACGGAACACAGGTGTGAAATTTTGCTACCATGGTGACAAATGCTTATAATACACATATTGTACACACAATCAACTCAAATGACCAAGACACTTCAGCATTCTGGTAAAAACAATGAATTGATGAGCAAATGAGAACTAAGCAGATGGTACTTATCCCTCAATATCCTAATGTCAATTATGACTCAGATTCGGGCAGTGTGAAGGCAGCGCTTTTCCAATTACTTAAATTACAATCAAGTATTATCATGTGATTCAACAGGCAGTGAAATAAATAACACAATCTCACAAATGGCAAATGTCCACTCACCCAGATCCATGATGCACCACAACTGCAACCAGGTCATACAGGCAACTTTCTGGTAATGAATTCTCTGGCTGCAATATAAGAGAAAGAGATTAATGCCTCAATTTTTCTGGGTTATTTATTATTTATTTATTTAGCAATGCTCTTTATTTAGTATGCATATTGGACTAAGACATGGAACTTGCTCATGTTTAATATCAGTGTTATTGCAAATACCTGAAATATAGGACGGACGGTAATTACAAGCTTTTTTAATGTGGTTGTATTATATTCTAAGACTGAGTAACTGTCTAACTTTTCCTAAACCCCAACTGAACCAAAGCACTGCAATTACCTCTTAATTAATGTAAACACTGTAAATTAGCATCCTTAGTTGTACATCCTGAATAGATTTGTCATTACCATATAATTAATAGCAATCCACAACATACTTTGTATTTTTTGTGGATTTAATCCAGCAAACTTTTATTACAAACTCCAGGTAAAAAGACAAGACACAGAAATAGTGCAGTGAGACCTTGAGATTAAAAGCATTATCTTTTCTGTAGTAGTATTTATTACTCACCTCAAGTAAGAATCCCCTCATGTCCAGGCCTCGAAGTGGAAACTCCACATAAGTGTCCACTTTATTTCTCAAAAATGCTGTCCAGTGGAACCGTTTAAGGTGCAAACACAAAACCTACAACCAAGAACAAAGCAAGAAACCAGTCAATATTGCAAACTATGTTGTATTTTGACCACATTATAACCTTCTAAGAACAGACAAATGTATTGTGTTGGAGATGAACATGATATAATCTACCCTTGGCAGCTTCTGAATCCAAAACTTCTTGGTGGATTTCTGTCGCTTCTTGCACTTATGGCAGTAGTACAGCTCGGTTTCATCAAGCTCTTCCAGGTCAGTGAAGCTACGCAAGCAGTCTTAAAAAAAAAAAAATAATAATAATAAAATGGAAAAGAAATGTTTAGAAATCCCTTCAGAACATATTAACATAAAAAAACAGCAATGTCTGACAGTGGGGAACAGAACTGACCGGGCAAGGTGCAAGTCGGCCCAGGCTCCTGGTCTTTACTTCTCTTCTGCCTGAACTGGCTGGGAATGTCCAAAGATAGATCTGAGGGAAAAAGAATTAGTCTTACATCAACCAGTGGGAATATCAGTACATCCTCTCATGGGAAATATTAGAGTCCCCAGAAAATGTTTTATATCCTTTCATTTATGTTATTGTAGGAGTAAACTGAAAATAAAAGTATGGGCTTTACACTCACATTATAATATACTGACATTAAATCTTGAGACTGGGAGCAAATATTATTGTAAGCAGCAAGTCAGTAGGTCACTAGACTCCACAACACATTATGTTAAAAGGGAAACAGTTACTGAGCATTCCTTTAACGTATTGTATGTGGTTACTCATTTACAGCCTCCATAAGCCTATGAAACTAAAATAACAGCCCCAAAAAGTAGCTTCATTTCAGCTGTTTTTCCAAGTCAGCTTCAAAATAGTCAGTCTATTGATCTCACGAATATAAATCCTGCTTTAGACACAAAAATTGTAGTCACTTTCACAAGGCTATAAAAGAGTCGCCTCGTATTTGAATGGAAAATGATTTTTCTGTTAAGCACAAATAGATTTTTAAAGACGAGTCACAAGTGCAGCAACTCATTAAAACCTCATCATATGTTGTTTAACTGGTTTCCACCCTTTTACTTTGGTTTTATAATCTCATTTAGTGGTTTATTTTAGGTAATTTTTAGTACTTTTTTTTTTAAACATTTATTCCAAAAGAGTACTGTACAAATGAAATTGTCTTACCAAGAAATGGATCAAACTTGCGAGATTCTGTCCCACATATCAAGCAGTTCACTTCATTCTGCAGTATGCCACCAAAGATAGATGTGATGACACTGGCGGTCCCATTTCTATGAAGAATCCAAAATAAACATGAAGCCATTTGAACCATTAAATTCATGTAAACAACAACATGAGCAAAACCATACACCATTAATCAAAAACAGAATTTTTCATGTGGTCCTGGACTGTGTTCTGACAAGTCTAGCGCACAAATAAATATTACATAAAATCCATCAAAAAAATTTAAACGAGCTCCTTCACCATGTTCACGGAGTATGATCTGTGGAGGCCACAGGAGTAGAGTTCAAACTAACACGCAAAAATGGGAACATAAAAGAAAATATATAACATTACATAATATTCACATATAGCGAAGGAAGTCCAGTGCATGGGCTTGAAGTCAAATGGCTAAAACAGAATGATTCTTACAAGCAGCTTTTGTCCGTGGTTGACAGAATGATGCCATCCTGTGGTGAGACGGGATGTGTTGCTCCATTCTTACTGCACTGGAGCTCCCTGTGAAGGTGGTCTAGCAGGTAACGCATGAACTCATGTGCATCCTGCTGCTGATAGCCCCTGAACACACAAAAACATCCTTAAATAATGTTACTGTAAAAACAGAACAGTTTTAAACATCTTCTACTGCAAAATATGCCTTTAGTCTCACACATCAGCAGAGAATGGAAAAACAAGTTTATTTCATCATGGCAAATTTTCTGCAAGGTGTAGGTTTACCTGAAACTTGGCATGATTTTCCAGATGGCATAAAATAAGGAGTCTGGACTAAAGGCCGTCTGGTTCCCTTGCCACAGGGAACAAAGAGTTTTCCTGAACTCCTCCACCAAGGATCTGTTTAACACAAAGCAACCTGTCATTATGATGCACAGCCTGACACAACACAAGGTTTATTTTTCTTACAGGGCTGTTGTGTTGGTTTTATATAAAGGGAGTGCTCATTTGTTCACTTATATAGCACTTGTTTTGCAGTGGCATTAATATAACATAATATTACTCTGTGATCATTTAAATCAATCAATCCATTATCTTGAACATGTTTTAGAATTGCTCCAGTCGTTTCAGAGCAATGCCCTCAGCTTCTCCCTCCTGAAGAGGACCTTACACAGTGTTTTCCCCTTGGCTGCGGGTGTGGTACATCCTTCTTCCTGCCGTCTTACCGCTGCGCAGAGCCACTGCAGGCAACTCCTTGAAATAACAACTGAACTGCTCGATGTTACTGTCAAAGAAATAAACATATTTCACCAATAATAGATTTAATATGAAAAATAATAACATGCAGCAAACGTGGGTGCTTTTTTTTAAAAAATAAATAAATAAATAAATAATGGCGTCTGTCTGTGGTTCATTTCCACAACATAAACTGTAAAAAAACATTATTTTTGACTCTCTTCAAAGCCCACGACACCATTATATATTATTCTTACATTGAACTCTAAGACATACTATACTATTTATGGCCTCTATCTCATTAATAGACAGTCAAGTACAAAGCAATTACCCAAATGCCTAAATACTGTAACCGCCATGCTCCTTCAACTGCCCTACATTTAATTAAGATCAATCTCTTTGAACTTCAGCTTTCATCTAAATATAATGGTGGGGTTTTTTTCAGTCTACCCTGATCCTGATAGAAATAAAAAGTAATATTGTTTGTTGTCCCATGCATTGCAAATTCTCTTGTACAGCACTTAAGCTTGTATTTTTATGAGCAAAGAATTACACAACAGTCTGGAATGTGATTTAATCATTTATTGGCTTGGGGGGGGCTAGTTTTTAAAGTGCAGCTGAAATGCATTGAAACAAAATGCCAATGACCAGGACCAACCTACATACTAAATGTACAACACATTCTGATAAACTGTCAGAGGAGACCAATATATAGTGAACACATCACGCCACAAAATCTGGCCTCTTACTGTGTCTTGTTTCCAAGCAGCCTGTGTAATCCCCTGACTGTGCCCCAGACTGTATTAATAAAGGATGACTGGTTGTGGGGCCCTGAGTCTCCAGGGGCAGAGCTACTGAACCATGTTACAAACCCAGTTTGCCAACTGCACACCTTATCTGAGGGCAGAGGCTTACCTGAGGGACTGCAGGATGGCATTCATGAAGCATGTGTTCCCTAAATTCCTCAAGCCTGTAGCACCTAAAGCTGCTCCATTCTAGGAAAAAAAATGACATAAAAAAATAAGTACACACATATTTTTTAGTGAATGGAAAAAATCTGAAATAGTAGGACTAAAAAAAGCTAGATTTAAGTTAACATTTAACATAATTTGGATAGTAACTGTTTAGAGTCAGTAATGGCTTTGGTGACTCATGTTTAATTGGAGCTCTGCTTCACTCTGTAAATACAGATTTGTAAAAGGAAAATTTGAGCCATACTTTGTGCAGTAGTACACAGTCATTTGATCTTTTTAAACTGTGGGGGTGGAAACATAGCATAACATACTGGGATACTTACACTGTCTTTCAGCATCTTGCTATCTGGAACAAGGCTTTCCTGAAGTTTTCTTTTTCTCTGTCTGTCACTAATGAGTGCTGAGCTGTAAGAGCAAAACACATTGTACTTTAACTAATGTTATTATAAAACAATTTTCACTTAAGAGGTGAAACGGAGACAAAAGAGTAAAAGCTTAAAATTAATACTTACTTTTCCAAACTCTGCAAATGTTCCCTCACCTTCTGTACTTGCCCGAGCTTGGTGTCGTTGACGACAAAGTCATCACATCTGTAACTATAAATTAATACTGATCAACATCAACATCATACAGAAGTGGAAAAACATTTTGACATTCATTCTGGATGAAACCTGTATTTAAAAAAGAGGAAAAATGGTGATATACATTATAACATTTGAATGTTTGTCGGATCATGCTTGCATTTTAAAATTAAAAAACATTGGTTCCCCGTAACAGTAACCAGTAAGCTTCAATAAATTAAATGTGACAGAAAGAAAAAAATAGTTGACATAACACCTCTACAACCCCTAACAGTTTTTATCATTTAACTTTTGTTGGGTGCCACAGTGAGCCATATATTGGACATAGATGTGCTGGTCACTGATGGTACTCACCAAAAAATACTGTAGTTGCTGCAGTCCATGCAAACTGAATGATGAGATTTCTCCTTCTCTGGTTTTTCACCCTTTTTTAGACTTACACCAAGGACTTGGCTGTCTTCAAAGTGTTTCTTTGCATGTCCATTGACATATCTAATTCCAAAGAGATTTATTAAGAACACACATTGCATTAAACAATACTTTTCACAAAAGTTCTCATACACAATAACAGAAAAACTTCTTAAGACCATACTCATACAGATTAAAGGAGCAGCAATTGAGAGCAAAAAGGAACCTTAATTTAAGATTATTTTGTCAGCTCAGAGCCAAATTTACCTATTACAATAGTAGCAAAATGAACTTTTCAGTATGAAAGACAAAAAAAACTCATCAAAAGCAAGGGTTTTGTATTGCTGTTCCTTTGTGTTGTTATTCATTGACAGAAAAGACAAACTTACCTTCCACAATGAACCATCAGACAGGTAAGGCAAATCCATGGACTTTTATTAGATCTGCACACTGAAAGTAAACACAGAAGCTATTTTAGTTATGAGGAGTGTCATGTACAGACAGAGACAAACAGATCTTTTTTTTACTCTGGTGTCAACTTGTACTTTTCACCACTGTCTTCCACGCAAGAGACACTATCATTGTTATTAGTCTGAACAAATACTACGACATAGAAATACACATATTCAGGTAACAAACTCTTATATAAAGAGTCATTTTAGTAATGTACGGGAATCATATATTTCTCCTACCGTTACAGCACCAGGAGGACGGAGTACCGTTAGGGAACCTGGAGGAGTCAAGCCCAAAGCTCACATTTGAGTTCAGATGAGGGCACTCCATCACTTTTTAGTCCCGAAAAGGTCCGCTAACGTTAGCCAGCTGCACAACAACAAGGGTACCGAAGACAAGGAGGCAAACAATAGTCAGCTAATTAATCTAAACTAGCTAGCTAACCTAGCTGCCAACTAGCGTTACTTCTGTCCACTACCGCACGTTTTTCCGTCTTTGCTAACACGTTTGATAGTGAATATATGTTCAGCAGAATTTCAAGATACAGCACTTTATAGAAAATGTAAATAACGTTATTTCTTCGCCAGCATATTGTGAATTACAACTACAACGTTACCTTAGGTGTATAAAATAAAGAGACTGCAGGCGTTTGCCACAAACAAATGGAAATAACTTGCGGAAGTGACGTCAACTCTGCCGGGTCGGCGTTAAAGAAAACAAAGATGAAAAATTATTCTGGAGATACATCAAACTACTTCCGTCTTCGTTTGAATCCTAAGACGGCACCGACCCGCTCTGTTAGTTTTACATTTAACTTACATTCTTTACTTGTTTGTTTCACCTCATTTGGTCTGTTCTTTTAAGTGGAAACTCTAACCCTGAACTCAATTAAGCCGCAACCTGAAGCATTACCTGGTTAGAAGTTGCTCTGCAGTGCGCATGCGTGTTTTTGCTTCCTTGATTCCAGGCAATGAATTCTCTCGATGAGTTAAATGTGTTTGTTATGTTTGTTAAAAAGCATAGTGAATGTTTTAATTAAGGAAGGAACCATTAAAGACTGTTTTGTTTTGCGGTTCACGTTATTATATAAGATGTGACCAGTGCCAAAGTATAAATGTAAAATGATCAGGCTCCCCTCCCCCTAATCCCAAAAAAGTAATATCTTTTGCACAAGTGACTTAAATGACCTAGTTCCCCAAAAATATTGTCTTGTGTGAATTTGTATCTTGTGGGAACAAGATAATACCTTACACGGACACAATAGTATCTTAGGCAGTTAGATATTAGCTTGTGCAAAGAAGTTATTGTGTGAATAAGTTATTATGTTGTCAGAGTAAAATAATTTCTTGTGTGAACACATGATTTTCTTGATATACTATTCTTGTGGGAGCAAGATGTGTGACTTAAGAAACCCCATAGACTATGAATAGTGCACTGTGAAAATACCACATACAAGCAAAAGTTGTGCATTCTAAACCACATTTTAAGTTAAAATTCTGCATGTATTAACATGCTATCACTTTGCAGGATAGGTCCCTCAGACTAAATGCATGCAGCAATTACATTCTTTACCATTGACACTATGACAATACAATATTAATTGTTAAAATGCTAGGTATGAAATCATATGATGTTTAACTGGAATATGTTCAACAGGTTTATACAATAAGCCAGGTGATCATCTTTATGTCTGTCAACTCTGGGGTTTTATTACTATATTTAATTATCTTACAGCAAAGTTTCACTTCCCTGTGTTCCACACCCACTGATATCACATAACACTGGCACAACCCAGTGCTTACTTTTGCAGATAAACCACAGAATACCATAAAATACTAGATTTTTAGCTGTTGTTAAGTTGCTGCTAAAAATCTTGAGTATTTGCAGATGTTTTTACTTGTGTAATTCGATGGTAGAAATTCATTCTTTTATAAATTCATCAAAATGTTATGTACAAAATGGTTTGAGCAGAGTAAACACAACAGTTACAAACATTCTTTTAATCAGAATATTACCAAAGCTCCACTGTACAAAATCATGTAGACATACAGTTTGTAAATTTTCAAAATGTGCAGTTCTTTAAAATTCTTTTTCCATTTATGTCTGGCTTTTACATTTACATTCAGTCAAAGTTGGTGGTTTTACAAGAGGCTTATGAACAGTATCCATCCAGTTGTGTTTGGTCTGACAACTACACACAACAAATTGCAAAAGAAATTGTTTACACACTGATAACTAAAACAGTACAAAAGTACAATGAAAAGAAGGAACTACTGTCTTTGGCAACAACATTTAACAAGATTTTTTTGTTTTTTTGTTTTTTTTAGTATCACTAAAGAGATAATTAAGCAATTGATATTGGTATGTAAAACACCTTCAGCGCATAATTCTCAGGTATATTCCCTATATTTTCACCAATTTTAAATACAGCTAAATAAAGCACTTCACATTATATAGTTTAATATTAAGATAATGAATATGACAAAATATGAACAGATGTTTATATTACATACTTAAATGCAATTAATGCCACATTTTTTTGCCACAATTCACAATGGCTATTTTATTTGGTGCATAAAATGTGAGAATAGTGAGAAATGTCTGTTATAATGTCTTGGATCCACATGCTATTTAATCCTCCAAACAGTTAGAAAGCCACATATATTTATTTCAGAATCAAATTAAGCAAAGAAAAGTCTGAAATATGAAAAAAGATCATTTTTTAAAATCATCTATAAGAAAATGTAGAATAACGCTCCAAGGAAAAAACTACCACTTGAACATTCCTTCAAACACATATTACACAAGTTTAACAGTTGTAATAGCTGTTAAGTGTCAGGGACCCAAGTCTTGAGCCTTCATGGCATGTCCTCTCGCTCTTGAAGAGGTAGGTCAGACTGCTGTTCTTTACTTCTCCCTGGTGCCTTCTTCTCACCTTTGTTTTTCCTGAAAACACACACATGCAATCAATATAATGACAAAAAGTAATATTTTAAGTAATGTTATTTAGATGTTCAGATGAAAATAGTCTTACTTTGACTTCACTGTCAGGACAATGACAGTTATCAAGATGGCTGAAACAATGACTGCCAGCAAAACTCCACAGATGATCGCTGTGAAGAAGGCAAAGTTGGAAGAGGTGGAACATAAACATAATGAACAATAAAACAGCAGTGATAGTTGTGTGTAAAAAAAAAAAACAGGCTTGTTTTAAAACAAACAACCCCCCCAAAAAAAATGCTTTGCTTCAAATGACTATTACTATTTAACAAAGTAAAACATGTTGCTAATTAGTTTGTGTACAGCCCAGACCCTTTGCCACACTCTGTATGTGTCAACTCACCAATTGGAGTGTCTGTCTCTATGTCCTCATCTATATTTCTGTCATCTAAAAAACAAAACAATGAACATCAATATATTCTGAAAAATGTTTTAAAGCATTTTTAATACTGTTAAAAACAGTACATAATAATATTATGACATGTTATAACTGCTTAACAACACTGAGCATGAGGAACAGATTTGCACACACCATGGATACCATCACAGGTGGCGTTGCAGGTGCCTTGCTCAAGAAATCGGTTGCCGTTTCCATAGCAACCGGACCAGTGAAATTTCCTGCATCTGTCATAAACAGAGTCGTAGTAGTATCTCAAATACCTTCCACTGCAATTACCATTTACCTTGGGGAAGTGGCAAGCTTTGGAAGCTGTGAAGAGGACACATCATTCTCATTATTTGAGTGGAAATAGTTGTAGTTTATTAAAGTAAAAGACACAAAGGATACTGATTCTGTTTAAAATGTCTAGCTATTCACACAACAGAGTATCAGATCTTTATCAGGCCACTTGTAAAACTATGGTGTACAGTATATTCCTTTCCACTTGTGTCACTTTTTACCACTAGGTGGCGCATGGCTACTGCTCCATTCTAACGCCGTCACTACAGCTTGTTAAGACACTGCAGTATGAAATTCAAGGATAATTCATCATCATCTAGCTATATTAAACTGCTTAAGGTGAATCACAAGACGGACTCATTCTTTTCCAGTGTCTTTTTCCATAGTCTGCCTGGTCATAAAACTGCCTCATTTGTTCAGGTCATGTTCCAAAGTCCTCGAGAAACAGCTACAATCTACCTCCAGGGTGTCTTGGGAGTTTCATTTGAGCTTTTGTATATAAGCAGTAAAGGTCACAGACTTACCATCCATGGGGTAGATGTTTTCTGCATTGACTGAACAGTTTCGTATACATTCTCTTTCATTGGTGAAGCGGTTGGCGTTCCCTCCTTGGCCTTTGTATATGAAAGGACTGCACTTGTCTATGGCAGGATCATAATACACAGCAAATAGGAAGGATGTGCCTTCACCTTGATCAGCAGGCAATTTACAGAAATCTGTTGAAAAGAGTAAAGGAGAAGGTGGATGAGTTTTAACTGCAAAAGGCCTGAGTTAATGTATGATTGTTTCACTGTTCCATGTTTCAGTGGAGGTCATCCACAGATACCTGTAATCACATGAGTAATGTTTAACTAACATCATCTGCAGAGACCCACTCCCTCTTTTTATGACAGCAATAAAAACTATCGTCTGTTTTACACTTTCTGTTCTACCGCCCTTCATAGATTTCACAGAAAGGAAGTGCTTTCCAACTGTCTTTGTCAAATTTCCATCAAATAAATTTATATTTTTCCTCAGAATAAAATGACAGACTAATCCAGGATGCTCCACAATTTGCAGTTTCACCACTGATGTACACAGTAGAGATGCATTTACAGACTGACATGCTTACAAGAGTCAGACCCAGACAGAAATGACCTCAGTGTTTAAAACTTGAGAATTATAGCGGAAGGAACCATCCAGTCAGCTTAACACAATCATTAGCATTGTGTAAATAACATTTCTGAGAGAGTAAATTTAAAGTAAATACTATTGTAACAATTCTGGTGACGTGTAACACCAATTATTGTTGTCTTCTGTTGCAAGTCTCAACAGAGATGTACTAAAAGCTCAGTCCTGCTGAGAGATGCATTATACAAGTATAAGTATAATTAACTAAAACATTTTCCACCCACTATACAGATGACTTACTAAAGTGTATTAAATTCATCTTCACTTATCCTTAGTTCAGCTCAGTTGTCATTCTTGTAAGTTTTACAAAAAAACTGAAATGCCAAACGCTGTGTTGCTATAAAAGAAGTCAAGGTTAAGCCTGATTTCTTTGATTTTGTTTCAGTTAAATGAGAAATGTAGTAGCAGGTAAATACAAAAAACACAATGCTTTTGCAAACAAAAAGACTAGTAATACCTCATGTTCAGGAAAAGACCTTATTATGTTTCAGTAATGAAAAGGTCTGAGCTAAGTGTGCATTTCAAATGTAATAACTTAACTCTGTTTTTTTTCTAATTAACTATAATTAAAGAAGTGAGCATTTTTACCTTGAGTACTGTGCTGATCACTAATGTGAAGCACAGCAAAAGCTATTCCAAAAAACAGCAGGTGCTTCATCTTGCTGCCTGTCTTTGTGGCTTCTTTCCTGGAGTTAGTGACAGTTGTAAACTACAGAGGGCGAGGGTTTGTCTCCGCTGACCTTTGGACCACACCACACTAATGGTGACACCTAATCGAAATAAAATTTAACGGCAGAAACAACTCTTCCTCATTTTATTACTTATGTTATAGGTAAGAGGTGGGCGATTGCATTTGGGTGTTACTAGATGTAACCAACACAGTACAGAGTATAAGAAGTATATGCTGTAAGAGGGTTTGTCATTGTCAAGTGTTGAATTTGAAACAATGTCATATTCATTCATTCATTTATTCATTCATTCATTTATTCATAGGCCTATATATTGTCATTAAGTGTAATAAGTCACCTCAAACTGTATATACATAGAAATACACATATCTTACTTCATATTACAGTCTTTTGCCTCCTATTGGGGTTATGCACAAACAATCAATTAGTCAGTAAAAATATTCATCTTATTAAATAATTTTTTATTTTGGGTGGGAGGACATTTATGTTTTACTTTATAGAAATACAGAACTAATGTTGATAGCGTTGTTTATGCCCAAGAGCTGGGTGTCTTAAGTAAAGTCTGTCTAAGTGTTTAAAGTTATGTCATGACTAAATGAATTATTACATTGACTTGACTCTACATTTTAATTACATTAAACTCTGTTGCTTATTAAGTCAGACATATTCCTCTTTTTATTTTATTTATACACAAGATATCTTTTTTTATGGTCTTGTCTTTTTATACTGTGCTCGTAATGTAGAAACAAGGTGAGGTGTCATTTCATCACTTATACCATCATGCTGATATGTCTGAATAATACCAATGTGTGGGCCTCTTTCATCTAAAACAAAATGATGTAATCTGTGAATAACTACAGCTCATGTTACTGCTTTTTTACTGTAAAGATTTATTATTTTTTCAAGACAGAAAAACAGAAGTTGTGGATAATATTTGATTGTTTAAAGCAGAAAGACTGCAAGAGACCCACCTGTGATAAGACTTCACCTCCAAATACATGCATCATTAGCTTGTAGTAGTGTGTATTGAACACAGAGGAGCGATATACTCCAATCCATTTTCTACACTGTTGCCCTTCAAGGTAGAATAATTTAGTTTTCAGGCACAGTCCTCTTTTTTATTCCTATACACATCAGTAATCACCTTTAACCAGGTGTAATGATTACATACTGAGTCCCAGTTACACTTAATCAAGAATATTATTACAATCAAATCATGAAAAGAGGTAAAAAATATTTGAATCCAACTTTATAGGAAACAGTGGTGGGAGGAGATTTATGTTTTACGTCAGAGACACTGTTTCTGCCCAAGAGCTAAGGAATTAAAAGTTGTTTTTTTTTTTTGTTTCGTTTTTGTTTTTTTTTTCATGTCACGAATAATCGATTAATTGGCTTAAAATGGCCAGATTAGATTTATAGATTTTACATTTTAATTGCATTATTTAAAAAAAAAAAAAAAAGGTCTTGAACAGAATCAGCGTGGGTTTTGTTTGTTTACCTGTATTATCTTAATGTGAATTATTGAACATTGCACGGAAAATTGGATTTAAAAAAAAAAACAAAACAGTAAAGATCAGTTTTTCTGAAAGCTTAGAATAATGGTCTTTTTTTTTTTTTTTTTAGATTTTGCATAAATAAAAGCGTTTCCAAAGTTTTCATCAGGGTCTTAGATAATGATACCTGTCCGGTTCTGTGTCACCTGTGTAAATAACCCACATAAACCACTTTAAAGAGCGTGTCGTGCGCTCCGGCTGGGGGGTCAGACCGGCGCACTTGTTCCCCTTCAGCCGTTTTTCCCGCATCCTCGGTCCGCGGGTCCTCTGATGTCCCCCCTGACATGACAGATGCGGTCTGCGCCTGGATGCGGTCCGTCTCCCCTGGTGAGCTGTCACTCCACTGACCAGATGACTCTGGTTTTGGAGGCTGGTTTTGTTGTTGCTCTGACGTCATTCCGAGCTACAATGAAGCTGACAACATGAGTATAAAAGCCGGTTTGAAGGCTGGCGCTCCGGTGCTCCATGATCCAGCTCCGCACCGGGGTTACAATCAGGCTGACACACCAGGGAGGGATCAAGATGCTGTTTCTCAGATTCACACTTATTATTTTACTACAACTGACTTTACTCTCCGCACTGCATGGTAAGCTCCTTGATCAGAAAGTTTGGAGGCACTTCTAGATTTTATTTTCGGCTGATGATGCTTCATGACAGGTGTCTGATCCATACATCCACCTGCACGTGAGGAAAAAGACTTGACATAGGCTATAACATCTAATTTCATTTTATCCGTTTGTTTTATTCATGGGGCCAAATATTTATGGCTTTTTTTTTTTTTATAAACCGTGACAAAATATGTTTTTCTCTCTGTTTCAGCTGCTAAATGGACCTACAGTGGTAAGTCACATAAACCAGTAATTCAGATCACACTTTTATCATCATTTATTCTTGTTTTCTTTAACTCTGCATGTATGAACAAACCAAGAAGACATGTATTTAACTGTATGCTTTGATCAGTCCCAGTTACCCCCAATGCTGCATTAGCTATCTGAGCTTTCTAATTCAATCCTCTGAAAGGCAGCGGCTGAGTCACAGAAGAAGTCATTGTTGTTGTTGCCCCACAGCAGTGCTTTGAACTGTCAATAGGATGCCCAAGGCAAATGTGAGCACAAAATAAGAATCAGGGCTTTCTAATGAAGAGGTCAAACCCCTTTATGGCCCGTCTTTGACCTCCTTACTTACTACTGACATCCTCCCATCACCTCATGCAGCTGCAGAGTTTATTATGGACTCTGCAATAATTGGCTGAATGCATTTCTCTCGTGCCTTAAGGTCAACTGGAAGGGACTTCTTGAACCATGACAATCTCTTATATAAACTGTGCTCAGAGCATGACCTCTTGTGCCACTGCTTTTCATACCTCTGTTGCATTCAAGGAATGTTGGAAAAAATAAGAAAGCAGGTGAAATAATTGATGCAATACACTGCATTTATATCTCTTCTTTTTTTTTCCAGACAAATATATGCTTTTGTCTCTTTCAATCTTCGTCCCATTTAAGGCAGCTCTGGTGTCCAAATACCTACCTCTCTGCACAGTAATTTATGGTCAAATAATTATACTTAGAGGAAATTATACTTGCTTAATATGGAATTTTGAGAAAGTGCTGTTAATGCCAAGCCACTGCTATAATAAAAACAGCGGCTTGGCATTAACAGTAACAAATTGCCCTTTATAGCAGGTGCTGATTTCATAACTGTGGAAATTTAGACAACAGAAAAACACAATTGGAGGAAGAAACTAAAGAGCAAAAAAGACTGATCCAAAGAAGCAGTAAGCAATGTTCAAATAGTAAATAGTTTGAAAACAGAAACAAACATAAAAAAAAGTTTGAGCCACTTTGATACAAGAAAACAGTAGAATAACAGTCTTTTATTGCCTACATGGGTACCATCGATAACACATTTCATCAAGACAATTTTTTTCTTTAATATTGAAAACAGAAATCAGGAAAACATTAACTTTTTAGCCCTTCAGTATTTTCTTTCACATCATGCAACATATACAGCTCTGTGAAAAAATAAGACACCTCTCAAGACCTGAACCTGGTCAAAAAATGTGATCAAGACTAAAAATCTGGCTCATTCTATCAAATATAGTAAGATAAGAAATACTTTATAGATCCTCCCAAGGGGGGATTCAAATGCCACAGTAGCATAAGACAAGAAGCATCAAATACAATTAAAAAAAAAAGAGAAAGATAAAACATAAAAATTGCCAGTGAATAAAACTGACATAAATGTAATAATAATAATAATAATGTGACAAGTGTGCTGAAAATATATTTCTGAAGTCTTTCCAAGTCAATTATATTGTCTAAAAATTCCTTAAAAAATAATTTTCTGCAAATAAATGCTATAAATGGAAATTTGTATATTTAGAATCTGGGAGAAATATTGTGAGCAGATCCTAGAGTAAATAAAAATGTACCAGTGAATGCTAAATTTCTTCCGGTGGTCTCTAACTCCTTCCAGACCTAACATACCTTGACAACACACTGGAAAAGTTTATGACAGAAAGGAGCTGTAAAATGTAAAATGCCCTTCTAAGTGCAGCGTGGTGGATTTCTTCGTCTGTTATGGCAAAACCCTCAAGAGGCCTTGTCATAGTCAGTAGTTGTGAGAGCTGGTAGCACTTTCTGTTGACGGGGGCACAGCTGAGTCATGCGATTTATCTTCACCTCAACACTCCACCCTCTGGCACTTGACAAAACAGAGAGCACTACCATGGGAGTACAATAAATGAGGATGGTGAGGTTGGCTGTTTATCATCCCACAGTTTTTGTTTTTGGACCATTGATGTTAAGTTACCCAAAAAAATAACATATAAATCTTCTCATTTAAGATTCTTTTTACATAGAAGCTTCCTATTTAAAACATTACCGTAGTTCTATGTCTGTTCTACCCGGGACTGCCAAGGGTCCATCAAAGGCCACCGAAGGCCATCATTAAAGGGCACATTGGGTCTAATTAAAACAGCAAATGAACTGGACACTGAGTAATTATATCCATAAGAGTAACCTTTTTCTTATTACAGAGAGGGTTTGCCTAGGCTGACCTTTGAGTTTTGCTTCAAACAAGTATTCAGTGATTTCACAGCTTCACTTGATGCCCTTTGGCATGTCCTGTACAGTTCATCCACTTTTTTAAATTTGTTTTGGGACAAGACTGTTGGGGATGTGGATTCATGCTGTATCATTCCTATTTAATGATGGTCAGCTGGCAGATGGTGAATGGTGAATTTTTAAATGATTTGTGGCTCAATAATGAATATGGGGCAAATGTACAGAAGTGCTGACAGAACTGGTTCACTTGGTGCCTTTCATGGCATTTTCTGTGTCACTACACAATACTTTTTTCAGACATATTCATCTCAAATTAGCTTCACTTTAAGCATCAATGAAAAGCTCAGTATGGATCCTAACACTGTGGTCAACAACTCCAGTCATCAAGAACTTCCTGATTTTATTTCTTCCATTCAGTTTCAGTTTCAGTTAGTTTTGCAGTAACATTTTTTTTGCACCTTTTAGTCTTTTCAGCTCATTTGTGCCTCATTGCCTCCTCAGACATGCCATTGAGAGACACTCAGCTGAGGTCACTTTGTAAACTGCATGACTTGATCTGCAAATGTGGCCATTTTCAGTGTCCTGTGCTTTATAGAAACCTCTCATTTGGAAAGAGACAGTGTTCTCACTGGCTCTCCCTGCAAACAGCCTGGTTCTCATTCTCACTGCCTCTAAAAGGGCCAAGAGTGGAGCCATGGGCCTCTCCCATACCAGCTTGTACATATAAATACTTCAGTTTGATTGTAGATAAAAAAGTTCAATGCTCCTTTTTGGAACCATCCCTGTATACAACATCACTGTGGGCTACATTTTGATGACATGTCCAATGAAAAAGAAGCCATGTAGTACTTGAAAAGACATGTGGTTTATTCTTTTTGAAGTTTTGTGAAGCAAAACTCACTTTTTGGATGATGATATACTCTAAATGTATCATCACTAAATAGATTAAAAAAATGTCCTTTCCATACTAACGATGTTTTATTAGTCTTAATACAGTCTATTAATGCTTTTACAGGACCAGAGGGAGAGCACCACTGGTCCAAGAATTATCCATACTGTGCAGGAGCGTTCCAGTCTCCAATAGACATCAAGTCAGACCTGCTGAGGTTCGATCCAACGCTGCGTCCTATTGAAGTTCACAACTACAACCTGTCACCCCATGAACAGCTTACTCTGGGAAATAATGGACATTCTGGTGAGCAAACAAACAATATATCATCAGTGTTAGACATGAAAAAAAAAAACAAAAAAAAACATGACAATGCATAGTCTGTGAAATGAAACGTGCATTTTAATGTCAGCTTGTCACAGGTAACAAGGTTGTGTATCAAACAAGTCAAATATTTAACAACAGAGGCAGTACACACTATACTTTGCTGGGCTCAGGACATAAACAGTATATGAATATGTTGAGAGATACTCAACTTATTCATTAGGAATGATCCCACATAAACATGGAGGAGTCTGTTCTTTCTGTGGGACCTAATTTCTGGGTCACCCTAAAGAAAATGATAGGAGGATCTTCTTTCTAGATAAACCACAGCAATTTCATATAATCACTCTCTTATTATCTCTGCTGTCCTTTCACTCGAAGAAAAAAGCTCCACGTCTGGGAAAATATGAGTGAAGATTAGTCAGCTGTAGTCCTCTGAGCTGGATCCGTTGCATCTTAACATTTTATATCCAACAATGACTGATTTATGACAGTGTTGGATGTTACTGCTAAATATAGAAATCAGAATGAAGATGATGACTGTGATTAGACCAGAAAATTAGAGTTTGATATAAGGATCATACAAAGGATTTACATGTGCTGGACTCAGTCACTCATTACTGTCATATTTAATTTCATATATTTTGCTTCTGTACGGTGGTGTGTGTGAGGCATTTAAGGGCAATAATGTTTAACAGCAGACAATTTTGTCTTAAAAAAAACTCTCCATGATAAAGATTTCTCTGACATTTGAAGCCATGAAAACCAAGATTAACTAAGGCGTTTCATGGGAGATTTAAGCGGCTTCAGTTGAGCCAAACATGCATGTAGTATGTGTTTTGTGTTGGTTACAACTCAATTATTGTCGCTGTAATCCAGCAGCCACCAGCACACGGCCTGACCAGACAAATGCTTATTTTGCATACATGACGGACCTCAAACCTCCAAGCTGAGAGGCATCATCAGTGTGATGTATGTCTTAAAAAAGCTGACAGAGGTGTTTCTCTTATAAACATTCATCAAACAGTGACGAACATGTGGAAGGGAAGCAACATAAACAC
The DNA here is from genome assembly GCA_037367295.1 of Apogon hyalosoma. Classification (NCBI taxonomy): domain Eukaryota; kingdom Metazoa; phylum Chordata; class Actinopteri; order Kurtiformes; family Apogonidae; genus Apogon; species Apogon hyalosoma. The sequence continues at coordinate 15,520,619 of JAPQRP010000025.1, forward strand.
TTAACACATGGGTTTTAACAGTACATAAGCGGTCCACACTGACCTCATCAGTTGATGTTTCATGTTGTTGTTTGCTTGCCGGACTATCGTTTAACCTGTTTTGTCATGTGATGAGAGGGTGTGTGTCTTTTTCTTAACAGTGCAAATCTCACTGCCCTCCAAAATGTACATCTCCAGCCTGCCTCATCGTTACACTGCAGCTCAACTCCATTTCCACTGGGGCTCGTCCGGCAGGCCTGCAGGCTCTGAACACATGGTCAACAGTAAGCAGTATGCAGCAGAGGTAAACAAAGCAATTCAGCACTTATTATTACTATGTCAAAGGTAAATGAGTGCTTAATTTTCTTGGTCCACTAGTTTCAATTATTTCTAGCATCAGGTGACGACATGTCTGACCTCATAAGGTGACATTTGATGGACAGAAGAAGCAGAGCCAGCGACATCCTTCAAAATTCACAGACTCTGCTTGAGCCGAAAAGACCCTGCATCTGCATATTTCTGTTCCAGTTTCTTGACAGTGTGGCAGACATTGAATTTACGTACACCCTTCAGACAGTCTCAGAAATGCTTAATGTGCATCTTTTCCTTCATTGAGAGTTTACAGTACAGTTCACTGCTTGTATAAAACACTGTAATTAAATATCACTTTATAACATTAACCAAGTTGTGAAACAGGCTACTGTAAAAAGACATCATTCACACAATGCACAATAAACCCACTGAGGTTATGAATAGATGCCAATTACTGTAATATCATAGTATTGTTTTCTAAAATAATCATCCCATTGTCAGACAAATTAGGTTATTTTATCACTTAGTTGCACATTTGACAATGCAAAGCCTTAATTTCGATCCATCTCAGAATGGACAGTATGACAGCGTGTCTTCTTTCTGTATGGTTTTAGGGGATTAGAGTACCAGACTATTATATGCTTTGGTTTTCCACCACCTCTGTAAAGGAGTGGCTGTCTGTGCTATTTAATGTGTCAAGCTCTGTAAGCAGTTTTCACACACTTGTTTGCAGAGTTTCCTTTGGTACTTGAAGTTAAACAGATGATTTACCAGTAAAATGTAAGAGTCTCTTTCATGATATAAACAAAATAAGAGTCTTTTTTTACATAATATCACATTATGGGAAGAAGTTGAAATGGTTGCAACCTGTGTGCATTTATGTGCCCATGGCCCAGCTGCTCCAGAGCCACATATAAGGTGCTGTGGTTTGACCTGAGTTTCTCAGTGGACACGTCGAGAGCATGCATCTTTTCAAGTCTCTCCAGACTCCTGAACCACAGTTCCTTGATGACATGTTGTTTCAGAGGGATGGAATGATGGGAAATTGAACATTTCCCCAAAATAGTGCAAAAGTCTACCTTAATTACCAACATAGTGAATACAATAACGTCATGTTTTGTTTGAATGACTGGGACCAGCCTTACACAACGTTGTCAACAAAACAGCTGACTGTCTGGTATCTCCTTTATTCACTGCAATAGACTGATGGCTGTTGTTCATTTTTACTGTTTTCCACGAACTTTTGTTATAGACTTTTCTCCACAGCTTCATCTGAACACCTCAGCACCAGAAAATCCAATTCTATTCACACCTACTGGCCAGTGACAACAGAGAGTATGAAAATTAATGTCAGAAAAGAAGGATAAAACAAAAAAGAGAGGAAGCTTGGAAAAATCCATTTTCATTTTGTAGAAAATGTAATGTAAAATTGGGTTAAAAAGCAACAGAGTATTGTGTTGTGTTAAGAATAGATTTATTAGATATATAATTTATGTTTTTTTTTGTAAAGGAGTCCTAATTTTCTATTTTGTTCACAGATGCATGTTGTACACTACAACTCAGACAAGTATCCAAACATTTCCATGGCTGTGGACAAATCTGATGGCCTGGCTGTTTTGGGTGTTCTGTTTGAGGTGAGACTCTGTGGGGAGGAACTTCAGGCAAAGCTGTGACTATATGTGGTGTAAACACATCTATCTAACAGTGTTTTTCAAACAGGTTGGTGAGTTCAATCCAGTTTTTGAACAGTTCCTGAAATTCATCAATGGCATCAAATACAGGGGTAAGTTAAAAATGACCTCACCTGCCTTTTATTGTTATGTAATGTATGTAAATCACATTGTGATAGTAAAATGAGCTCTGTTTTTCATTCTAATTGACAGATCAGAAAGTGCAGGTGCCTGGTTTCAACATCAGAGCGCTGCTACCTGCACGTTTGGATGAATATTATCGCTATGATGGCTCACTCACAACCCCTCCATGCTATCCTAGTGTGCTATGGACGCTCTTCAGGAATCATCTGACAATTTCTCGCAAACAGGTGCCTCCTAAGTTTAATTTTGCCTACATGTTTTTCGGTATAAGATTTTTTTTTTTTTTCAGGAAAAAGTGCAAAAAAATGTTATGTGGAATGATGTTTTTCTGCTTTTGTGTTGTCTCAGTTTATGTCCTTGGCAACAGCCCTCTACTCCTCCCATGCCCAAGACTCAGCCCCTGTGCCTTTGAACGGCAACTACAGGAAACCGCAGCTCATAGACAACCGCGTTGTCCTGGTATCTTTTAAGGAGGGTAAGTATGGTCTTTAAAACGAGCATGCTTTCTTATTGGCGTATGAAAGCAAAGGTCACATATATGACATTGCTCCTGAAATGCTCTATAATGGCTGAAAGACAGGTTTGGTTGAATTGTTGGCATTTTTCTTCTTCAAAGCACATGGCTGTCACGCTGGCTTTTGCTTGTGGTATCTGCTGCTTGTGTTTGACTTTTTATGCTAATATCTTTCTCAACCATCTTAAAAGTTGATGGACTTTGATGAGCTCATTGAAAAGTAGGCCACCTTTTAAGACCAAACAAATTAGCCAATGCTTTGACATACTGAGAAAATCTGCATCCCTTAAATTTGTCTTTAAAGGATTACTTTTATGTGGTTGACTGGTTTACCACACTGTATGGTATTCAAGGCCATATAGTGCGGTATGAATCTGCATGTCTCACTCATTTTCAAAGCTTTCCTTCCGATGCTATCCTTCTCTAAAGGTAGCCTACATCTGTTTTGACATGGTGATGTGGTATAAGCTTTAATGAGCAGCATTTAGAAGGCGATGGCTTGTGCTTTTAGTGTGTCACTATGGGCAGTGCTGTCGCATGGATGTGAAGACCGAAAATTGTTCCAAGGAATATCTCACAAACTGGGATGTTTAACAAGCTGTGACTGCCTCTGTGTCCGATGTAGGCAGAGGACTACATGGTACTCTTACAGTCACATCTCCACACATGAGGAAGCAAATCATTCAGCAGCTGCTTGTGGGTGACCTAGCTGATCTAGCTGATGAAGGACTCTATCAGCTCCTACCAAGTGGCTTGGAGAAGATCTATCCTGGCAAGAAGAACAACCTCAAGAACCAGCAAAGTGGGAGTGTGTCCAAAACCAAACAGCAAATGCTGAATCCATCTATGTGGAAGAAGAGCCAGACCAACCGCTCTGTGGGAAAGCTAGGGCTGGCTGAAACGCCACTGTGCTACGTCTCACTAGAGCACAAAGTTTTCCGACAACTCAAACAGTCTCACGCTGAGAATCAAATAGTTCAGGCTCTAAGAGATGCAGTTTTTCCTGAGCTCAACTTCAAGAGCTACCTGGACTGCAAGTCTGACCTAGCCCTCCCAACTATCAGACATCTTCTCCGCGGGAGGCCAACAGATGAAGCTTTTGAATTAGACCGCTCTTTGACAAAGGCATTGATGAACCAGGGGAAGCCTTCCACAGCAATAAAGAAAACAGTGCCAATGACAAAATATGGGAGTCTCTCCCCTGTTCCTGTTCCCAGGAAACCACACAGCCAGGGTTATCCACATCCATGGCTTTTGCCAATGGAGTGGGAAGACTAGAAATATTCTTGGCATTCTGAGACTCACAGTATGTCCGTTTTTCTAGTACACATCATTGTGTGAAAGACTAATTTAAAGTGATGCCCTGCATTCTCTGTCTGAGGTTCCATCTTCTTCATACAGGCATATTTTAATATATTAAGCTTTCTAGTACGTGCACATAATTCTAATACAGCTTTTATCACAATAGCACAATTGTTTGATTTAATCTACTGTAGTTACTATTTTTTGCAGATAGAATCCATTGCCTCTAGTCACTGTGCTGGGTACTGTAAGATTTGAACATGTGGAACTGTCATGAAATCAGCAAAAATGAAAAATGTATGACAATGAGCTTAAGGGTTTTTGTACTTCTTTGCTAAATAATGCTAAAGATAACAGCAGCAGAGGCGAAACTGTTCCATCCATTAACGTTTCATGCTTAGAGATATATGACTGTATGCACAGACCTACATGTAGCACACAGACCGCCTGGCAAGAAACATGTATGGTGTTATACTGTATGCCAAGTTTAGTATGGTAAATATGGAGCTATACTAGTAATTACTGTAATTCAGCTAAATGAAAAGAATTTGCTAAAGCTTATGCACTTTACATAGCGTTCCTGTCTTCTGAACATATTGTGCTCCCAGAGTGCAGCCACATATACAGTGATTTTCAATAAAAGAGTTTTATATGAAGCATACATGACCGATCTCTTTCATAATGAATTTGCACCTTTCACTCTGAAGTCATATCATAACTAATGATATTATTTTAAAAAAGCATTTTCCCTCTTGAATCATGTCAACTGTTATATTATAATTAAAATGTAAGGAAAACAGTGTCATCTCTGTGTTGGATCCCAACACATGTCCCAGTGACTATATTATTTATGAAAACTAAAATCTGTAATTCTTAAACTCTAATCTTCTTACAGTCTGTTGAAATGTCAGTAATAAACAGTTTAATAAGCAGGTTAGACTGATTGTGAAGGTCGTTTGCAATAGACAGCTGACATTTAATCATTTCAGGTTAATGACATCATCAGAAAAGGTCCTTATTGAAATGAATGTAACCGATTAAATCTTATCCCTAAATGTCTGTTAAGTAGGTAGATTTCTCTGTTAACTGCCACCTTTTCCTCTTTTTACTCAGCTGATCTATCTTGGATGAACACTGGTATGTGTCTTTGGGTTTATATTGTAAAATCAGTTGTTCAATCATCCTCCTGTTGTTGGTCATTAACATTTCCCTTGACTTAAATTTTACCTGTGTATCTGTGAAAACAAACTAAAATTGATGATTTTAACACTCAAACTACAACTAAATCTAAATCATTCATTTATTTATTTCATAGACTAAGTAATTGGTATTTGTAGTTCTTGTAGAATATCATAACTTAAATATGTATAATTCTATTTTAACCACATTTTAACTACTGAAGGTTTTAATTCAAAGCTTTGTTGATTGCTACATTTATTTCCCTCCCTGCTTTGAATAGTTGAATACTTACATAAACATGTAAGTATTCTAGAAATATCCACATGTGAAGCTCATACCCAAGTGAAGACATGCAAATAGTGAGTGCAAACCTCTATAACATGACCCCTCTGCCTCTGTTGGTCCGTGATCCACAGGTGTACTGGTTCCAGTACTGGTGGGCTCTGCACTGGGACTTGTTTTCATTGTTTCATTAATCTGCTGCCTATTAAGGCAAATACGGTAGGTAAAGAATAAACAGCAAGATAAGATTATAGTATTCCTAACTGATATCATGATATATTAACCCATAAAGACCCAAACAGCTGCTAGCGACCAAAACCATCTACAGATGTAAACTGTTTAATACCTGTTGACCCACTAATCCTATCAATACATGTAAATAATTTGTGTAAAATACAGTTTGTCATCTTTTCATGGTCATCAGATATGACCCATTTGGACGTTCAGAGGCTCTGTAGTGAACGTGGAAACACTATAATGTTCTGCAACATTGATTCACCAGTAAAACCCATGTAGATTGATAAATGACGGCGGATGGGCACACTTGTTTTTATTGTCAATTAATGATATATTTTGCTGAAAAAGTCACTTTCTTCTAATTTTTCACTGTTTTGATATAATTTCCCTTGAACTTTCTTTGAGCTTTTGTAAACATCTACATGATCAGTAAATTAAATATAGGGAAAAATGGTAAATGGACTGCACTTATATAGCCCATTTTATACACCTTCATGGTGCCCAAAGCGCTTTACAATTCCTCACATTCACCCATTCACACACACTCATACACCAGTAGGCGGCTGCTGCCATGCAAGGCACTGCCAGACCCCACTGGGAGCAATTTAGGGTTTAGTGTCTTGCCCAAGGACACTTCGACACGTGGACAGTTGGAGCCAGGATTCAAACCGCCGACCCTTTGATCACTGGACAACTCGCTCTGCCAACTGAACCACAGCCGCCCAAAAATATAGGATTTAGACTGAAAAATGCAAAATACAGAGAATAATATTACAATAAACAGTGAAGATCCCTTAAGACAGGTGAAATAGAGAGAAAAATTCATTTGGGAACAGCCACAAAAGTAACACTGTGTCTTTATGGGTTAAATGTGCTTTTCGTTGAACTAAAAGACAACGTGTCATCAACACTGTCCATCTGAGTCCTCAAACCCACTGTTAAACAGTGTCTCTGAGGGTGAGTTTCCCTGATGGATGTACATTTGGGTCAAATTTAGACATTTCTGTGACTCATTTTCGTGAGATATATAAAGTGGGCAGTGACACAGAGTAATTTAAGAGAATGGTTAACCTTAAGCGAACTATACATCTGGGGTTCAGAGTTTAAATTAGAAAATAATTTTCTTTATATGTGCTTTGTCCTCATTAGCAGGAGTTTTTGGGAGCGTACACTCATTTTTGCCACTCTTAGTCACGCTCGTTGACACTGCGTAAATCAAGAATCCAGACTGTAACGTTGTGGTTTGCTATAAAAGACTTTTGGAATTGGCTTCCTGGCTTTTGCATTAGAGTGCAATGAGTAAAAGGTTTTATTTGTTAAATTTGAAAAACAAGCAATTGCTGTAAACAGTGTCATTAAGACTCATAAATCAATATAGATTTGTATGTGTACTTAAATACGCTCCCTTCGTACAAAAACAGGGTTTATAAGAAAGGAGTGCATAAATTACATGAGCAGAAATGTATCTGAAGAAAATAAGTGTAAAGATAAGGCAGCTGTAACACATGCACTTCAGAGGTAAAATTACAGTTTGACCATAAAATTGGAATAAAATATTTTTACCTCTTCATATGAAATGATTGTGACAATGTACTTTATTCTTGATAAAGTGTAACTGGGACTCATTATGTCATCATTGCGCTAGGTCAAAGGTCATTATTGACGTGCATAAACAGGAATTAAAAGAAGAATGTGTCTGGAAACAAATTTATTCCAACTTAAGGGGCAATGGTGTAGAAAATGGATTGCAGTATAATGCTCCTTCGTGTTCACCTATTATTTTATTATTATATGCTAATGATGCATGTATCAGAGGTGTGTTTCTTGCAGCCTTTCTGCTTTAAACAGTCAAATATGATCTAAATCTTCAGTTTCTCTCTGTTTTAAAAATAATAAATCTTTACAGCAAAAGGGCAGTAGCATCACCTGTATTTATTCATAGATTGCATCTTTTTGACCTTGTTTCTACATTGCCACAACATTTTATCTGTTTATTAGATTTTTATACTGACATAGTATAAAAAGACCATAAAAAAGATATCTTGCAATCAAGTGCCTTAAGGGGAGACTGGAAAGTGCATGTTTAAAAAAACAATTAATGCATGGCGGGTATCTTATTTCTCAGATCTGGTGCTGAACAAGACAAGAACCGAAGTATTGGATACAACATTGGAGAGAGAGATGAGTATGGCTCAACAGTGTAGCTCATCATTTAGGCCTTTTCGTTTAACTACATGAACACAAACAGAAGCGCTCCCATATCATGACACTTCAGCAACGTCAGATCACTGTCCTTTTGCATCACTCATACTGTGTTTGTGTTTACCATATGCATCCACGTGGACATTTCTGGAAGCATGCAAAGTTTAAGTATGCACTTTGCAAGTAAGTTTGCATGCAGCTGTAGGGATCTGGGAAACAGTCTCTTTTATTTCCCAAGCCACATTTTGACTGAACTTCCTTTTCAGTTTTCTGTATTGTGGCAGAATGTGGTAGGCTTCCTTGCTGGATGTTGAAAAATGTATGCTGTACAACTATTTCCTTGAGGCAAGAGGAACAAATGTCCTCTATAATCCTCCTTTATTTATCTGACAAGATGTGGTGTGTTTCTCAAGAAGTGCTCCAAACAGAGGCTTCTAGGCAAGTGCAGCAGGCTGGAGCTGGACTGGTGAGAATCTCAGGTCAAGTCGGACAGTGGCATTCGTTCCCTTCGGCTGTCCGGGCATGGTGGAGAGCCCAACCGCAGTCCAAACAATAGGGGGATAGGAGTTGACAGACATTGCTGATGGTAGGGTGGCCTGAGAGGGATGGGCTATACCACATTTCCACCACCAACCCTGTACTTAGAGCTGCTCTATGGATTTTATAATAAAAGGGCGCTTAGCTGCATACAAACACAGAAACACACAGCTCCTTCCCTGTGAAAAAATTCTAAGAAAAAAAGGCCTTTGTGTTGAGAGGCTGCACGTGGGCTGACCCCTAACCCCTGTCCGCCACGCTGATCACAAGACAACCTCCCCAGCCCAGTTAGACTGAAGCCTGCTCAGTTAACCACAGCCCAGATTATTACATCATTATAATCCCATGCTCCGTCATCATTTGCTCTATTTCTATTATATTTACTCCTTTTTGATATCACTTTAGGTTCAGGGGTGTCAGACTCATTTCTTCCAGGGGCCGCATTCAGCCCAACTGGATCTCAAGTGGGCCGGACCAGTAAAATAATAGAATTATAACCTATAAATAATGACAACTTTTTCTCTTTGTTTTAGTGCAATAAAAAAAACATTTAATTACTTATGATATTATTTGGTAACAAGCATAATATTGTTACAAATTTGGAGTTTGGAACTAAAATAAGAATAGTTTCTCATTCAATTTCTCATTTGTTCTTCAAGGTTCAACTGGACTAGTTTTGCTTCAAAAGAGCAAAACTAGTCCAGTTGAACCTAGAACTTAGAAAAATGGAGTTGTCACTATAGGTTATTATGCTATTATTTTACTTCAGATCATATTGGTCTGTGTGTGGAATCGGAACTAAAATGAATCTGACACCCTTGATTGTTAATACCTTCAGTGTAATTTTTGCACTTTGCAAATTCATCCTGCGGGCCAGATTGAACCTTTTGGTGGGCTGGTTTTGGCCCCCAGGCCGCATGTTTGGGACCCCTGCTTTAGGTTTTCCTCAGCTTAGATTCAGGGAACAGTGTTTGCATGATAATGGAACAAAATGTAATATGTTTTGCTGTAAGTTAAGAAAATACTCATAATGGTTAATAAATCATTTGATAAAAGGAAATTGAATGGTGAAGAATAATGCAGAGACCATACCATACCATTTTCATCAGTCCTCCAATGGTTGCTGCTTGTGGCTTCATTTCACTGTTTCTGTTGTGCTGATTTACCACAAATGTGACACTACACGTGTATAGCAGTATTTGATATTCACCTATGATACATGTGCCATAGTTTTCAGGTTCGTTACTTGTCCACAGTAAGTGTAACAGCAATAACATTTGCATTTGTGTACATTTTTTAAAAAATAAAATTAAATTTAGACCTGAAATGACAACGTCCAGTTTTTCATTCCACATTTTAAACATTAAAGAGCAATGACACAGTTAAGGGTACTGTGGTGTATTGCAAGGGACTTATAATTTACTCAAGTATTTTCATTTCATGCAGTTATATCCCACTACTCCACTACATATCACATCTGTACAGCCCCCTCGATGGAGTGTTTTGGGTGTGGCCCTCTGTGTCTTTTATTATTTTATTACTTTTAACTATTTGATTTTATTGTTTTATTTATAGCATTGTTGTAATTTAATGTATTTATTTATTGTTTTTAATGTATTTTCTTTTATTTCTTTTATTGTTTTTACAATTCTATGTGTAGCACTTTGGAAACGTTCTTGTTTTTTAAAAATGCTATATAAATAAAGTGGATTGAATTGGATACATATCAAAGATGAATATTGTGCTTTTTACTTCACTACATTTGTCTGGCAGCTTTAGCAACATTTCAGATTCAGTGAAAACCATGCATCCCCAAATATGCTCATTTTTTAATGTCTGAGGTGACCTGAAGGTGGAAGTGTTTCTTAATGGACTGAGAAAATTATTCTCTTTATGAAGTTAAATGCACAATTTAAGACCTTTTTGGATTATCTAGAAAAGGCAGTCACAAAGCTGAAAACAGGCCTGGTTTTCCTATGCTCATGTAAAGTTAACTGATAAGGTGCTTATAGGGTGCAGACATGTGGTTACCTTTTAGAAGAGAAAATATGCAAAAAAAAAAAAAAGTACCAAGAGTAAAATACTTAAAATGGACCAAACGTCAAACGTGCATAAAAGAAAATGCAACATGGACATTAATGCAGCATCAATAAGTAAAACTCTGACATCTTGCTGCATAATGACTTAATTTATTTTTCATCCCTTTGCTGATAATACTTATATCGTTTTATTCATGTAAAGATTAAAACATTAACATTTTTGTCCCATTCTCTGCTCTTCCTGATCTGAGGAATAAACACTGCTGTTCTTTTACCTTTCACAGCCATTGGTCAGTAGCTCCCTCTAGTGGTTCATTTCTTTAAGTGCAACAACACTTAATACTTCCGGGTCTTATGCACATTCATCAGTAGATCTTCCATGCTTTGAGTGTTCTCTGTTGGGTAAATCTGTAGGCGTCTCTGTGTTCGTTTTTTGTCATGTTTCATCAGCCTGTGCTGAAAAACAGGCGCACTCTCCTGGAAAGAGCAGAGAAGTTTATCTCTGATGTTTACTTCACGGACTGCAATCTGAAAGGACGGTAAGGGTGCATTCATGAACCTTGTCTGACTGGATTAACTGCAATGAGTGGGAGAGTACGTGGACCTGTTTCTGTTGGTATTGTGCATATTTCTGAAAAATATTATACCATATTATTTCTGTGCACATCATTTAGACTAATAAATATGCCCGTGTTACATCAATCTGCTGGAGTACTTATTTTTTATTTACTGTGTTAAAAGTCATACATGCAATGTCCACATTTGCTCATCTCTTCATTTCCTGCAGATATACTTAGATTGCAAATGAACTGCAGGGTTTTCCTAAGTTTTGAAATGTGCTCAAGTTTGTGGAAGAGTCAAGGGTCAGAGGTCAGAGCCTATAATTTCATATAATATTGAACCATATAGGTATTAATGTTGGCTGTTTCATGTCTTGTTTCTGTCACCTGCCCAGGGACTGCAGATGAAAAGTAGTTATTTTTACTAATTCTGACATATTTACATGGGTGTATTTTTTTTATACAGCAATGTTCATAAATGTGCATGGTCCTTATTAAATAAACCAATAAAATAAGATAAAAAATAAAATTGTTATTGCTGTATCAGGGTACAAAAATTTTTGAAAACAAATAAAACAACATCACAAAAGTAAAAAAAAAAAAAAAAAGTCTATTGGAAACGACTGTATGTGAACTTGAAAAGTCAGTGACATTGATTTTGCATTAATTTGGCATAGATTCTGCTCCTGCACCTTATTTTGGGGTATTTTGAGTTCTAATTCATCATCATTTTTGATTAAACTAAACTGACATCGTGATTTGACTTTGATTTATTTCTCTGCAGTCTCTATGGAGAATCCTGCCCGGTGGAGACCCTTGCATCCTTCCTGTCCCCTAAACGCATCACATTCCCAGAGGCGTCCAAACAGAACTTTGCACCTTATAAAGTCGGTGATACCTTTGGACCAACGTAAGAGATAACATATTTTATCATCCTCATCACCGTATAGAATTATAGCCTCAGTTCTTGGCGCTAACTCAGGCTTTTATGCTAGATGGTGGACCTGCTGGTTTAAAGTGACCCTGAACATCCCACAGTCCTGGAAAGGCAAAGAGGTGCACCTTCTGTGGGAATGTGACGGGGAAGCAATGGTTTGGAGATATGAACAGCCAGTTCAGGTAGTACTGCAGCGGTTAGTCTACGTCCAAATATAAACTGAATCCATGTCTAGGTTTATTAAGAACATGTGGATTTTCAGGGCCTGACCAAAGAGGGTGAAAAGACCAGTTACATCTTGTCTGAATGTCTGAGAGATGAAGAACCACACAGGTCAGTCTGAATCGCTGAGCTCTTTGTACATCTTGTATCTTGCCATTTTTATATTTAATCTCTTCAATATTCTTTTTGTTTTATAAATCTTTTTATTGGATTTTCACACACGCATAGTAATATATGACATGTACAATGTTTCTAGGTGTTCTGGTTGAAAGGTAATAGGCAGTAGTCTTTATACATTGTAATTTGAAAACAATTTTAATCTAACCTGAACAGCTTCTATGAATGAACTATAATAAGCCATTATCCCTTCCCACCCACCATTGAAAGAAAAGACAGAATAAAACAAAAACAAAGAAATATAATTTAAAAAAAACAACAACACATGACCACAGTTGGATTTGCAATAAAATAAATGAAATTAAAATAGGTAATTAAAACAAACGGGGGGGGGGGCATCTAGTCACTCTCAGGGTGAATAGTAATTCTATCAAAATACTCTAAGAAGGGCTGCCAGGTTGTGTTGAAAACATTACTAGAACCTGCAGTTGAGAATCTAACCTTCTCAAGTTCGATCTAAGTTAAGACCTCTCTAAGCTAACTATTGTGTGAAGGGGGAGAACATATTTCCACAGAACATGTTTCCACTTACGCAAAATAAGGGGTCTGGCCAGTAGAGTTGTGAAGGCCAGTACCCGGTGCAGGGAGAAAGGGTGTTGTAAGTGGGGGAGAACCAAACAGGGCTGTGTATGGCTCAGGACCAAGGTCTATATCAAGTACTTTTGCAAGGGTGTCAAAAATTTGGTGCCAGAATCCAGAGAGATTCGGACAGGACCAGAACATGTGTGTGGTTAGCAGGTGACTGCTTACACCTATTACAACCTCTTCTTGTTCTTTAGTGTCACCCTTTATGTGGAGATGGCCTGTAATGGGCTCTTTGGAGCTGGACAGGGGTCGATGATCGCAGCCCCAGACCCAAGTAAAACATTTTCAGTACAGAAAGCTGAGCTGGTGGTATTTAACCGCGATGTACAGGAACTGCTGACTGATTTTGAGATGCTTGTTGATATTGTTAAGGTACAGACAGAATAACATATCTCACTTTGTTTCAATCACACTCAGAAAGTCCAGTATTATTAAAGGCAAACATCTGCCTCTGCTTCTTCAATAGGAACTGGGAGAAGGAGAGCAACGCGGCTACCAGGCACTCTTCACTGTCAATGAAATGGTGAATCTTTGCGACCCGTCAGATCCCAGCTCTTTTGCAAGTGCTCGAACTCTGGCCCATAAGTTCTTCAGCCAGAAAAACGGAGAAAGCCAGCACACTGTCCATGCAATGGGCCACTGTCACATTGACTCAGGTCTCTATTTAGTCTCTATTATTATTAACTGGATCACATATCAAACCATAATACTTAATATGTGCCTCTGCTCTTTCGTGTTCATCTCTTAAACTGAAATGCTTGAAGCTGCTCAGTCGGGCTTGTGGAAGCTTAAAAAAAAAGAAAGACAATAGTAGTAGTAGTTAGAGAGAGAAACTAAATATATTTCTTGTAATACTAGAGAGATGCTCAGCAATAAAAGAGGGATGCTGGTCACTTAATTAAATAGAAGGTTTACAGTGTATTTATGATTATGACTGTTTTTGCAGCCTGGCTGTGGCCCTACGAAGAGACGATTCGCAAGTGTGGCCGGAGTTGGGTGACTGTGATCCGATTAATGGAGAAGAACCCAGAGTTTGTGTTTACTTGTTCCCAGGTTATTTCACATTAATGCAATTCTCCGAGAGTCACATACAGAAGGATTTGTGTATTTGACAGAACTTTTGCAACTTTAACTCTTGTTTCTTTTTTTAGGCCCAGCAGTTTCATTGGGTAAAGAAGTGGTACCCAGGACTGTTTTCCCAGATTCAGCATTTTGTGAAAAAGGGCCAGTTTGTTCCAGTTGGTGGAACCTGGGTTGAAATGGTAAAAAAAAAAAACCTGAACCTGAACATACCTGACATTTAATCTACAGTAGCTATTGAAAGTAACTGTTTCAGAATTCACCGATTTTTATGAGGATGGTGTCCTCCATGTTGCATTAATTAAAGTGTTGTTTGTCAGGATGGTAATCTGCCCTCAGGTGAGTCAATGGTCAGGCAGTTCCTAGAGGGCCAGCGCTTCTTTCACCAGGAATTTGGGAGTTACTGCAAAGAGGTATGATTAATAAAGCAAACTGATTCATTAATTTATAATATGTTTGTTCTGACATCATTTTTTCTGTTTTCAGTTCTGGCTTCCAGATACCTTTGGCTACTCAGCCCAACTCCCTCAGGTAATGCAGGGCAGTGGAATTTCTCACTTCTTGACTCAAAAACTCAGCTGGAACCTGGTCAACACCTTTCCAGTAAGTAGAAAACAGATATACGCTGAAAACAAAGTGAAACTGAATGTTTACTTTTTTAAAAATTATGTTTCTCCCAAAGCACAACACATTTTTCTGGGAAGGCATCGATGGATCAAAGGTTCTAACACACTTCCCACCAGGAAATTCCTATGAAATGAAAGGAAAAGTTGAAGATGTGAGTTTAGTTTTTTGAACAACCCAATGACTGTTGAGTGTGTAAATAGTGTTATTACAGTTCAGACATGGTTTACAGTACACCCTCTCTCTGCCCTCAGCTAATAAAAACAGTGAAAAACAACAAGGACAAAGGCAGGGCCAACCACAGTGCAGCGCTTTTTGGATTTGGAGACGGTGGTGGTGGACCCACTCAGCTGATGCTAGACAGACTCCAGCGGGTCCAGGATACAGATGGACTTCCCAAGTCAGTTCCTGCCCATAAGTGTAGCTGAGAATCTATCAATAATATGACCCAGTCTAAACGGAGGTGAAACCACTTCCCATCTATAAATTAGTCATGAGTTTTACATCCATATTTCCTGCAGTCTGGTAACTGTGATGCACGTAGGCAGTGGGCTACTCCAGACTACCTCAATACAAAAAGGAAATGTGAATGACGTCTGCTTATGTCACTCTGGTGCAACGTCAACATTTACTCACATGTTAGTCAAAGTGCTAACCATTGTGCGACCAAAGAAATCATTGTTTACTGTGGTTTCTATTTCTCATGTGTCTCAGGGTCCAGATGTCCACTCCTGACCGTCTCTTCTCACAGCTCAAGGCTGAGTCAGATCTGCTGTGTACGTGGACCGGAGAGCTCTTCCTTGAGCTGCACAATGGTACCTACACCACACAGGCACAGGTAGACTGGACCTCAAGACTGTCCTTATAAGGTGTATGAAGGCATGAAAATGATATTAGAAGAAATTCATGTCTCTGAACAAAAAAAAAAGAATCTGTTTAATGTACAAGTACAAATAAGAGCAAATGGGTCGTACTCAAGTCAAAAGATAGTGACAGAGTGAGACAAAATATCAATATGAGAATATATCATATTACTTTGTATTGGGACATATTATCAATACCCTGGCGCCAAATATTGATATTCTGATTAAAATATGCAGACACTCTAAATGGATTACCCTACCAAGTAGTTTATGAATCACTTGTTTTCATCTGTTAAAGTTTGTGTGTAATATTTAGTGGCATCTAATAGTGAACCTGATTTATACACTGATGAAAAATATTATGAATGTTCATATTCAGTTCATACATGTATGCACTCTTAACTCTGTAAAGCCTGAACCATTAAATCACTGACAGAAAATTCCAGTTCTTTGAAATTGGAACCTTTATTGGTCCTTCTGAACAACCCAAAAAATGTTTTTTTTTTTTTTTCAAATATCATTTTCCATGTATGGGTTTCAATTTTGTATAATATTTTATATATCAGGTCTC
>JAPQRP010000025.1:15536734-15551125 GCA_037367295.1 Apogon hyalosoma
CAGGTCTCAGTGCTCAAATATTATTATTTTTGAACAAACAAAAACATAATAGAACACAAACATGTCTAACAAATTGGCAATTCCTTTTCAAAACTGGCAAAGGTCTGCCTCCTTCCTCATTAATAACAATCTTGTAGTGTCAGTGGAAAGGCCTCTGGTGAACAATTCCTCCCCCCTGGTGGATTATCTGTGTATTGCATGTATCTAATTGTATACATCAGGTTTTTCAAGAACAAAAATATCACACTGATCATGTAAAGGGCTTCAAAACTCATGTATCAAATATGATATGTTTGGTGTTATAGGGTTAAATTCTCCTCAAAGTTTCACATTCCACCATTTAAAAGATACTAAATTGAGATTTCATGCACTTTTTAATGCATCGTTTCATCTGAAATTGTGTGAAACTAACACTATAATGCAGTTTATAAATATTTATTTGTTTATTTGATGAGGACAGTGTATATTAATGAACACTCAGTACAAATAACAACATTACTTTGTGTAAATATGCTGGATTTAGCTGGGAGCTATTTTCCATCCGTAGTCCTCAACATTTAAAAACAGACCAAACATACAAAGAAGACAATACAGTGTATATGACATCTTACTATATAAAAGTGTACATCATATAATACATTATTAATACTATAATTTCTATGTTTTTGTTTTGTGTTTTTTTCTTCAGCTGTACAAACAGATATTTCAAAAGTGATTATGTAGTCATGTATCAAGTACAGTATCACAGTCACTTTATTATGATGCCATCTGTATCAGTCACTACTTGTAAGAATATTGAGTTACTCTGATTCTCACTCAGTGTCCAGTACAGTGTACCAAACCAGTCCTGTTAAACAGATAAAAAGCTAAAAGCACTATCAACTGTTTATCTGCTGACATGATTTTAAGTATGAATAAAATTTGATTCTGTGCCATTTCCTTCATTGTTTTCAGATTAAGCGAGGAAACCGACAGTGTGAGACCCTCCTTCATGATGTTGAGATCGCCAGCAGCTTGGCACTGTGTCGAGGATGGACATTTCCGTATCCCGTGGAGAAACTGCAGGAGCTCTGGAGGTCCAGACACACCTATTAAAATTTAATAACTGGGATGAACAAACAGATGGTCACTGTTTTCAGATCATGATCTTTTTTTCTCTTCACAGGCTGCTGCTTCTAAACCAGTTCCATGATGTGATCCCCGGCAGCTGTATTGAGTTGGTGGTGGAGGATGCACTCAGGTATTATGAAGGTATAGTATTTATTACAACTGTACAACTATATGATGTTTTCCAAAATATATGTAGGTGCTTCTATGACACTGGGTTCATTTTGGTATCTGGCACTTAACCTGCTTTTTAGACCAATAATAAAAGAGGAATTTAGACATATTCTCCCCCAGGATGTACCTAATGATGACCTTGGGGAAAAAAAAACTCTTGCGCTGAGTTTGCTCTGAAATTAATTAGTTTTTAATAAAATATTTGGGGCCAAAAATAGGACCAAAATTGGGACAGGAAAAGCTACCAAGGTGTCAGTGCATTTTATCTTGAAAACATAGCTTGAAATGGTCTTATATAAGTAAATAAATAAGTAAATTTTATTTATAGAGCACTTTTCACAGACAAGGAGTCACTAAGTGCTTTACAGTGCAAAACTATTAAAATACAATTTAAAATGCAATTAAAATACAGTTGAAATACAGTTAAAATGTAATAAATACATTAAGTGCAATCGGTTAGTAGCAGCCCTGAGTCAGTTTGGATTTTAAATGCCTGCTTAAACAGGGATGTCTTAAGGTGTTGTTTAAAAGTCTTAACTGAGTCCATGGACTGGAGGGACAGAGGGAGTTTGTTCTGTAAGCGCGGTGCCACAGCTTTAAAAGATCTGTCACCTCGAGTAATAAAACCGGTGCGGGGGACCATCAACAGGTGTTGCCCTGAGGACCTCAGGCTGCGAGCCGAGCTGTAGGGCGGGATTAGAGCAGTAATGTATGGTGGGGCCTGGCCATGTAAAGCTTTGAAGGTGAGAAATACACCGCTACAAATAAAGACACTGTGTTAAATTTGTCAATCCTAGGGATTTTTCTAATCCAGACATGCAGGTTTTTCATGAATCTCAGTCTCATTCCAGGTATCATGTAAAACCCATCATGTTCACTTGCATTACATGTGGAACCTACCCATTTAAACAAATAAACTGAGTGACTTTGCAACAGCAGTCATTTTTGTAAAACACTCTGCCTTGCATAACTGGTTTGATTCCCAAAATGTACCTGAGAGAATAAAAAGATATTTAAAAAAAATAGTATATATATAAATAGTAAAAAAAATAGTCATTTCTGTGTCCTTTAGATGCTACGTTACATGTGAATTTTTGTATAAAAATAATATAAAAATGTGTTTTATCTGAGAAATAGTTTATTTTTTATCTCAGTAAATATTTATTATTAAAATAGACCCAAAGTGCTTCCAAACTTGCTTCATAACATTAAACTTCATAACATTAGTCTACATCTGGTTTGAATTTTTAGCCCCCATGTCCTGTTTTTAGATTCCAGTTTCATAGAAGCACCCATGTACAGACACATATTACTGTCTTAGATATCCATCGTGCTGGTGCCAAGCTGCTGCATGATGCATTTGAAGGCCTGGGGTCAAAGGGCAACCCCCCTGGTGTGTTCAACTCTCTGCCGTGGGAGCGCCAGGAAGTCATCGTTACTCAAGATGCGGCTGGTAAAACTAGCTTAGGTGAGCCAGACACTTGTGTTCTTTATCCTAATTGCTATTATTAAAGAAAATATACTGTTTTGTTATTGTTGACTCCAAACTACAGCTCCCTTCATGTCTCCTGTTGCAGCTCTGGTGAACGTTCCCAGCATCGGTGTGTCTCCTGTCAAAAGCACACAGCCATCGACTCCAGTGTCTGTCACTGTTCAGGTACATTGCACAAATATTTATGGTTCACATTTTGTACAGGAATTGAAATTGGCAAACTGAGACTGTGTAACATTACAGGCTGATGGCACAGTCCTCATGGAGAACGGGATTTTACAGACAGTCATAAATAAAGATGGTACACTGGCATCCCTGCATCTGGTCCATGCAAACAGGTACTATTTTGGCAGCAATGAATAACTGTATGTGCTACATTACAACATTCATATTTTGGTCTAAAATCTGTCTTACCATTCTGCTTGTTTCAGAGAAGCCATCTCTGACGGCTGTAATGGGAACCAGTTTGTCATGTTTGATGATGTACCCCTGTACTGGGATGCATGGGATGTAATGGACTACCATCTTCAGACAAGGTGTCACTTATTCTTGTTGCATCCACTTTTTTACAGTCTCACACCATCAAAACCCTTTACATGTCCTTGTTATGCATACCATAAACATAACTCAAATGATGCTGTAGGAAACCAGTGCTGGCGGTGGTGAAGCCGGTTCACGTGGTCTCCTGTGATGGGCTTCGCGGTGTCGTCAGCCTCACCCTCAGGATCAGCGACAAGAGCACCATCACACAAGAAATTATCATGGACGCCATGTGTCCTTACATCAAGTTCAACACAGAGGTACACTGTAATTTTGTACTTTTGATATTACAGTATGTGCACACAGGTTTTATCAGTTGTTGCAAATATTGCATAAAAACAGTGTTTGGAATGATAGTGAAAGCCTGTGTGAATGTTTCAACTCTAGGTTAAATGGGCAGAGTTGCACAAGTTTCTCAAGGTTGAATTCCCTGTGGGAGTACACAGCTCCCACGCTACATATGAGATACAGTTTGGACACCTGCAGAGACCCACACACAGGAACACTTCATGGGATTGGGCTAGATTTGAGGTACAGATGTCAGCTAACACAACAATACAGTAAATAGTGCAATTAAATATATATTTGAAGATGACATTCTTCGCATTACTTATGTTATTGTTTTACATGTTGCTTTAATTTCCAGGTTTGGGGTCACAAATGGGCTGATTTGTCAGAGCACAACTTTGGAGTTGCACTAATAAATGACTGCAAATACGGCTATTCAGTCCACAAGAATACTATGACACTATCCCTGTGAGGCTTCCCGTAGTTCATTTGGTAACACAATGAGGGTAATACTGTGCACCAAATGTAAATTCTTACATCTAACAGTACATGTCTTGGTCTTAGACTGAGAGCACCAAAGGCTCCTGATGCCAACGCTGATATGGGGACTCATCATTTCACCTATGCCATCATGCCACATTCAGGTATGTTTTCCGCTGCTTATGCTTTTGAAAATCATTAACTTCGACTAAATTTGACTAAGGAATTTGTTATTGTGCTACAGGATCTTTCCAAGATTCCTCTGTCATCCAGTGTGCGTACAACCTCAATTTTCCTTTACGGTTAATCCAAAGCTGTCCCGACACTGTGGCCTGGAGTGCCTTTTCTGTCAGTCATCCCGCTGTGATCCTTGAGACCATTAAACAGGTATATCACTCAGCACTTGTTCGACCTAGCTTCACTTAAGTCTTAAAACGATGGCTAGGTGCCCATGTCAACACTGCTTGTTTCCATGTTGGCTATTTAAAGGGCACTTCGTAATATATATAGTGTTGTGAAATAAAATCAAACAGGAGAATTGAATCCATCCACTTTAACCAAATCAAATATGTTGTGGACATGGGCACCTGACATTCATTAAAGGTTTTACTCAACACATCCTTTAATCTCAACTAATTAGTGGCTCTTTACTCTATTTACCATAACAGGCGGAGGATAGGAAAGACTCCCTTGTCGTCCGCCTGTATGAATCACATGGAAGCAGTGTGACTGTAACCCTACGTTCTGCCCTTCACGTCAGAGAAGCGTGGCAGTGAGTATCAGGGTTATTTTATAGCAGTGTCTTTGTTGTATTGTGGCATGAAATAATAATAGCATAAACCTTTGTTCCCCTTTCAGTTGTGATCTCATGGAGAGACAGGACGGCACCCAGCCGGCACTCATCACGTCAGATGGAATTATTCTCCAGTTCAGCCCCTTTCAAATTGTTTCACTTCTTCTTGTCTTGTAATAAACTTTATTCATGAAATATTATGCAGTTCAGGATGTCTGCAGGTCAAGATCAAGTCAATAAGCAGGAGAAGCAAAAAGTTCATTACATTTTTTATTAAAAATGTATAAAAAGTATAAAAACAGAACAGTGTCTTGCTGTATTTATTTGCTGCTCATTCTCCTGCTCTGTCTTTGTGAACCTGCAATGAGATGGATTTTGGAAATAAAACTGTGGTTCATGTTTTATTTTAATTTTGAGAGGCAATAGTTAGTCACCTGCAGTTGTGTCATTATTACTGCTCTTCCTCCTGCGTGCAGTTGATCTCTTTTCACGGTGAGGTCTGTTTATTTCTTGAGGTTTTTCGGTCTTTCTTCTCTTGGATCCGGCTTTATTGAGACATGCATCCTTTTCTTTCTTCGGGGTTTTGATCACAGTTTCCTCTTTGATCAGCTTTCTCTTTAATGTGCTTTTAGAGCGAATCCTGGAAACCTGAAGAATTCAGATTGGTGTTAGAGTTAAATCTGCACGGTTCCTTTCAATTCCTGCAAAAACCTAAGTGTTTTCACCTTTTTCTTGTCTGTATAATCATGGTCATCTTTCTTCACTCTCTTTTTTGCCTTGGGTGACTTTAGAGCTATGTTGAACAGAAATATGGGACAAGGTTAATTTGATTTGCTCTATTCTTCTCAGATACTGTTCAGTTGTGATTTTTATTTTAATCTATTGCATACCTTTAGGCACCATCGGGCCAGAATCTCCCTGACAAGAATAGCAGATATTAGCATCAGTGACACATTAAATTCTGCTCTTGAGAATAAAATAAAGCTGTGCCCTTTACTCACTTTAAACCACATAGTTCTACCATTGTGGTCCCGAACAGATTTCATTCCATCCACGCTGTAACACTGCAGCCACGCCTCAAAATCAGAGTAGTCGGCCTTCTCTGGATCATAGCCCTTTCCTCCTAATTTACGAAACATAATATGTCAGTAACAGAATAAGAGAAGTTAATATTTGATGGGTTATAAAAAATAAATGAAAACAAATGAGTTTAATTTCAGAGTCAACCAGACCACAACAAACCTAGGTTTACAACCTCCAGAGGTACAGTATGACAGAGTCTGAGCAGGTCTGCCTTCTCTTCTTTCACCTTAATCTTTGTGATTCTGTCTGAACCCTTTAGCACAGAAGACAGAAAAGCGGTGTAAGAAAATGCAACATAGTTGAGGTCAGCATACCTTGTACACATAGATGGCGTAGCATAAGATGACATTGATAAATGTATTTCTGCCTGGGTTCTTTCACCTTGAAGTCTGACAACACATTTTTCACAGGCTTCTCACTTTCACACAAATCCTCTGACTCAAGACCTTCCAGTACAGTTCTGGCACAGACAAAGGGTGGGATGTTTAACCTAGAATGACAAATTTAGACTCATTCTTTAAAAGCTCACACAAAAAAGGCTCTTTTGTTTTTAAATGAAGCTGAATCACCATGGCTTCCCACAGGAAGTAGAGAACTGGAAAGAAAGACAGACATTCACTTTATATCAGACGAAAACAGTCCTTGAAATTCATGAGAGCAGGCACTGTTCTTGGTTTTTCATCTTAACAATGCAAAACAACTTTTACCCTCCTTTTTCACACAGGAAGCGCACAAAAAGTAGCACTTACAAGCCAGAGATAACAGAGTAAAAGATTATAATTAACCATGTAATGAAGCAAAGCTGCTCTGTCAAATCTCCAAACTTTTCCATCTTTCTTAAATGTGGGTTGACAAACTGACTGGCCTTCTATTTCATATGTATGCATTGCTTTGACTCTTAAAGAGAGGGAGGGATACAGATAATTTGCCCCATGTTTGATCATCTGTGGAACACTTCATGCAAAGTCAAAAGTTTGATTTAATGAATCTAACTAAACTATGCATTTACAGCTGAAAACCATGAAGAACCAGGCATATTAGGTATGTGCACTCCTACAAAGTCACAAGTGAATTGTTAGGAGAGTTGTGCGTGTTCTTCACCTGTAAAGAATTTCTGCCCTCAGGTAGTTCCCGATGCCATTAAAATATTTCTGGTTGAGCAGAACCTCACAGATGGGCCGATCAAAGGCACGGTCAGAAAGGTGGGACAAAACATTCTCCCTGAAAAATAATGTTCTGATCAGTGTTATATGATATTTGACTTGGGGAATATGTAAGTGATACATAAGCATTATAGCGTTCCCAACCTGAAGCTTTTGTACTCAAACATAATGCAGGGTCCTCTGTCTGGCTGCCATGTCCCATTGGGATGCCAGGTACCAAACCTGCGTGCATCCACAAAGCTTAGCACTCTGCAAGGCTTCTCTTTGGAGTAAAATCGCAGATGTGAATGCTTTGGGAGCTCATCCTCACTGGTTAAGCGGAAAAAGCCAGACATCCCAAAGCGAAAGACGATGTCCATGGGCTGGTCAGCTTGTCCTGTCTTCACTCTCCGCTTTGAATCATCACCTATGGGCGTCAGTGTGAGCTTCACTTCCTTCCCTCTGGAAGTGGCAGTGATGCGATAGGCCTCAGAGTTAAAGGGCACATCAGGACACTTGCTGACCTCAGATTTTCTAACTGCACCAGTGAACACCAGTCCATCACACATTCTGTTTACATAACAGCTAGCCAAGTGGAGCTCAGGTCCCTCTGGCATTTTGTCTGAACAGTTGGAGCTGTGGTGGAACCTCAACTTTTCTTGGAGGTGAAAAATAAAGGATTCAGCAGATTTTCTTCCAAAAACACTGGCAGTGTTGACAAGGCTCTGAAACAGCATTAAGATATACATTAAAAAATACAGAGTAGAAAAAGATGAAAAATGAGGACAAACAATTATCTGACAGCTGTGTGGTTTACACTGATAGGACTCAGGTTTACTAGAATCAGTCTCCACAACATTACTACTCCACAGCCGCAGACTAAACATTGTGATGGATTTAGCCTCAGACATTTTGCTTTCTCATGTGGTCTGTTAGTCCAAAGCACCAAAGGAAAATCAAGCTGGTACAAATATATTCTCAGGACAGAAAGGTGTGATGTTTTCATTCAGGTGATAGAAGCGTCAGTTCAGGTAACTTACCTAAACAACGAAATCGAGCTTACGAATACAGAGCTGATAACTTTTCTTATTTAGGCTGCAAGTCTTCAACAAACGCAGTCCGAGTCTCTGCTGGTCTGCTGGTATAAACCTGCAATGCAGGCTTTCATAATATGTTACCAAACTACCGCATTGACATTACAAAACGAGCACCATCCAGCCAGTGTTTATACATATCGCGAGATTTCCGGTCTCGTGTTCACGTTCTTTATTTTTCTGATCTAGGTGCATGATTTACACATTTTCTCTAAAACCTCACACTGCCACCAGTTACAAAGTAAAGCGCTTCTCTCTCAGACGTATTGTAGCCACGAGAAACGACACATGAGCTGACAGTAAATGCAAGTGTAGCCCTCGATGCATGATGGGATTTGTAGGCGACTACAAAAACTAAAACCTTATGGTTTTTATCTCGTTTTATTTAACTATTAATGGGCATTTGATTGTAAAACACAAAATATTATCAGTTTATTTTAAAATATGTGAGGTAATAAACAATGTCTGATAAATCATTGTGTCAAAAAACATATTTCCACCAATTATTTCTTATGTTTTAGAAAAATACAACTACACAACTACAATCAAATGAATGGACTAATTATGAGCGACAACATTTCAGATGACAGTATTATACAAAAAGTCTTATACTGGATTTAAATATGGCACTTCTGGCATTCGTGTCCACTTTTTGATCAGTCCTCAGGGTCAGAAAAGGTCCATTCTTCATTGAAGTGCATTCATCATAGTCTGGGCTTGTTTGAGCTCTGTAAAAATGAACACAGAAATGTAATATGGATAACATATCACTAATTCCCTTAAACCAAAAGTTTTACTCCAAATAAAAAACTACTGTTGTATTAACAAGACAGTGAGCCGACCTGAAAGCATGACTCTGAACTTGTCAGCAGAAACAGACATAACAGTTGTCTCTGTGGAGCCTGACTCGGCGCCCTGCACCTGCAGTTTCAGCTGAATTGTTGGTTCATTCACCTCCCTTAACTCACTGGAGCTCAAAGTGTAGTCGACACGCCAAGAAACAGCCTCCAGACGTCCCACTGAAATGCATTACAGTGCAGAACAGATGTCTGCCTTTGTCAGCGAAAATTCCACCAGAAACAGAAGGCAGCTCATTTGATGGGCACCTTCCTCTTTTAAAAGGCAAAGACCAAGAGAAATACTTACGCCTCAGACTCGTCTGTCTTAGTCTGTCTTGCAGTGCAGAAAGTTTATCTTCATATGATTTACACAGTCCTGTTGTGTGCTCTAAAACAGACGTGCGTAACTAAATGTCAGTATAAATTTTAAAAGCAAAATATACAAGTATTTCAAAATATTGTTAGCGAGAACAAATTCTCTACAACAAAATGGCAGTTAATGAAAGAAAAATGCTCTAGCTAAGAATTAAATATGGGGAATTTCAGTCAAGCTCTTGGAAAGCCAACTATGACTGAAAGCTATTACTGGTGAACCAGTCACAAGGCTGAGTGCACTGTGTGCATACTCTGTTCCTTCAAGCACTGGCATCTTATCACACAGCAGACAATGCAGTGGTCTGTGATTTGACGCCGTTTGGTTTTGAAAATGGAGCTGTCTGCGTCAGGATCTAAATATGTAACTGTGCATTAAGGACCTGTTTGTTGTCTGAAAGACTGGTGTCTGCCCAGTATCACTATTACCAAAAGAAATGAGTCAGATTTTTGTTTTTACCTTTGTGCTGCTTTAACAAAAAAGCCTGAAGGAATTAAAATGACATCAGTTCATTTTTATGCAAAACTCCCTCCCTGCAGCTCAGAGTTCAGTCAGGTAGGTGCCTTTGTACCTGAGACAGTTTGTACTTAAGTGTTTCTCTACTTTTATTGACAATGCAAAGTAGAAATAAAGTACAAAAAAATCTGTTTAAGCTTTGAGTCATATTAAGGTGATTTAAAGAAATCATAAGGTGTCTAATGAAAACTTAAGTGGTATTCTCTGCTCAGAAATCTAGGGAGCATGTCCTCTGTAGGTGGAGAACCTCATAGAAGTACAGCATAGAAGGTAAGAAATGGAATGTGGTTAACAAAGGCAGCCGCAAATATATTTCAACCACAAAAACCCATAATATCCATTCAATTTTATACTATATTTTCAGTACTTTCACTCTATTACACGCCACCAGACTCCTTCAATTTTATGTTGCAGAACAAGCAAGTTGACACTTTTTTTGGATCCAAAATAAAGACATCTAAAGTGTTGAGTAACCTGTTAAACCACGAAAGCACCAAAGTGACACAATAAACTAAAAGATTGAGTCAGCAATAGAGTAGCATGTTCTGTGACATAAATGTATTGCTTTTTTTTTTAAACTTCATTTTTATTTAGTTTTGCTCATACAAATATACAAGACATTTTACATACATGAACATATCTAAACAAACATTCCCATATGACATACATGGAAAAAAAAAAGAATATCTGCAGTAGATATTAATTATAATTAATCAAATATATTGCTTTTGTCAGGAGTCTTATTTCTTGGAAGAAGCAATCTAATAACATTCCCACAAACCCCTTGAGGACTAGGCGGTCTGGAAAATGAGTGAATAGATAAATCTACTTTTTTTTTTTTCTACTCAGCACTTGGAATAATGTGTGTTTGTGTTTTGCACAGTCATTGAAGCTGCAGGGCTTAATAGTTTTTCAGCATGACTGGACAAAAAGCCATAATGCGGCATCAGGTAAATCAGGTGTTCTGTGAGGACATGACACTTCTGCATCTGTGCTGTAGAAAATCTAATCATCAATGCAGATTTCTGGCTAATCAAAAGCATTTTCATACAGGTAATGAGGTTGAGTATTTGACTGACACCTGCAATTACCAACTATTGATCAGATTCTGTTAGATGTGACTTGGACTCCACTGCTGTACTCATGTCTTGATTTGAAGTGGCTTCAGTTTTCCTTAATATTAAACAACTTCTGTTTATCTGCTGTTCTATTTAGTCTTCTAAATAGAACGGCAGATTTTGAACTAAAAGGAAGGCACTGTAGAACAAAGATGCAGCTCTAATCTAATCACAAAGGCCTGTGTTATTGCATTAGATACAACACCTGATTACAAGGCAAAATCTTGAGATCAAACTGAAAAAAAATCACAGAAAACATACCTTTAGGCAGACCAAGCTGCTGCAGCTCACTAGACAGAGATTCACTGTCAACATCATGCTTTGCTGCACTGGAGAAGATGAAGCTGAGCACTGCTACACTGGCTTTAATATCTCCACTTTCTGCAAGAGGGAAAAGATGAACACATGTTATACAACAAAACTTGCCAAACAAGCATGACTGAGTTAGAAATGTGTACATAAACAAGTCAGGGAGGAAAGGGATTTACCAAACTTTGCATCTGCAGTAAGCTTTGCAACCTTGTCATACTAAAGAAACAAAAGCATAAATTAGCTGTTAGGAACTGTGGAAAGGAAGGTATGGGAATGAGTATGTGGATGTAAAAACTAGGACTTACATCAATTCCCTCTCCAAGTAAATCTTTGAGCACTTGGGCACAAAGGAGTTTCATCTTAACGCTAGACTATTAATTAAACATATGTTAATCCATGAAGAAAACACAAACTTAGTTTTCTTTTGTTGTGGTTAACCTTTATTGTAAAGTTTACTTACCATTTTCGCTAATGTGCTAATTTCTGCAAGTACCCAATCCGGGCAGTCCAAATCACCGCAAAAACGGAACCGCTACACCAGAGAAAAAACAGTTACGTTACTGTTCTCAGCAGGAAAAAAAAATCCCTTAAAATACCTGTAACATTAACGTTTACATTTGTGACTGGTCATTGAAAGGAAGCGGTACTAGCTTAGCTTGTTAGCTATTTAGAAGAATCAACAATGTTGAGGTAAATGCTCGCTTGACATTCATGAACCTAGAATAATGAATAATAAATACGATTCAAAAGCGTAAATTACATCATGCCATCTGTGTCTAAAATAAAAGTATTATAAACATATTTACCATCGCTGTCAGTCAGCTGAGTTGCAGGAAGAACAAACCAGAAAACTGTATCGTCTTCAGATCTGATTGGCCGAAGGGAGAGGAAGAGGCGGAGCTTCAAGGGAAACAAGCGACGGTCCTGATGTTGGCGACACCGAGCGGATTGTTAAATCAGTTAATTCTCTTTTAATCAACTTCAATGAAAGTTCAGGTGAAGTCCAGACGTTACATTAAAATATAAGGCAACACATGAGTGGTTTAGACTGTTATGAGTGTAAAAAATAGCTAAAAATGCAGAAACTGCTAGAACATATAGTTATGATGATGAAGGTTGAACTGTAAGGTGTAATGATGATAAACTTTAACAATACATGTAAAGTCTAATAAAGGTGCAGGAATAAGTGTGGGTCACTACAGTGCCTTATGTGTAAAGACTATCTTGTGATATAGGGAGCAGTCATATCAGATCTATTCTTGATCATGCCTGCAGCAGTCATACTCTGCAAAAAGAATATGATGTGCGACAATACGGTTCTGTTACAAGGGTTGGGAAAAGGCAAAGAGAATTTGCTAAAAAAAAAAAAAACTTTATGATTAAAAGAATGAAATGATTAAAATCACGCTGGTTTGCTTGCAAGGACTGAAAATGAAAAGTTTTGTTTTTTTTTAAATCTCTTCTCGGATGCACTTGATTCCTGTAAAAACACAAGGGAGATATAAAGGAGAGAATCAGTATGAAAATGATGTTTCCGATGATGACTATGTGAGTGAGTGCATCCTAACTACACTTTTCAAATCACGGTGCTCCAGTTTTCCACGGCAGACCATACTTCTCTCAGGCTAATGCTAAGCCGATAGACTCCAAAGGACGTTTAGGCGGATCGAACAGACTCAACCATACATTTGCCCTACCATAAAATGCTCCTGCAGTTCCTGTTTACATACTGGCAAAAAGCATTATTAATTTAATTTGTATATAGCCACAGCCGCCCCACTATCCTGCCATTGATAGCTATTAAAATTGCATTGTGCTCTAATATGCAACATATAACCCATTCACTAGACTCGAAACGCCATGTAAGGTTATATTTATGCGCAATTCTGCTTAAAGTCAAACAAACGTGGGTGGCCAAGTGATGAATTACAGAAACAGTAACAGTTTGACATTTGAAGATAAATCGTGTGCATTAACGTACATCCAGCCTACTCTTAATGCTTTTTTTCTTTCTATATAATGATTTTCTTGCCATGTTTTATGAATCTGTTTCATAGTAAATTAACGTACTGACACTTGAATTGAGCGAGTCTTGAAATAGAAATACTGATGTCCGTGGATTCTGCGCATTTCGTGTTGCGTCGTCTGTCGGGTGTAAACGGTCTGGATGTGAACTTCCAAGGAAAGACAGCGGAGTTTACGTCTTTCTCAGATCAGCAATCGATTGCATGTAGAAGACGATGTTTTATTGTCTATTTGGAGCTGTTTTAGTCTGCAAGGTCAGCGCGTGATGTTAGTCGGGAAACTTGGCTGCGCACGACGTCTAACGTCGCCTTTAATTTAGCTGTTCTCCCGTTTTAAATCGGGATTAAACAGGTGAGCTACCGACCTGACAGGTGATTTTCGTCTTTTAAACCATATAAACTCCACCACACATTGATGGCATAGCTATTCAAATATATCTTGCGCGAAATTACGCACGACTAGCCCTTCCGCCTAAAAAAATGAGCTTCATTTTAGTATTTTAACCTTGGGTAGGTCGGATCGAGGAGGAGTTGTAAGTAGAGGAATAAATGACGGATGATCTACGTTCACACTGTAAGGAGAACGTGATAACGCGCAGAGTCTGAAAATGAAGCGGTTTTTTTTGCTCTATACTCTGCTCGCTTTGTATTTTCAGTCGGTTCTTTGCGTTTTACTGAAAAACGCACCAACTCTTGGATTTAAAAATATACCCAGACTTGTGAGCGAAGGTAAGGCAATCAGTACTTGTTACCTTTTCCTTAAATTCACTCCTTAACTTGTGCTTTGCTGCAGATGATAGTTTATTCCAGCATTTTTTAACCTTGAGGCCATGTGGGGTCACCTGAAATTTCTAGTAATTGATAAAAATAAAAACTTACTAAGCAAAATATATGGTGAGTTGAGAGAAACGAATACAATACGTAAAAGACATGACAAAGTGTGAAGCTGAAACTGAAGCACTGTGGTACTGTTTATCTGTCAAATGTTCATTGTGGTCGGTTTCAGATGCTGCAGC
>JAPQRP010000025.1:15551225-15563494 GCA_037367295.1 Apogon hyalosoma
TGGACTGACTGTACATATCCTGACCAAGGAAAATCTAATTCTCACTTTGTGCAGTAATCTACACCTGGCTTTTCTGCTTCAGCCCATAATAATCTGCATTTTATAGCCTAAATGTCATCTAAAATTAACTTTTATTTGCAATATCGTGTAGCAAACTATTACATTATCAAAAACAAATTAATTTTAGAAAAAAAAAACAACCAAAAAACAGTCTCCATTTTGAATGTCTGGGATCACCATAAATTTGTGATATTAAAATGGGGTCACGAGCCAAAAAAGATTGGGAACCACT
Organism: Apogon hyalosoma; assembly: GCA_037367295.1. NCBI lineage: Eukaryota > Metazoa > Chordata > Actinopteri > Kurtiformes > Apogonidae > Apogon > Apogon hyalosoma. Next base: position 15,551,518 of record JAPQRP010000025.1, read on the forward strand.
GGTTTATTCTATATGCTCTATTTGCTGTTTTTTGAGTTACTGCTGCGTTTAAAACCCATTTAAGTCCACTAAAATGTGTTTATGGTTAGATGATCAAAGGAAAATGCCCAGATAACAAGTGTACACAATTAGTTTTTAGGGCTTAATGCAGTTATTGGCATATTCAGTCAACTGTGTTCTTCTATATTAAAATGTGTCAGAGTGATTTTTGATCTTTTTTTTTCTTTTCCAGATATGGTCAACAGTGTATTTAAACACAAAGTAAACCAAAACCACAGTGTGCTGTTTTATAACAAGGACTTTGAAGAGCTGTATGTTGGGGGGAGTGACTTTGTGTTTAGACTTGATGTGAATGATCAGCATGTTTTAGAGGTGGGTTGTGCTGGAATATGAGATTTTAGTTCCAGTTTTTCTTCATTTTATTACCTGCAGCATGTGTTGTGCACTTGATTGCCTTCTGTTTTAATGATGTGCTCCTAGCAGCATTTTGTGATTCATGCGTGTGACAGTTGAGTTTGTAAAGCAGCTGGGGGACATAATAAGTGCTTGTACTGTAGCAGATGGGCTGTCACCCCCATTGTATAGAACACAATGGCTCTGTCTGGCAGTGCCCACAGACGGCCATGGCCTTTCCAAACCATCTGATAATGTAGTAAAGTCAGAGGCTGCTGATTAACTTCTGGTGGTAACTACATGATACAACCAGACCATCATATTACATTATTAAACCAGGGTTTCTGTAATTTCATTATTTACAATTCAGTCAACACAGCCATCTGGCAGTCTAGATAATCTGAATGTGCTTACTCCATCATTAATCAGTAATAATGATTGTTAGTTGTTTATAAGAAATTAGAGCAAATGAGCCTTCAGTTCTGACAAGTATAGATCTTCATTTCACTAATGGAAATGACCGTGGTAGCTAAGAGCAACGCAGGCTTTTTAAGGCGAATACATTATCTTGAGTGAAACTGCCTTGACGTAAGACAGTAAACCTGAGAAAGCCAAACATGGTTTTCATATTTTTCTTTTTTATCTGTCAAGCAGCTATCTCAAATATTTTGTAATCTCCTTCCTGTAGAACTTAGAGTGCAGCATTCTCATTTTGGCTAACAGAGGTTTTTAATTAATATACAACTCACAACTGTGTTCAACAAAACACATTTAAAATGTGTCTAACAATGGATGCTTTCTGCAGGAATTTAAGCTGACAACAACTGAACAAATGTACTGTCAAGTAAGTAGAGAGTGACTTTAAGATATTTCTAAATGAATTAAATAAATGACAACTATACACAGATATGGACTACTGTATTTGGGTTACCATAGCAATACCATTCTTTCTGTTGTAGGACCACTGTGAAAATGTCATCACAGTCATCGAGAAGTTTCAGGACAGTCTGTTTGTCTGTGGAACAAACGGACACAAACCACAGTGCTGGAAACTGGTATGTTCTTAAACATATGTTAAGCTTGCGTCATGTGTGTCTTGTAAACTGCCATTTGGTCTTTGTAATGATCCTAACAGCAGCAGGGCCATTCTCATTAAAGGATGGAGCTGTGTGATCAAGTTCTAGTTAAAGTTTAATTAAGCACCCAGTCTATAATTTAAGTTTGAGTCTGGGTGCTGGTAGTTTTCCCACTGTTTTTTTAGTACAAACTAACACAATAATCTGTTGACTTTTTGTTGTCCTGCAGTTTTCTTCAGAAAATAACCAGTCACAAGAAATAGTGGAGAGCTATGAGGGGACGGGCATCTCGCCGTATACGTACACACAAAACTCACTGTCTCTCACTGTAGGTATGTCAAACACAACTTCTTGCATAATTTCTGTGTATTTTAAGGTTTGAAAAACTGTGACTCAAGTTATGTAATCATAACAGCTCATGTGTGGCTGTAGAGTAGGCCATCTGCTGCATTTTCACTGAAACTCACGCAATAATTGAACATCTCTTATTTATATGATGTTTATCTGCTATTTTTAGATGAGGACCTTTATGCGGTAGCACCTTTGGAGAGTGATGGAACTTCTTTACAGTTCAGAAGGTCAGCTGGGAGGAGAACAAATGTTTGGATGTATGACAAGTGGGTTTCAGGTGAGGAAATCCTTATGTTCTGTCTTAAATCATCAATATAATAATCTCACAACAATGGCTGGCTTTTCCATTGGACACAGATGGATAGAAAAAAGACCAGTTTCATTCGTATCCCTTCATGTAAATCAGAGACATTTTTGTTGATACTATAGATCCACATCCAGCTCACATCCCTCAGCTCAGTTTTATAATTTGTTTTGCTTGTTTATGTGAAACTCTTTCATCACAAACCCACTGCACTGAACTATCAACATTAAAACAGTTAGAACTGTTTAGTAAACACTTTGTTCTCTCACAGAACCCACATTCATCTCTGCGTCCTGGGTGAAGAGGGAAAATGATGATGCTGATAATGAGAAAATTTATATATTTTTCCGCGAAAAGAACTCGGACCACAACCCAGAGGCGGACCCCTGGATCTCAAGGGTGGCAAGAGTTTGTAAGGTAATATGAGTCATCTTCAGCAGTAGAAGAAAATGGAGGGTGGATAACCCATGTTCTATGTAATAGACTGAACTACGAAGGAAACAGTTACACTAGTTGTCTCTTACAGCGGGTAAGGCCTTATAGATGTCATCGCTGTGAGTCTGTTAATCACTCACACACTCCCTACTTTTAAAGTGCACCCATGACACTACAGGGTGTGGAAAACCGACCATTAAAAACACAACATAATGATGCAATGTAGGGTAGAACCATGTTTCATGTCACGCAATTCATTACTAATCATTTGTTTTCTCTGTTCTTAGATATGCATTGTAACAAACAAGGGAGTTTAAATATTCATTGTGTAATATTTTGTGAAATCTAGTGGTAAAGTTGTAGGGCTGAAGGGGATATTCATTCTGGTCCAACACAGTAAATGATGGTGATGTACCTTAGTGCTAGGTAGTTGAAGGAGTTAATTCTTTCTGAGATATGAAGCTTACTTTGCAGCACAACATGAATTGTTACCCACTCTCTCTCTAGACATAAATAGTTCATTCTAAGGCAGCACAGACTCAGTGGCCCTTACTCACATGTGATATTAACCCACAAAGACCCAGTACTACTTGTATGTCATTTCCCAAATGAATTGTTCTCAATTTTGAACCTTTCTTAAGTGATTTACCACCATTTATGCTAAAATTATCCTCTGTATTTTGTGTTTTTAAGTGAAAATCAGGTATTTTCCTATATTTAATTCACAGATCATGTAGATGTTCATTAAAGCTCAGATTAAAGTTGAGGGTTAAATTTGAAAAAAAAAGTGACTTTTTCCGGTAAAATATATCATTAACTGAACATAAACCAAGTGTGTCCATCCACTATCAATTACTAAACTCCATGGGTTTTACTAGTGAATCAATGTTGTTGAAGATGACAGTGTTTCCTTGTTTCCAGAGCCTCTGAACGTTCAAATGGGTCATATCTGATGATCATGAAAAGATGACAAACTGCATTTTAGTCCAGTTATTTACATGAATTGATAGAATTAGTGGATCAACAGGTATTAAACCATTCAAATTAGTAGATGGTTTTGGTCAGCAGTGGATGTTTGAGTCTTCATGGGTTACTCAATAAAAACATTGCCATTTCTGCAATTAAATCCTCCTAAATCTTATAAACTGGATCCTCTGACTGTATGAAATGATCTATAAACACTGGTAAATAATTATTCATGAAATGCTTGATGTTACTTATTAACAGAAACAGAACAACTGTACAGAGCCGAGTGGAAAAACCAGTCTTTCATTACGTATGCAAACATCATTATCAGTGATCAGGAAATTGTGGAATTAATTTCTCATGATCTCTGATGTTGACTTTAACTTCCATTTACTAAAGAAGCACTTGCTTTTTTTTTTTTTTTTTTCTAATCTTTTGTCATTTTAATATGCTCACATGGAAGGCTGTTGTCGATAACATGATAATCTAACAGGAAATTAATTGTTTGCCAGTAAACAAACTGAGAAATATAATAATCTGTCAATACAATGTCAGGATGTAAAAAAAAAAACCATCATACATATAATCTTAGTATTTATCCTTATGCAGCGGTTCAGCTATGCTCCAGGTGGTCTTCCTACCAAAAGGAGCAGGCTTCCTCTTCTTTGTATAGCTAACTAAGCTTGCATTGTGCTTGTTGTGGTCAAATAGTCTCTTGAACACCCTTGTTGTTTAATATCTGTGCAAACCAAGACATGCCTTCAAAGCAACAAGGTGTTTATGTCATAACAGTCTTATCAAATATCCCTTGGTCAGCGAGTGTTAGTTTGCATCAAAAGGGAAATATCGTCTTCCTGATGTACTTTGTTCATATCATTTTGCAGGTGGATGAAGGCGGATCCAAACGATTCTTCCAAAATATGTGGACGTCTTTTGTCAAGGCACGGCTTGTCTGTGGGTTTCCAGAGGAGTCTCTTTATTTTAATCGTCTCCAGGATATCTATGTGATGAATGCTGAGGACTGGCGTAATACGAGAGTCTACGCTCTCTTCACAAGCAGCTGGTTAGACGTTTTTCCTTCCGTTTTCATCAGTGACACAACAGTATTAGTAACATGCTGACTGACTAACACAAACTGAAAGCTCAGCATTTGGCCCATGAAGACAAAATGAACATGTAGCAGCTATATCTTGTAATTTGATTGTGGGAGAATCTGAGGTTGCACTATTTATACTCCTTGACATAAGGAGTGTAAGATGAGTCAAGATTTGATCCATGCATGAGATATTTATTTAGTGCAAAGTAGTTGTCAAGATGAGATCTATATGTGTTAACTTACATGATTTTATTTCCCCTCAAGGAACGCCACAGCAGTTTGCATCTACACTGTAGGAATGATTGAAGAAATATTTGAGAATTCCACATTTAAGGGCTATGACAAAGAGATTCCCAAACCACGTCCAGGAACAGTAAGGATTTGTTTTGTTGCTATGTTGAGTTACAATAAGAGTGAACTCCCTGCAAAGATCTTATTTTTGTTTCCAAAACTTCCTTTTTGACTTCATTCAAATGTATTCTTGGCTTTTTTTTTTTCTTATCACATGTTTATGAGATGTACTGCATTTAAAAAAAAGCAGAAATGTTATATAAATGGGTGGAAATGTGGAAAAGTGTGCGTGTCCACTAGCCAAGTGTGAGTCAGTGTTCCCATATGTAGATTGGGGGGCTGTAGGCTGATGTGTGTATTTGAATTCAACTCTGTATCTAGGGAACTAAAGGGAACCAGAAGGGTTAGAAATTGCCCTGTCTGTGTAGTAAACACAGACAGCTGTGTTTTCATGGAGGTGGGTTTGTTGTGTCTGTAAGGAAAACCACACCACTCCCTTCAAATCAGTTATTGTAGAAAGAATGAGGACATATTACTGATTTGTTATATACATCAGATCCTGTTGCTTATGAATCAAACAAATATGGCTGTGTCTGTTTCAGTGTGTAAAGAACAGCAAGAGCCTGCCACTGGCCACAATCAATATGGTGAAGGATTACTCAGAAATGACCGACTGGGTGCATTCTGTGCACTATAAAGCTCCATTTTATTTAAGCAGCAACAACTACACAAAGATAGCCGTGGACAGGGTCCAAGCAGCGAACAACCAGATGTATAACGTGTTGTTTCTGGCCACCGGTATGTCCTGGTTTAGTAAAAATATAAACCACCAGTTCTGTCTTTGCTTGCTATTGTGTAGCTTGCAGTGTAGATGTTTTTCCTTGTTGACTCGGCTTGTAATCATGCATTGTTTAAAATATCTCTAAAGAACAATGAGCTAAAAATACCTGGCTATTACATGACGCCCAAAATAACAATGTTTGAATTACTGTTTGTGCTGCTCTGTCAGATTGTGGGAGGATCCATAAAGTCTTAGAGGCTGGCTCTGAACCTTTCATCATCTCTGAAACACAACTCTCCAACAGCACAGCCATACAATCAATGAAACTTGACGCCAAAAAGGTACGGCTTGTTTAAAATGCCATCTCAAAATGTCATACAATGTACACTGGAGGGTTATGAATCATGTTTTTGTTGGATCATAAGTGCTTGCACTTTTTTTTTTTTTTACATCAGTGATATTGCATTTCTAAGAACTTTATCATTCTAAAGCGCCTCTAGTCAATATGCTCATATTGACAAAGGATCAAATGACATGTAATGAGACCTGCTGTTCAAGTCTGTGCTTTGCCCCAGCTTTCTCTGTCTCGGAAATTTAATGTTGCTTTAATCAGGAGAGATTTGAAGGGAAATGAATAAAAAGTTTGCAAAATGTATAATACACTGTTGGTCATGAAGTTGGAATAAAATATAGTTACCTCTTCTCATGAAATGATTGTGACAATAATAATAAATAATAATAATAATAATAAATAATAATAATAATAATAATGATGGATTAGATTTATATAGCACTTTTCTATGAACGCATACTCAAAGCGCGTACAGTGGATCCTTTATTCATTCTCTCACACATTCTCACTCTGGTGGTGGTAAACTACATATGTAGCCACAGCTGCCCTGGGGCAGACTGACGGAAGAGTGGCTGCCAATTCGCACCTACGGCCCCTCGGACCACCACCAAACATTCATATGTATCAATGTGATTTATTCTAGATAAAGTGTAACTGGGACTCAGTTTGTAATCATTACACCAGGTCAAAGGTCATTACTGATGTGTATAACTAGGTATAAAAAGAGGAATGTATCCGCAAACAAAATTATCCCAACTTTATGGGCAACAGTGTACAGTTGTGGGAATGACACAAATGGACTATTTATTTAAATGTGATCTCTTTTTCAATCAAAGTCTTTAAAACCCATATAATATATAATACTTTTAATTTTTCTCTATTGTGCCTCAGAAACATGTCAAATTTTTTATTTTTTTTTAGATTTGCAAAAATAAAACATTTAGCCAGGACTGGATGTCATGTAAATGGAAAACTCCTGTGAGGATGAGCTAGATGAGGACATATGGAGACACCATCATAAGTTAAAACTAGGGTGAAATATCAGAGCTGAGAAGGTGAATGTTTCCTACACCTAAAAGTTTGACATCTCGAAGGTTATTGGCTAAGGTCAGCTGATGACTGGATACAGACAGAAAGCTTAAACAGTGACTGAGCTTATGTTAAAAGATTTATTTTATTAGCTTATCAATGACTTCATGAAGTAGTTATAATTTATGTTGAGTTGAAATAATTTTTTTGTACTCTTCATTCAGAAAAAGTTAGTTGTGGGGTTCCCCGAAAAAATTTCTGCCATGGACCTTCAGAAATGTGAACAGTACAACAAATCCTGTGCTGAGTGTGTTTTGGCTCGAGACCCATACTGTGCCTGGACTACGTCAGGATGTACTCCAACTGTTCCGTAAGTGTGGAAACTGTTAATATCAGGATTTGTGCCAGCACTACATAGAATGAGCAACATATCACAAACAAGTCCAACAATTATTGCTAAAATATGATATTTTTGGGGCAAATATTAAGGCATTGATTAATAAATGTGTTTCAAATTTTCATGTTAACTTGAACAGATCATCCAAACCATGACTACAGTAAATCACTCATCTCTTTCTAAAACAAAAAAGTATCTGTTCTGTAGCATGTTTTTAATGTTAGTATGTTTTGTTTTTGTTCCAAGTGAGGGAATTCAGAATATAAAGACTGGAGAATCAAGTGTGTGTCCTAGACCAGAACAAGGTAACTAATGACAGACATCGTATCATTTAAAGTGCAAAACTGTAAAGAGTTTGGCTACAAACTTTTGGTCACATTGCAAATGTATCTTGTTTTTCTTCTAGAGCAAAAGCAAGTAAACCGGAGCAAACGGGAAACAGCTTCTCCTTCTCCGTCTCCATCTCCATCTCCTGCAAATTCAACGGCAGTTCATTCAGTCCCACTGGGTGTTCCGTTCTACCTATCATGTCCCATTGACTCTTACCATGCAGACTACACCTGGGAGCATGAAGGCCAGAGCAGCCCCTGTCTGCAAATGCAGTCAAACTGCCTCCACCTCATTCCTGCAATGGCAAAAGAGAACTACGGCAACTATGAGTGTGTTTCCAAGGAAAAAGACTACACAAAAGTGGTGCAAAGATATCACCTTGAAGCACAAGTAATACAAGTGACAAAACAAAGACAAGATGTAGTAAGCATGTATGTTCCAGAGAAAAATAATGTGCAGGTTATTGTGCCACAGGTATTATGGCTCACTCTGGGACTGACCATTGCAGTACTTTCCCAACAATCTAAAATAATGACTATTTAAACGTCGCATTCTTTTCTTTATGTTGCTCAAAACAGAAAGAAGTATGTACCATTAGCATTTTCAGGTCCTTTGTCCTTGCTGCTGCTGAGACCAGGATGCAGGCCTTGCCTAAGGAAATCCACCGGAACAAAAAACTGAAACCTGCAACAAGAACAATTAACACTTTCAGCATGAACTGAAAACATGGTGGGAGTAAAAGTGGGCACATAGTGGTATTTGGCAGAAAACTGAGCTTTTCAGGAAATGCTGCAGCCAAGTGTAGTTTCAGAAAAGAGCCAGAACAGGAAGACATTTGAGTGATGGAGAAGGAGAAGCAGTCAGCAGCAGGACAACACCTGACTAACACCAAAAAGCCCATTGGTGCCTAATGTATGTTTACATGAGCTAATCAGGTATTAATCTTCACTCTGCATGAAGAACTTCAGCATTTTATTGGGTGAAAACCTATCTTTTTAAAATCAAATCAAGGTAGAAGAGGTGGAAGAATGAATCTGAAGACAGATCTTTCAGTTGTTATTGCAAAGAGTTTCCAGACACAGCAGTGTACGGCGTCACTATAAGTGGAGGTGAGCTTGTTTTAGTAATGTGGCACTAAAGTATGCACAAGTTAAACTCTTCTGTTAAATTAGACTTCTTTGCACTACCACAGTGGTCAGAGAGGCTTTTGGGAAATGTGCAATTAAAATATAATCACCATTTCTGTTAGCTATCTGCAAAATACAGAAACCCTTACTTCCATTCCATTGTTCCAGAAAAAAATGTGTTTATTCCACTCTAAGACATGTCAGCAATAGACCATCTACTTTACGTAGTACTTGCACTGATGTACATCGATCAGCTTTGTTCATTAATATATATAATACATTTTTGTATGAAAGTTTTTTCTATTAATGTTTATTAAAGCAAAACTATGTATGTTTTGGCAATAACAGGATGATAAAAAAATGTAAAATATGACTGCAGAAAAGGTTAATCAGAGTCATGAAGTTAGTGATTTTATTTATTAATGCCCATTATACAGTATATTTAATATTTGCTAAAATTTAGCAACCAAATGCTTGTTTTAAACATGTTCTTTACAATGTTTAAGTAGCTAAATATATTTATTATCTAAATATCATTTTGGTACATTTTTTGTTTGCTTCTGTAATCTAATGTTGAATTCATATTTTTGTAAAACTAAAACTGTAAGATTAATGATTTCAGAGTTATGAAAATTAAACTTGATCCAAAAAGAAATTCCTGTTTTCAAAATGGAACCTTTCCAAACTTCTCCCTCATTTCCTCTGAAGTTTCAAACTGCGCTTTTAAAGTAAGGCATTCATTCAACTTGAGGCTGGTTTGTTTGTATCTCAGTAGTAGGTCATTCCTTTTTCAAATACACAGTGAACTGTGTGAGTCCAGCTCAGAGCACAGACAGAGGCTTTAAGGATCTTTTGTTTAATCTGTCTTATTCCTGATCCTAAAGTCTCACAACTAATGATGATGGTCACCACAGACTAAGTACATCTTATTCACTCAAGGAAAGGAAGGCACGTCATGTCCACGCTGCATCTCCTGCTCCTCTGTACTTGGATCAGGCTGCAAACGGTCCACTGCCTGTTAATAAAGGTATACCAGACCACTGAGAGGAATATCTCTGCTTAAAATGTACCAAAAAGGACATTTATGAGGGGTGTGAATGTGTATTCCTGCTGGTTCTATATTGTCAGTAAAGTCACTACAGTGAGTACATCTTGTTTATGCAAGGAAATAACGGCACAACACGTCTATACTTTATCATGCTTGCCATTGCTGTACCTCCATTTGGGATCCTTTAAAGATTCTCTTTGAGATTAACTTATCCCAAAGCGCCATTAAAATTCCTCTGAATGCCTGTGGTTTAACCCTGAACCACAGCTGGACACAGAGATGTTTCATACTGTATGTTAAAAACTGCTAAACACATCCAACCCAATGAGTGTGTGTGTGTGTGTGTGTGTGCGTGTGTGTGTGTGTGTGTGTGTGTGTAATGAAGTGAGGACATTGTAAACAAAAATATAATGGACAGCAATGCTGAGGGCTTTGAGTGGTTTGGGTGTGTTGTATGGATTGCCAAGCATCCACAATGGAGGAAAGTTATTGCATAACAGTCACTTAACATGATAATATTGGGTGTATGAAGTGACATACTCTTTCCATCCACAGACCCCACCTAACACCACATTATTTTCTCTGTTTTCTTCTATAGCTACAGCAGAGACTTTAGATCAGTGAGAGCGAAGTGGCTCTGCATGCCATGTTTGTTTTTCCCTGCTGCGCAGAGCACAGTTCAGTTACCAGGTAATGCACTGCCTCGTTACCTGCTGTCGGTTCACTTTAATGAAGCTCACGGAGACTCTGGTTTAAGCCGGAACTGACACAACACTTGACCTAGAAGCCCTGTCCCTGCTGGGATGGTGTCAGTCTGACCTGTTACTGTAGACAGCTGAGAAGCTTTTAGTTAAAGTACCGTAGTCTGTTTTTTTATGCTTATGCGGTCTGAATCTTCTCAGTGTTTGCTCTCAGGTTGAATTAAGCCAAGACTGTCACAACCACCTTGATGTGATGAGATTGAAGGGATTTAATGTAGATCTACTTTTATCAGTATCTTCTTGTCTTTACTGCAGCTGGACTAAATGTGAACGGCGCCACAGTGCAGTCCTTCAGTGAGATATGGTGAGCATGAGCTACTCCTCTGATAAAGCTCTGAGCTCAAATAAGCCTTGATCCCCTGAGGACGTGGATCGCAGTTACCCAGTTTTCCTGTTGTGCTTTTACAGGAAAGTCTACAGGGTGTAGCCAAATCAAAGGAAATGGTGGAAAAACAAACTAAATTTATGTTTTGTTTTGTTTTTTCTGGTTCATGGGTGGAACCACACCCTGAGAATTCACAACAGCTAGTTCTAATAATGAAACATGGTTATATAGCAGAGTTCACTGTAAAAACTGTACAATAAATAAACAACAGCAATATTTACTTAGGAGAATAGAATCATTTATGTAGAAATATCTAAAACACTCACTGAAATCTTAACTAATTTTCCTTTTTTTTTTTTTTTTTTTTTAGAAAAACTGAATTTAATGCTAAATGTGGGAAAGAAAAGACACATAAAGTTGATTTGTTTGATTCACTTTAAGGTTAGTTTTCATGATTTTAATGTCCCAATAAATATTGCATTTTGTACATAGCTAAATAAAATAGTTCATTTGGTTCTTGAAAAATGAATGGATTCAAATTGTCATTTAATCTAACTACATTTTACATAAAATAGTGATTTAAAGATAGAAACATCCAGAGTCAGTATGTCGAAATCATACAATATTAGAGAGTCTTCAGAAACATTTCAACACTAGAACCACCAATAAGTCAAATTTACCTGTAGTTGTTTTCAGTTCTGTATTAGTCTGTTTAAATAAATAATGACAATTAATAAAATAATGAATTTTTCCAATTATTTTTACCTTCCCCAAAACTATGCTATGTTATCTTCCATATTTTTAACCCATAAAGACCCAAACATCCACTGGTGACCAGAAGCATCTACTGATCTAAACTGTTTAATACCTGTTGATCCACTAATCCTATCAATACATGTAAATAATTGGTGTAAA
>JAPQRP010000025.1:15576393-15589766 GCA_037367295.1 Apogon hyalosoma
AGCAGAATTCCATTGTATGTGATGCCCCTGAACACCTGAGGGGTACACTGGTTACAAACATGCCCAGACTGAACTGTAGGGCTCCCATTGTCACAATTACCTACCATCCCGACATCGAGAACACAGAAATCTATGAGGGAACCATGGTGATCTTGAATTGTGAAACTCAAGGAAACCCAGCACCACAAGTCATGTGGGAAATAAATGCAGGAAATCAGCATTTTCAGCTTCTCTTGCCTGCAAATGTTGCGCAAAATGAAGTTCCAGTTAATGACAAATCAACCAGAAATCAGTTCCTCCTCTATCAAAATGGCACCCTCATCATGCCTCGCATAAGTAAAAAGGAGAGTGGAAATTTCACCTGCTCTGCAGCCAATGAATTAGGCAGGGCTGAGAGTAGTGTTAAAGTGGCACTGGCAGGCACCCAAAAGCACACCCCCAACTCAGTGCTTGATACTACAGCGGAAAAGAGCCGTACCACTGTTAACAAGCCTGCAGGGCCCAAGATCTCTAAAAACAATGTGATCAACTGGTCCAAAACTGATGAAAAGACAAAGGGCAGCCCTGCAGGTTCATCTGACAAACATGATGGCGCAGAGCAGGACGGAGGGGTTCTGAAAGACCCCACCTTTGCAAGCAAGTGTGGTGTGCAGGACGGCAGTGAATACATCTCCAACCATGCCTTCAATATGAGCTTGGATGACCTGAAACAGTACACTTTTGATTTTGGTGTTATTGCACTGGAAGTGTCAGAGACTGAGGCCAAAGTCCAGCTGAATCCATTGCAGCTCCCTAGCAGCAAATCTAACCTTCACCTGAGTCAAAGTGAACACCTGGAAACAGTGAACAAAGAGCCGTTCAGTCTGTATCAGTCCTCATCCAGCAAATCCTCCTCTCTAGACATACTCTACCTCTGTGTAAATACAGGCAATGGACACTCAATGGTGGAGTGGTCTAAGATAGAAGAAGGCGTTAACTCCTACCACTTCCGCAATTTACAGCCTGGTACCAATTACACACTGTGTCTCACCTATGGGGGGCAGGACTGCCAAGTCCAAGTTGTCTTCACAACCAGAAAGAAAATCCCCTCCCTCCTCATCATTGTGGTTGTCAGTATTTTCCTTCTGGCTTTGGCCACAGTTCCCTTGCTGGGGGCCACCTGCTGCCATTTATTATACAAGTACCAAGGGAAGACCTACAAACTAATCATGAAGGCCCAGAATCCGGATCAGATGGAGAAACAAATGGCTGGAGACTTTGATCGCAGGGCGTCTTTTGTGGAGTCAGAGAAAACCTTCAACCCCAGCGAGTTAGGGGAAGGGGAGGGAGAGGCCGAGGGAGAGGAAGGGGACAGGGAGGGAGAGGCTGAGGGGAGTGTAGTTACCGAGTCCATCCCCGGGTCCTCATCCAAAACCAACCAGGAGGAGTTTGAGGTGGGCTCGGAATACAGTGACAGACTCCCGCTGGGCGCAGAGGCGGTCAACATCTCCGAGGAAATCAACGGCAACTACAAGGAGCCCAGCCGCTGAGCTCCGCTGAAGCCTCCCGAGTCTGTTGTAAAATATTTGATTTTTAAGTAGCTTACATCCGAGCAGGTAACTCACCCACCATCACCTACACGTGAAATCGACGGGTTCTAAAAAACAAAAAAAAAAAAGTGACTCTTTTTTATTTTTTACCTCAGAAAGCACTCCATCAGTCACTGAGATTATTAATTAATTATTAATTAATTAATTCATTCATGTGACATATGTTGTTTAAGGTTACAACTCACGTTTACAATGCAAGCACAGATAATCTGCAGTTCATCAAAACCTTAGAACGCACAGAAAAGCAGTGAAATATTCCCTTTCTGCAGGACAGGCAACAAGCACAGGCGTAAATTGCAAACGGCGAGGACTTACAGCCTAACGCTCGCCGCTGTCACGCGTAACGGAGGGCACAACTATATCAACATGCGATCGGCGTTTTCGAGAGCACAAAAACAAGCAAAAAGTAGTTGAAGTGCCATATTTTCAAAGCCATCAGAAATTAACATCAGGGACTAGATGCTCTTTTGGAACCGTGTGCGTCAGTGAAGGGATGAAGAAAAAAAGAGTTTACACCTGCCAGGTAGTTATCATCTCTTCATCCGTCGACGCACCGGCTCCACTTTTTTCGTCCACGGATCTGTAGATTTTTTTACAGCACTGATATTAATGCTCGGTGATGTTGCGTCTGGGAGCGCACACCGTGGCGCGCAGCCTGCTGTCCTGTGCGTAAAAAAAGGGAAATATCACTTTTTACTGCGCTGTGCTTGACGGGAAAGCCCTGGTTATTTACCAAGTTACCAACAAATGTTGTTTCACGTAATGTAAGGCTTTAAAATGTGCGATTTTAACCTCTTAATAAACGGGTGCTTGTTTTACTCTCGCTTTTTACAATGAACGTGTCCATGGCATGTCACACGTATTTACCTGTGTGGTTTTTATTAGTGTAGTCTAGAGGACTTTAGATGTTACTGTCAACATGTGATGTAAAGCCATGTGAATTGAGCTTATTCTTTTTTTTACGACGGCAAATTTCTATGAAGCCTCAACAAAAAGCGCACGAGCGCGTGGCGGCTTCACTGTTGTAATTTGACATAGTGATTTTTTGTGAACTGTTGTGAAACGAACTCAAGAAACGTGATCTTTTGAGATTTTTTGATATTATTTTATGTAAGTGGAATTAATAAATATATGAAACTAAATAGGCCTTTTCTGAAATGTTCTTTCCCTGCACACAGAACAAGAAAAGCTCAGACTCACTCACCTGATCATCTTTATTCGCCATAAATAACTAAACTATTTTTCAGAATCAAATTAACACTTAAAATGTAAGATCAGCACTCTAAGGTTAAAACTGCCCTAATGTTTTATGAGTTGTTTTCCCAATTTTCTCCCATATTTTCTAGATCTAATATTGTAGGGATTGTGTTTAATATAAAGTGAAACACTAAGTAGGCCTATATTGAAAGTACAGATGAACAAAGCCTCCCTTTGTTCTCATCTTTCATTTCAGATCTTAACGGCGTTGCATCAACACCATCACACTCCGCTTTATGACCTTTGAAGTGTAAAAAAAAAAAAAAAAAAGAGGAAACCGTTTTTCATTTTTATTTTCACAGTAATCACAAAAAATCGGGTTTTCAAATTTTTTTTCTTACCTAAATAAAAGTCGAAACTGTAAATGCAGAAACAAACGATGGCATATTGGTAAATGCAGAAGAATGCAGACAATATTAAGAAAACGCTGGTTGCAGCAAGTGGTTTTTGACTTAAAGGTCTACAAACAAAACAGAAAATGTCAGTTTCATTTGCGTGGAAGTTTTTAACCCACGTAATTGGTAATTACACAAAACAATTTATTATCCAGTCTATGAAAACAGCTCATTGTGTAAATTCATAAATACTCAAATGCTCTATATATAAATACCCTGTTGCAAAGGATGCTTTGTGGAGTGGATATTCAGTGTTTAGTTTGGACGACTTCAAATTTGCATTATCTACCCTGCACCAGTCTGGGCCTGTTGGGAAAATATGGAATTAAACTGCAGGCTGAAACACAAATGAGTGATGCAACAAAATAAGCACAGAAATGTGTTGAAGATGACACATCATAGTTTTGGTAGATGAGAGATCTGTGCCACACAAGCCTTTGAATCAGACTGGAAACTGTTACACATAAACAAACAACCAGTGGAACATGAAACACACAAAGTGAACACACAATCTCCAGACCAATGGGATAGGCTGAGTGTGCTGAATTACACTGTGAGTGCTCTGGTGCCAACAAATGCTAAAATATCACTATGGACAAATTATATAATTGCATGCAGTTATATAATATTTAATTATATAATTTGTCCAGAAAAAAAACATTTAAAAATTTTGAAGCCAATCTTTCATGAGGGACACATTCTTTCTCAGTTGCTGGCGGCAGCCTCTGCCTCCTTGGTCGCTGCCTCCTTTTTGCTCCCTTCCTTGGCGTTGCGGTTGAGGCTTCCGTTCACAAAGCTCTCTGCGGTCTGACGCTGAAAGTGCTTCCTGGTACCGACCAGGGATGGGTTGTTGACCAGGGTGTAGAGGAGCTGCCAGTGCCCACGGGCCCGTTTGGCACTGGACACTTTATGCTGTTTCTTCTCCTGGTGGACCAGCTGGATCCCTGAGGACAGTCAGACATCATGATAGCACCTGCTCTGAGACATGCACTCAAGCCCTGTGCACTCGCAAGAATAGATAACCTTATTTTAATCTGAGGTTTACTAAGAGGATTCTTTTGAAGGCCACCCAGGACTACCTTGATACTACAGAAAGCATAATAATAGAAAGCAATCATAGTCTAATTCTCTAAGCGTGGTGGGAGCATATTGGGCTTGCCATTAACACTAAAAGCTTAAGCCCCTTGGGCTACATGAATATGAAACAGGCAATTAGCGTAGCTCATCTGTGTAACCAGCTACTGGAGAACTAATCTTTGTAATGAAACAGATTATTCCAGATAATGTATTGTTCACTGGATACAAACAAGCAACATTTATAATTGACTCATTTGCGACTAGATGCCACCACAACCAAAGAATCCTGATGCATTTGCTTCTAATTGCTCATGATAATACACATTTTCCTCTCTCTCATTACTTATCCTATCACCACACATCAAAAACAGGGCAAAGCTCTTCATATTTTCAGGTTAGTTTTATAAATGATAAACATATTTCATTTACATCTACGAAATTATACAAGCAACACACAGAACCCCTTCCATATCCCACGGTGACAGACGTGGAGGGTTGAAGTGAGTGTGGGCTCACCATACAGATGGCTGATTAGTTTATGACAGATTTGATTGAGGCCAGTAGCAGGACTGTATATTATGCCGCCCAGAGACTCAATTTGCTCGTGTCATATTAAATCAGAAATGCTTTCATTTCTTCTGCACGTGCAAGACTGTGCTGTGATCTGATTTTGTGTGACACTGACCTACTGAATTCTCTATAGAAATCATAACTGCTTGCTGCTTTCATTGCAGATTTGAATGTATTCTGAAAGAACAGAATATGTTTTGATAGCATGTTTTTGTGCAGCTGTTTGAGCTGAATCATTAGTGCTGGGTAAATTAGAGTGTGTTGTCTAGGAGGTGTACTGTTTTTGTACTACAGACCCTCTTCGGCATCCCGTGACCTCTGTGAAGCATTGGTCTCCTGGCTCACAGACTGCAGCAGCATCCCGCAGAAGGCCTTCATCACAGGGTGAGACTGGCTAACCTCAATCTTCAGATAATGAGCATAGCAGCGGTAGGCTGCAGACAGACACAGGGAGGGGCGATCACTCTGACAGAGAAAAACCAATAAACACACAGGACTGCACCCCGAGTTGGCTTTGAGGCAATCACACATAATGGCCGTACAATCACACGTTTTTTTTTTTTTTTAACCACCTGCTTTTTCTGACAACAGATGTCTTAAATCTGCAGCCATTTCAGAGACCGGTGTGCAATTAGAGTCCCTTGAACAGAATACAGATATCATTTGAGCTGCACTGAGCATCTCACAGGGTAAAGAGGAAAGGACACACATTTCTGGTCTCTAAGAGGGATCAGTAAAAGCGCCTTTGCTCAGAGGAAATTGCCTCTTTTTACACTGGCACAATGATAAAAAAAAAACAAAAAAACACACTAGCATCGACAAAGGTAAAAAACATGAAACAGATGAGAATATGTAAACTCTGAGTGGTTAATGCAAAGGCTTTCAGTTCTCTAGTTACATGTGCGTTTTTTGTGGCTCAAAGCTGTTTGTACAATGTAGGTGGAAAGATTATGTTTAAACATCTTTTTTCTATAGATATCTGACCTGATGTTGGTACACAGTCAAAGTAGATTAGACAGTATAACAATATGAACACTGTGCACTATGCAGTATCTGGTTACCTGGGTCAAATGCCTCTACGTTGCGGTTAAGAAGACTGATATCTGTGCGTCCCATATGGACGATGTTAAACAGGGCTGTGATGACAATGCGCCAGATGGCCAGCAGCACCCCGATCAGAACATTGACTGGAAACAGTAGATACGTCAGCAGGAATAGACTACCCCTGTAAAGAAAGTGTGAAAGATTAGGCATATAGGGATATTCCACGATTTTTCCAAAGAACTATATAATATATAAACAAAAAACAAGACATGAAAACACATGCAGCAGTCACCTGTTGTCTAGGTCTCTCGTGCCAGCTGTTTTTTTGATGAAGCAAAACCTGGCGGTGATATGCTGTATCAAAACAGCCAAAAGGATCATGAGCCAGAAGGGCCTGAATGAACAAAATCAATAATCAGAACAGCTCTTGCAGTAACACAGACAGAAAATATATTTGGAAGAAAAGATTTATAAGCAAGCCACAAGTATTACTGTTCTGTATAAAGTGCATGTGGCATTTTGATGCTGATGGGAATGTTTTTATCCTGCCTTTCCTAAACTCAGGACCCAAAATGTAGATGTAGGATGTTAGAGAAAGTAAAATATGTGACAGCAAAATTATATGTGAATTGATTTTCGTAACTAAAATATAAAATTGTTGTCTGGAACAAGAGCAGGACAAAAAATAAATAAATGATGCAACAAAATGAAACAACCAAAACAAAGTCAAAGATGTAAAAATATATATATATATATATATAAATAAATAAATAAAAAACTATGTAAAACACAAGACAGTAATTATGTAAAATATGGAGAACAATGCAAAAACTATGCAAATGATGCATCACGACCAAAAAAAAAAATAAATGATGGAAAACATTCAACAAGATGAAAATGTTGCAAAAGAGACTTTAGACACAGTGTTTTGACAATGAAAAACTCATTTATATGTGAATTTGTGTTTGGTTGCATTTAAATAGTTTCATATGGCTGTTTTTAAGTGTGCTGCTGCCAAACATGACTTGTGTTAGAGGTGAAGGTTGACGTTATTTTTCTCTCCATGACTTGACATTCCAGCAAAATGCATTTAAATCAACATTCATTAATCAGTAAAAATGTTGACATTATATCAGCTCATTTTATATTTCTGTAAATTTGTGTCCTGGGGAAACATAAAGTAGATTTTTTGAGACTGAGATGAAAAGGTTTGGGGACCACAGAGTGAGCGATGCGACAAAAACTCACCACATGCTCCACAGCATCTTAAAGAGAAACAGATTCTGTCCGTGTAAAACAGGTATGATAATGAGGAAGACAGCGATCAGAAGGCAGAGGAAGAACACCATAGCCTGGATGAGCATGCCTGCAGGGAAGACATCAGAGCTTCGAGGTTAACTGTGTAGATCCTATCAAGCATCTTCAAAAATCTGCGCTTACACACATGCTCTTGTATCACAGTGAAAGCAGAGGTGAGAAGTCATTTCTTTTTAAAAGCTCAAGAGAAGATCTGAAAAAGCATCCACTCATGAGCCACATATCCAAACCTTTCACATCTTCATTCCAGCTGAGTCAACACACAGCTAGAAAGACGCAGTTACACACAAATAATGAGACCAGACAAATATAGAATGACGAATATTTTCACGAAGTGTCAAGTCATCATTGTTTTTGGAGTGTCTCTGTTAAGATGAAACAAAACTGTATTGAGCTCGACAAAACAAATCATTATTGTTAGAAAAATGAAATCTTTTAATAATATAAACAACTCTACCGATACAAATGTGAGCTGCTGTAAAGCTGGTGTATCCCATCCAGCAGACCAGTGCAGGCCGGGAAGCCCTGATGCTTCTCTGGCAGTTGTAAACATTATAGATATCTCCTCTGTACAGCCCCTTCAGGTTTGACCTACAGAAAAAAAGCACTTATCATTAAGATGTTCCATTATGCAATAGGCAAAGTGATGCATCAATAAATGTACCAATTACATACTAAATAGAAGTGGGAAATTAGCCTGCAGTACACCAAAAATGCAATTCAACATTCAGCTTGGAAACTCATTTCTTTCAATATGACAATTTATGGTAATAGGGCAGTATTTCATTGCTTATCTTGACAGCCATTTTCAATTCCAGCAGCCATTAATGCAGAGTAAATGCTGCTCTGTCTGTTTGCTTGATTAGGCCACTATTATGTTATAATAACCCCTTTGTGAACCATTAGAATATAATGAAGAAACCAAGATGCAAAGCACACCCAGGGTTTTCAAAAGGTTTAGGCGGAGAATGGAAATATATGTAAAAAAAAAAAAAAAGTTATAGCTACTGTTCTTTTTTATTGGTTTATTTAACAGGGACATTGTACATTAATTCACATCGCTGTAAATCAGTGTTTTTCAACCTTGGGGTCACAACCCCACGTGTGGTCACCTGGAATTCAAATGGGGTCACCGGAAAGTTCTAGTAATTGATAAAAAAAATTACTTATAAAATTACTTATAAAATTATATATATTTTTAAATTATTCAATATATATATTTCATTAGAATTAAAACACCTCACACTTTTCCAAATAAAAATGAAGTTCAAATAAAACGCAAGATATAATATCTGAGAGGGCATATCTTGATTGAACCAATCACGTGACTGCATGCGTTACTATGTTTCAACCTGCCCGGACACAGTCGCAGTCAGAAAACTGGACTGAACAGTGGAAAGATTTCTTCACCCGCCTGGCCCTGCTAAGACATGTCCAAGAGAAGCTGAGAAGCAGACACCAAAAAGGTGCATTACATACATTAAATAGTCAAAATGTTGTCTAAAATTTCCATTTATTTGCAACATACTATTGCAAAAACAAATAAATTTTAGTAAAAAAAATGTCTCCGTTTTGAATGTCAGGGGTCGCCAGAATTTGTGATGTTAAAACGAGGTCACAAGCCAAAAAAGGTTGGGAATCACTGTTGTAAATGCACCAGAGTTAGTGAAATGACTATTTTTCATGTGCAGTTTTTTTCCCCCACACCTACCGATGCAGAACCATGGAGCGCATGAGCATAGCCAGATTGACCAAACCAGACAGGGTCAGCGCTGAGATATAGCACACTGTGAAAGAAAACAGAAGAAATGTTTTACAGCAGAAGAATCTTATCCACTTTCTAATGATGATCTATTGATAAAACATCATGTGCATGCACATCCTTTGCAGCTACTGTTGCATCTGATAAGAAATATGTGCACTGAGAAGAACTGGGGATTTAAACGATATCATTAAATAAAAGTGTCCCTGGCAGATTTCATATCACAACTTTGCTGCTTTTACTTCCTGATTTAACAGCTTCACTCACCCTCTACACACCACATGTAATAAACAACTAATCGGACTACTTCATGTTTGTCTGGAGACAGCATTATCTTGAAGCCAGCTAAAACGTTGGCAATGTCCTCATCGACTCCTGCACGGGCTGTCTGAAGAGTTGGCACCACTGTAAGGATCAGTAGCAGACCCACCTGAAAACAAACACAACAGGCATTATTGCATATTTATTTGTATAAATCGTGTGCTGTTGGCTATGTAAGTAAGATTAAATCTAAAATTAGGCTTCAAGTAAAAATATTGTAATGTAATTATTACTATTATGGCATCTTAGGTACATAATCTGCTTTATGTCACATAACATGCAAGTATAAACATGCCAGGCAGTGTATTAGATAGTTTATTACCTGATACAGGGTTATAAAGGCCACTACACAGGATATAGCCAACTTCAGAGGGAAACGGAAAGCTGTTTGAAAAAAGGTGGGTTATAAAAGTTTAAAGGAGATACTGTAAGCTATGAACACATAGCCAGACATAAAACCAGACTACAGCGACATATTTACCATCCTCTGGTGTATAAATGTACGACTTCACAGCATCAATTATTCTTTGAGGGAGCTTGGGCGTCTCTGTGCTCGAAGTGCTGATGTGAAAGGTAAACAGAGTTAAAAACCCTGCATTTTCCATCACACTTCAATGAATTTAAGAGACTATTCTGCATGAATATCCTGTTCTTCAAACAGCAATACTTTTGCAATAATTCTTGAGAGCATCAAACTGATGAAAATGTATCTCTCAGTCGTTCCAGATAAACATTTTCTACAAAAGGAAGAGGAAATAAATCTTTTCCGCTTGTTCGCCATGATAACAACATTTCTGCATGACTTGCAGTGCGTTGATGATCTGAGGAAATAGTTGTAAGCTTTTGTCAGCATTTATGAAGTTATTTTCTAGCATTTCTCAACAAAGCTTCCTCAAAAGGAAAATCTCTTTAATCAGTATTTAATGTCAAGGACACTTCAAGAGGGTTGTAACCTGTTTCCTCTAGATAGTCCTTCTGCCAATCTATTCTCAATATTTGTCTGCACTGGGTGCTCGTGGCAGTTTTCCTCAGTTAAATGTTTATTTTAAAGGGGAAATAAAAAGATAAATGATGGGGAAGGGAGGTGCACTACATAAATGAGATTAACTGAATACATCAAGATAGAAGATGTGATGGTACAAATGGCTTTTTCTTGTGAGTTAGAACTACAAGATAAATGGAAAAACATCCATCTATACAGTAAAGACAAACCTAAGTCTTAACCCATAAGGACCCAAACATACATTGGTAACCAAAACCATCTACTGATTTAAACCGTTTAATACCTGTTGATCCATTAATCCTATTAATGCATGTAAATAATTGGTGTAAAATACAGTTTGTCATCTTTTCATGGTCATCAGATAGGACCCATTTGGATGTTCAGAGGCTCCGTAGTTACCATGGAAACACTGTCATCTTCTACAATATTGATTCACCAGTAAAATCCATGGAGTTGGGTCAATGACAGTGGATGGAAACTTTTGTTTTTATGTTTAGTTCAAGATATTTTGGCTGAAAAAGTCACTTTTTCCTTTTTTTTTCTCATTTGTTCTAATTACCTTCAAATTCAATCTGAGCTTTAATGAATATCTACATGATTGGTGAATTAAATATAGGAAAATACATGATTTGCACTGAAAAAAACTTAAAAATAAAGAAGATCATATTACAATAAATGGTGATAAATCGCTTAAGAAAGGTTAAATATGGAGGAAAAATTCATTTGAGAACTACCACAAAAGTAGCACTGGGTCTTTATGGGTTAAATTCAAAATTAAGCACCAATTATAATGAGGCATAAGACACATAGAGTAACAGTACAGTGAAACATATACACCACTGTATCAATGTCACCAAAATCTGCCCAGAAAATGCTTATGCAATTTATCAGTGTAATGCATGCATGATGGCATCATAGTCTATTCATAGTATGAAATTCTTACCTGATTTTAGCAGCTTTCTTCTTAAGTATTGTTTTCACATAGTCTCTGTAGTAGCTGCTGCTTAGATCCTAATGGAGAAAGAACAGCAACCACAAGAACAAAATGATGATGCTGCACTACAATAATGAAAATGCCAAAGCCTCAAAATTCTTAATTTTCTTTTTCTATTCTTTCAGTGCAAACTATATTCAGCAGTTATTAATATGAGGAAAAAGTATTGGTCGCAAACTAAGCCTCCTTACAATAAGATTTCGTAGCTGAACTGTTCACATTTATGGTGTCAGGTACGTCCTGTGGGGAGCGGGAGGGGGGATGAGTCAGGCTCACCCGAGCTTTGTCACACCGTAGCTGAGATTAGCATCAAATAAACACAGCATTGTGTCTCCTCAGTGAAAAAACAAGGTAACCTTTTCATAATCTGATCAAGAACATAACCTAAACCAATTACGTCAAATCTGCTTAAAAATGATTAGGCCGTGGGTGTGCAGCATTGGAGTTAACATTTTCCTTCAGCCTAGACTGCATCAGCACCATAATCTCCTTGATTATGGCTTACAAAAGTTTCTCACATGCACAGATTGTGAGGAAATGTGTTTGCAAGGTTTTTTCTGCTTTTTTAATAGTGAATGTGAACTTAGGTAAGCCACCAACGTAGCATTTGTATTTAGTTTGTTACATAAGCCGGCCACAGTCAGTGCCACAGTCGACCTGGTGTGCCAGAGGAACTGCTTTCAGATCAAAACTTACCTCTGTAGCATTGTTCTTTTCTGTGCCCTTTAAGCCCTTGAAGAGGAGAAGGGGATACTGGAAACTAAGGAATGCCAAACAAGCTATCTGGGGCAGGCTGGAGAAAAGGGAGTAGTATTTGTGTATCTGCAAAGGGATAAAAAAAGATTTGGAATCACTGTAGAACTTGTTCTTAGAGTTGAAAACCCACACAAGGAAAACATCTTAAGAGTACATTGTATTGCAACAAAAGGGACATAAATGGCTTTCAGTGTTGTGGTAAGAGTCTCTAGATTGGTCTAGTTTTGGCCTCACCACAATTTAAAAATCAGAGACCTCCACTAATGATTTAGAGCCACAGAGAAAATATTTAGCATTTTTCTGCTTAGTTATAAACCAAATTCCACCCTTCTATGGTCTTTTTTCCCCAAAAAATATAACTAGTGTGTTACAGCCAATAAGATGAATAGATGGACTAGCAATGTCTTATTCCGACACACACTAAACTGATTATCATGGCAAAGCATCTTGATTAAGATCAACAGACAGTGGAACTAATTGTTTTGAGTCTTAGCCATTCACTGCATAGAAGACCCAAGCAAAGCAGAAAATCTGGGTTTAGGCTAAGGGTTATTTCTCTTGCACATTCTACAGATGTCTTTGTTTGATGATAAATGGCTATTTTGTCTTGACTATTTTGTCCTTGAACTAAGAAAGAGGACATTGCAAAGAAAGTAATCCCAGGACAATGAATGCATCACTCCCACTACAAAGTAGCTACTGGGGCCTTTCCTTACCTGAGGTGTTTTTGGACAGTCAATTTTCTGCCACACCAGGACACTGAAGTGAGTCCAGGACAGGAGACTACCAAGGACGTAGCCAACTTTATTATGTAAAGTACCGCATGCCAGGAGAGGGTAGTATAGTGCGGGGTAGTAGAAAACTCCCAGAATCACCCAGTTCTCTGCAAGTAGTTCATCACACAAATGTAAAAACCAGATGTCAAAATGTGTACTGAATAAGAAACAGGAAGTCTTGTTTCTTAACTCGTACACAGCAAAAATCAAAATCTTACCAAGTGTATTTTTCTCATTTCTAATCAAAACATCTCATCACACTTAAAATAAGACATTATCACCAAAAGAGTAACTTTTCAGTGAGATATAAGAACTGATTTTTGGACAATAGATACTGAAAATCTTATTTCAAGAAATCTTACCAAGATAATTTTCACTTGTTCCATTGGCAGTTGTTGTTTTTGTTTTTTGTTTTTTTTTTTGCTTGAATTAAGCAAAAAAAAAAAAAAAAAATCTTGAATTAAGGGTTAGGGTAGGGTATGTCTTATTCTAAGTGTGATGAGATATTTTGA
>JAPQRP010000025.1:15597788-15615843 GCA_037367295.1 Apogon hyalosoma
TATGTATGTATAGGTCAATATATACATATTGACCTATATGTATATATTGTATATATACATATATATATAGATAGATAGATACACACACATACACACATAGATACACACACATACACACACATATATATATATATATATATATATACATGAGTCCATCTTAAGAACTGTACATGTAGAACATCTTAAAATTCTTTCAGATCTATAATACCATTGCTCAGTGTCCTACATAATAAACCATTGAACTAATTAACAATATAGGAGAACTTCATACTGTCATTAAAGCATGTGAAGCAGACATACTGTCATCCTTCCCACAGTGGACACAGTGGTCTCCTTTTCTGTACAACGGCAGCAGCAGTCAAGTCTCTGGATCCGGTTTCACACAGGCATCATGTACAAATTTCATGGCTTTGAAGCTGAGCTTGATGTTCTGACAACAAAGAGACTTTGAGCCTGAACGCCACCACAGGTAAAATATCACCTGTGCTTCCATTCACATGTGTTAAGCTATCTACAATTCTGAGGAGTTCAGGGAGTCTTTGCATTATCACAGCTACATGCAGAAAAAGTGAATCACAGAGTTTCACCGCAAGGTCTACTATGCCTATACTTTGTCCATGTCAGTGTTACTTGCTAGGCCGTTTACTGACATGCCTGCAGGTGTGCTGGAAGGCATAACAAGGTGAATTTTGTTCTTCCTTTACCCCAACGTAGTAATGCCAAACATATGCCTAGCGTGTGCTCAAGCATCTTACCCTGTTGTAAAGCGCAGTCCTTTTCTTGGTTTGCCAAATTTACACTGACTGTTCAGATCATCACTTTCCACCATGCAGCCACCTAGAAGAGGTTCAATAATTCAACAGACAAAACAAGTCTCAATCTGAAGTTTTTGTGTGCGAGTCTCTGGTGGGGACTTTGACCTGTCTCTATCTTGCTGTAGCGAGAACATCATAAAAGTGCTGCTGCAGGCGAACTGAAGAAAACCTGTTGTGAAACATGGGCTTCCACACAAGTGAATAATGTTACCGGTAAGTTCAAGTTAAGATCCAGATGAGATGTTGTGTAAGATTGTATTTCACAGCATTACAAAAACACATTATGTAGGCCTTGTTTGATGCATTTGTATTTAAACATGTACTAAGTTAGACATATTGGTAGCATATCTGTGTTCCCTATATCCCCCCTAGAAAAAATATTCATCTCTGTGCTTACATTATATTGCACTGTGCTGTATTCATCAAAGATGAAGGCCACACAACATATGAATACTGAAAAACCCAAGAATTTGAATTCAGTAATAATTACTCACATTCATAGCTCAAATAAAGTTCATATATCACAAGTTGTTTTGTTTTTTTTTGAAAATGAATACAATAGATCTAGACATGCCAGGTCTAGGAGTCTAGATAGGCCTATAATTGAATTGGTCCCTTTTAGAAGAAACAGATTAAAAAAGCTACAAGTCTATTAGGTTCACCAGTACAATTTCTGAGCAGTCGCCAAAATACATTAGCAGCAGATTATGTTCTTGGGCCTAGGTCTTTGCCTATATCCTATAAAACTAAACACATGCTAGATTCATGTCTATGTGTGATTATTACCATATTTTCCATAAAGATCTATTTTTATCTGCTCCCAGAGTCAAATATCTAGGCTTATTTACCATAATATTTTGAACTATATAATTCTTCTGCTGGATCTAGGACAACAATGAGCTTATGTTTTCACCTGCATTTGTTTGTCTGTCTATCAATTCATTAAATTTTGTTGGTAATCTGTCAATTATAGTAATCTTTGATGAAACTAATGAAACACCACCGTCTGCAATTAAGGTTTGCAGGCCTTCGTCCCTACATGGAACTACATTTCTATCATGTATGTTGGGCTGAGGAGCATAGGGCTGACTCCAGATATATTTTAGCTTGAATCACAATAATTGTTTTATTTACATTTCAGACTAGACTGAAATGTTCAGTCTAGTAGAGTTGAGGAATTACACTGGTGATGGTGAAGTTCAACCATAAGGGACGTATCCATACTGATGTGAATCCTCTACATGTTACATTTGGTGTCACCCATGTACCAGTATGCTTCTCTAGTCTCTTCTTGTAACACAGGTCTACCCATATGGCCTTGCTTCACTGAAAACAGCTCTCTGTCCTTTTATCGTGGGCAGCGGATGTACACCATGTTCCTTAAACTCTTTCTTATGAAAACCATCATCTCCCTTTTATGGAAGTGAGCATCAATTCCACCGTCTGTACTCCGACTGACTCACCAGTGACAGTGCCGCAGCTCCAGCGAGAAAGTCAACAAATCGAATTTCTGACCTTACAAATTAGATTGTGATCTTAATAGAGATGTGTTCTGGTTCATGTGAGTAACATGGGCTGTATTTTATGGTATATTTTACCTTCAAGGCAATACTGGTATAAATCTAATGGCATGACCAGATGTTTAATATCAAAAACTGTGTCATGTTCTTCTTTTGTGCAGCTTTCTGACACTGATACTGAAGATAAGAAATATTTTTAGTCACATCTTCCTGCATACAAATGACCTTCTTACGACCTTTACTTAAAAGCATGTGAGTGCATCCTCCTGTGACTGTTGTCTGTCATGGAAATGTTTCACTGTTACTGCCCACCAACTCTGTACGACACTTAGCACGAGAAAATAATTATTAACTAGCCGACGGCAGCTCGTCTTTTCAATGACAACAGAAGTAGAATTGCTATCTCAGCTGTAGCTGGAGAGAAAACCCAATCCTTCGATTCATCACGATTAGATTTTACAGTAGACATTGTTGGTATTCATTGTTATTTATTTGTTATTTATTGCTCGGGAGGAAACACATTTCACAGTCTAGTTTTCACTCCGTTCGACTTGAAATTCTGAACTGGTCACTCTTCAGTTTTTCATTTTAAGCTCCAAACATATTAATCTTTCATTGTTGGCAATGTCGATCCAAATTGAGTAATATTAAGTAATATTGCCTCAGTATTAAATCATGCCTCCTGAGTACTGGGACTAATTACGAGGGATATTTTACTGCAGCTCAGTCTGCTGCACTGCCTCTGTCATAATCAATGAGCCTTGTAACACTCAATTAGAGCATAATTGGATTTGTGTGTGTTCGAGGTGGAAAAACATGTACATTTGAGCAGACATGAAAGAACTGCTTATCTCTGTTGACAGCTGTAATGAAGCTGGATTGGGTCAGCCAATTGTAAATTCCAGAAATATTCAGTCTATGTAAGCATATTCACACACTCCTCCCACTCTTATCCCCAGATGCCTCACATTTGGCTCCTTTAAAAACAGCTTGGATTTACATTATAATATTCAATTAATAATTCACTCTTGGGCACAAAGCCTGAGCCAAATATAATGAGTCCATATGCACTGTTTACATTGTCATATTTAAGGTTTTTTTGGGTGAATAATGCAACTAATATAAGGGTTGATTGATGTTAATACACACAAAAAAAATCATAATCATGCTGTTATTTTACACACTGAGGTTTAATATTGTCTTATGTACTTAGGTCAGCTCCTGCACTGCATTTTAACACCTATAGTTGATTGGATTTAAACGACCACCAGGAAAAAATCAATTTCAGTCATACAGGTCGTTTCTTCTTTGATGTATCACTGTTATTGTGGTGGTCTGGGAGTCAAAGATTTATTTCCCTGCTTATGAGCACTGAGAATGGGATGTTATATCTAAAGAGCCTGTGACAAGTACAAATCTTCCTGATAGTTATTAAAGCGGTCATGATCACTTTGCTGCAGACATGCCGGTGTGCAGCACTCAGTCTGTCACGTTCCTGCTGCGATGGCCTGACAAGCCTTCTGAATTTATGGCAGGGGGACGGGGGTTGTGTCGCACTATGTAATAATCTTTTTTATATAACCGTTTGGTGAACACCTTGGCAAATACACTGCACATACTCAAGAATTTGATTTGATCTTCATGATCTGTTTATCTTAAATGACACTGGATGTTTTACTGAAGACATGCTTTAAGAAATCTCAGCTGTGTGGAAATGCATTTACACTGACTATACAGTCTGTTAAGCACATTAGAAGCCCACTTATACTCCAAAAGGGGGGTGGGGGATGAAGAAACACTTGTGAGTGAGCAGATCATAAATCAGTTATAACTATGTGGATAAAATATCTCAGTAGAGGTACAACAATATTAATGAATAAGTTGTTGATATTTACCCTCAAAAACCTACCCAGTCCCTGGCAACCAAAAGCATTTACTGATCTAAAATAATTAATAACTATCAATACATTAAAATAATTGAGGTAAAATGCAGTTTCTTAGATTTCATCATCATCAGCTATGACCCATTCACAGTGAACATGTAAACACCATCATCTTCTGCATCAGTGATTCACCAATAAAATCCATGCAGTTTGACAAATGACAGTGCTTGTAGGCATTTATATATTTTGCTGAGAGTCACTTTTTCTTCACATTTCTCCATTTTGATATAATAACCTTGAATGAGTATGAATTCACTCTGAGTTTTTATGAACATCGACATGATCGGTGAATTAAATATAGCAAAATACCTGATTTTAAACGACAAATGCAAAATCCAGAGGATAATAATATAATAAATGTGACAAATCACTTAGGAAAAGTTAGATGTAGAGGAAAAACTAGCTCTAACACAAAAATAGCTCTAAGTCTAATAATTGGTCACTGAGGGTAATTCTTTAAGAAGAGAAAGAAGTAAAAACTATACCTGAAAGCTTGTCTAGTTTCTTTCTTCTTACACTTTTACACCTTATATAAACCAAACAAACAATCCAGAAATAATGATAGTAATGATTAACAGCCCTATATTTTAAGCTTTACAAAGGGTTGTGTAGGAATAATAGCAAAGATTTTTGTAGTGAATGCATCAGATTCTGTGTCTTGCACAATAAAGTAGAATCCTAGTGCACAGTATACTTTTATGTTGTGTTGCAGGGAGATAACCCAGTGACATAAAAAAGAATGACATACTCTTTAAACACTGTTATTGATATCAGGTGTTTATGGCTCTTTTGGTTTTAATCTCTGTTTAGTTGGGGTGTTGTCCGTGTCGGTGTGATAGATGACGTCCTTGCCGTGGCCTCTATTTTGTCAGTGTGTGTGTGTGTGTGTGTTTGTGTGTGTGTATTTGTGTGTGGTCTCTACAAATATACATTCACATCTGCAGTATGTGCTGATGTGGCTCGTGTGCAATGGATTATTGGTTTGTTGTGGAATTTAGGATGATGTAACCTTATGACCTATAAAACAAGAGGGTGATTCAATCATATTGATGTGTTTTTGAGAATATTTTAGATCTGATGTGTTTTAAAAGCACAGTCAAGCCGCTTTTTAGTTTAGCTTTCTCAAATCGGGGAAAAACAAATGTGCCATAAAAGGGAGAAAATGAAGTCAGTGTCATTCCTCACCACCAAAGTCATGTAAACATTCTGAGAAAATGTGCTATGAATATGGATTATCCAGATAAACACGTCCTGTCACAGTCTGATGGAGGATTTGCATTTCTCACATGTCAGAGTTTTTAATTAGGAAATGAAATTGCACCCCAGCATGCCAAATGCAATTGCTGTAAGGATAAGGAATTTTCTAAAATTTCCCCAAAGAGTTAATTGAGGGCACAGTTTAAAAAAATAAAAAAAAGCATGGCCTTTTTGCTTGATTCAAGATTGCATATTATTGTTGCAAGTCTCTCCATTTACCATTTACGTTTCATAAAATTACCAGTGGAATTAATATATGTCCATTGGTAGAATAAGCCTCGAGTGACTCCTCGACAGGCTCTGCAATAACAATGTCTGATTATCCTGCATTCATTTGAGCAGAGTCATTTACGCCACAAGGTCTGAGCTTGACCACTTTATATGAGAAGGTATTTCCGAGGCGGTAAACGTTAGATTTTTCTTATGAATAATGTATTTATAGTCTGAGGCTGTCGAAGCGTCTCAATGTGTGTGTTCAGAGGTGCTTGACTTTCACACTTCTCTGCTGGAATGAGGCTGAATCAAGAGCCTGACTCGGTTATCAGCAGCTGTGGGGAATAACCTGCTACAGAAAAGGCAAAGACAGACACATTGCTGTTTCTTTTGTGGAAGGATTCTTTTTCTGGTTTCGAATGGCACAGATAGTACTCTGTGTAGTTTTGCATTTTTAAAGCATGTCCATTCTAACATCGTCGTCATAATGTAGGTAATTATACTGAATTAATTTGTCAGGTAGACGGAAATTAAATGGAACAGACATAATGTGACTTTTCAACCTCATACAGTTTATTTTTAATGACAAGTTTCAAATGATTTCTTTAATTTTTTATATTCAAAGTCATAAGGTGTAAAGGGAGGATTTTACTATGCACATAATCCTATGTGCATATGACTAAATGACATTCTGAACAAAAAATGGTACCTTTACTTCTTCAAAACCACATTTATTTTGTATGTAAAACCATCTGAAGACCTATGAAATATTTCAATGTATTCAACAGTTATTGTGTTTGTTCTGTGTTGGAATATATTGTGATACAGTACAGAGGATCAATATTAAAGATCAAATTGCTTGCACTATTCACAAAAGCAATCAGACTTGTTTTTCTTTTCCTCGTAACAAGATGTATCATATTAAGGCAAAGGTAAATGTGGTTCATGATCAGCATACAAATTGATTTCTGTACAGTCTACTGAACTGTTTTGACCTGCAGTCATCAATATACCCATTCTGAGATGTGTTACATTTACTGTTGTTTTCATAGAGTCTGAGCACTGATGAGTATGTTGATTATAAAAGAAAAAAGATGAAGAAATGCATTGCTAATTTTTGTATTTTTGTATTTTTTTTACAATTGATATAGGGCTTGGCAATGATTTCCATTATAAATAAATGTCATATCAGTAGTTATTTCACATATTAAGGTTGATTTTTTTTTTTTTTTTTTTGAGTGTCTGTTAAAGAACCAGACATCTGTTTGTGGTTTTAAGTTATTCTTAAAAGATGCAATGAGATAAATTTGATGCAACAACATGACATTGTATTGAGATAAAAACACACCCGCAGTCTCTGATTTTGTTATTTAAATCATATTTCGCTTATTTCATTTTAATGTTGTGAAATCCAGCTCATAATAAAGAACATGAGTGCAATCTAAGTTTTCATTGAACAACATGAAAACAACATAAAAAATGATTTGTTTGTGGGTTTTAAATGGTTCTTTTTGGTCCAAGCATTGTAAACACCAAACTATCAGGGAGACATTTAACAGTCAAAACAATTATGACAATACTTTTTTATGACAATACTTTTCAATATTAAAATAAGTGAAAATTAGGTAAAACAGCAAAATACTGCAACATTTTGTGCTTTGTTTGATTGTGTAAATTAAATAAACCCTTATATCATGATAGCAATAATCACTGTGACATAAAACCACCTCAACCAGGGTGTTGAACAATGTTTCATGAAGAAGTAGCCGGAATGTGCAATAATATCATGGTGTTATCTCTTATCTTTTACCTTATCTTATCTTGCTGTATTTTATTCTTTGGCATTGTTATTTATCACTAGCATGTTTCTTTTATCTATTTATGAGAGTCTTGTGCGATATGGGTTTGTGCATATGTGTGGGTTATGTGATTGCATCTTTGTCCTAGTCTAATACTTCTGTGTTATTGATCGGCAGCTTCACCTGTGAGGCTCTTGGAATCCAAGACGAATTTCCCTAAGGGGACAATAAAGTGTATTGTATTGTAAAAACTGTCATCATCAAATATCAGGACTGCTAGTCAAATGATCATGATATGAGATAAAGCTATAAAATGAAATGATTTAAGATAATATCACTCTTATTATTATTGTCATTTTATTTCCCAGCTCCAGCTTGATGTGTATGATCTCTGTGAATTGTTAATACTTAAATCTTACAGAAAAATATAGAAATTAAACTCAGATTCATGGATTCTTGTGTGTTGCGTCTTCTCAAATCGCTTCATGTCAAAGGAAATGGTTGCTCACTGGTTGCTTTGAAGACGCGGAGGTGGCTGACGTGATGATTTATTGAACTCAGTTGAGCACAAATGGCCAGATGAGCGGGAACTTGGGTGTCCTCTGATGCTGACGGTAAATCCTGCTGAGAGTGTAGGGCCGTCGCACCACATAGATCCCCTGCAAAGATCACTCACAGCCGACTCCATTAGCAGAAGGCTGCTCTCCACATGTCACTACGTGAACAAAGACACATGTATTCATCTGACACTAAAGCAAGAATGCCAGCAGCCATAAATAAGGTTTTGGTAAACACGGTCTGACACGAGAAAAAGCCTGTGTCATTTATAAATTACAAACTTGTGTAATGCTGGCATATTTGTTGTATTTACTAGAGCTTGATGAAAGGGTAGGACACATCTGCAGAGAAATGAGTCCCATAATTTAAACTGATGTGTTTCAGAGTCAGAATCTGTTGATAAAAGACAGTGGTGATTCTTAAAGACATGACATGATTATCAAAGCAGCGTTGTGTCACCTTCTGCTACTGTGTTTGCTGCTTCTGTGTACGCTCTTCTGTGCAAGGAAACCTGGGTATTTGTCTCAGAAATGTGGAATCAGACTTGTATTAGTATAATCAAACAAAATCAGTTTTCATCAGTGAGAAGACAAAGTTTAGTATGTATGTTTGTGTGTAAATAATAAGCAGTAAACATATATTTAATGACATAAATGACATATAATAATGGCAGTGAATGTAGAGTTAAATATTATTACAACCAGGAAAGTCTTTAAGAATAGAATTTTTTAGGAATCTTTAGGAATACTCTATACTGAAAAAATGTTGCAATAATTCATAATTTGTTAAAGTTTTTCATGGCTTCTGTGTTATTATTGACTAAAAACTATGTATTTTTTCATTTTCAACATATATTATTGCAATCATCCAAAGAAATGTAAAATTAATCTACTCATTAATGAACTGAATACACAATTACACAGTGTATAATTTTGTATTTTATGCATGCTGTACAGGATTTAATGCTGCATTTACATGTAGTATTTATTGTTATTTTATTTATTTTTGGATGCTTTTTAGCAACAGGCAAGGGGACGAAGGATGAAAAGTAGCCTGGAGCTAATGTACATTTACATACATTTACATTTGCTGAAATGCTGATTAATGTACACTGGCCCTTCGAAATAAACTATAAAATGAAAAATGAAATGAAAATTCCTGTTTAGTGAATAATCAATAGGTTTAAGGAGCTTCTCTCTAGATTAAAAACAGTATATGTGGCCCAATGTGGAATCTTTTCTCTCTAGTGTGGTAAAGAAATCTCACATTTTTCTTTCTCTTAAGCTTATTAGAGATGAGAAAAACTTTGATACTGTTAGAGTTACACTTTTTAATAAACGTCTGCCCAATATTATGTTACCGTATTTGGAGTTATAGTTTCCCTAAAATATTATCAGTATTGGTGTTGGTACCCAACACCAATTCACCAATTTTATCATCATAACATTGATTCCTCTGATAAGTGCCACAGGGAACTGAGTCATGTTTCCCGGAGAGGTTTCACGATAAGCCAGTAAGGAAAACCCCGTGGGCAGAGGATGGGCAGGACGCAATATGTAACACTCCATTTAATTTCACCCTTTTTCTTTTTTATTTCATTACAATGTTTTGAAATTCTGCTTCAAAGCTGTTTTCCTCTCTATATTATCTCAATAGGCTGCTTGCCAAATGATCGCATCATAAAATAACCTCTTTGAGCTCAAGGAGTCGCACGGCTCTCTTTCACATGACCTAGACCTTAATTATTACGGCAACAGATTGTCATTTGCATGTACGTGCCCCAGTGAGGAGATGGGAGGTGGTGTACATATGGGGGATGGATTGTAACACTTTAGGGCCAGTTTTTTTTAACAGACCCCAAAGGTGCAGTCAATTCATGAGTGTTATTGCACCTCATTATCAAAGTGGATACAGTTATTCTTTTCTTTTCTGTGCATATTTGCCTGATGTATCCAATATTAGCCATAAAATCACTGCCTTATGACAGTGATAGCATCTTATTTTAAAAATGCATTATAATAACAGTGCAAATCAATAAATTTCGACACAAAAACACCTTTCTTTTTAAGGTCTTTGTGTATCTGCACTATTTGAGAGATCACACAAACTATTTGTGTTTGACTTTTATGTTATTCACCATAACGGTGGCACTTGGCAGCATTTGATATGCACAGCAGATGTAGGAAACTCTGTAGAGTGAATGCCATTGTTTCTCGAAGTGTGCCCTGATCCTGACAAAAGATCTACCTCTTACCTGCTGGGAATTTCTGCCTCTGGAGAACAAAGCAGTAAAGCACTGTTAGACTCCTCTTTTTATTTAGCTTCAGGCAGCCACATTAAAACAGTACATGCTTTTGAATGTTCGCTTTAAAGTAAAAAGGCCTTGTCTGCACCGTAGATAAGATCTATTCTGTGGGATCAGGTTCTGAATTCATAGTATGATTTATTGACTTGGTTTAATATTTCTGCATGCATTAATCTTCTTCTACTGAATATAATTAAATATGTTTTCAGCTCCTCAAATTTATTTCAGAACCAATGGCTTTTCTTGAAACAAGAATAAATGACTCAATACAAAGAAAATCATCCATTATGTCCAAAAAACCCCACTCTTCTACCCATGTTCTTGATTTGTTTTTGCACTTAATTATCAGTACCATTTATCAGCTTGATACATATGCTTCTGGCCAGTTTAATATCCCACTACATCAGTCATGCTAAGCAGCTAACTATGACACATGCAAACATCCTCTGCAGTGATTTGCATCTGCAGTGCAATCTCTGCTCATTGCACCGTTGTTCTTATCAGTCTTTCATGTGCAGCTGTAGCGTATTCCCTCAGATATTGAGTCCATTTCTCTGATAAAACACTACACCCACAGAAAATTGAAGAAAATGGTTCTTTCCCTGCACTATATGTTGACCATTCCCCTGTACCGACTGTTTTTGATTGACAGGTAGAAGCCCTGAAAGCCTCTGCTGACATGTTATTGCCCTGAGTCAGAATCAGACAAACAGTAGTAAGCCTCCACATTCTCCCATATCTACTCTTTACTCTTCTCCCTTCTTTATTTTTTACTGTCCACCATCTTTTTGCCTCCTTATAAAATTTCTTGCCCTGCTATGAATTATTGACCAGGCGGGAATCCCATGAGACTAAGCTGATGGTGTGTTGTTGTCCTTCAGCAGCAGCACCAGGATTTTTTTTTTTTTTTTCACTGAATCCCCAAAACTGAAATGAAGACATAGTGGGATTTATCATGTTCAGAGTCTGAGGGAACAGTAAGGATTGCATTTCACCGCTTCCATCTAATAAGAATGACATACTGCACTGACAGGCAGAAAAGAGTTCATAAATAAATCATTTTCAGACCACCATATCCTACATTATTCCCACAAAATGCTATTTAATATTTAAATATTAGTTTAGATTTTATTTTTTACTCAAATATTGTTACCCATAGACACATTTCAGGTAAAAGTAATAACACTGATGATGTTAGAAAACCATTTAGGTGTGACTATGACAAGCCACTCTGCTACTATAAGTCTATGCTGTTAAACTGGCTTATGGAAAACCAAATGCAATGAAGTTAGTATGATACATCTGTGCATCAGCCTTTGCGTAGTGTGTATGAAAATATTCTAAACTGGGTCATTCTTTGTTTCTTTGTATGGATTGATTGGCTTGAGCAGTGTACTTTGCCATAA
Source organism: Apogon hyalosoma (assembly GCA_037367295.1). NCBI lineage: Eukaryota > Metazoa > Chordata > Actinopteri > Kurtiformes > Apogonidae > Apogon > Apogon hyalosoma. The sequence goes on from JAPQRP010000025.1 coordinate 15,609,605, forward strand.
ATAGATTTTTCAGATTATCAGTTGTAACAGATATAAAATTACAAAAATAGCTCTGTGTTGTGTTTTTTAAGCTGATAAGTAAGATATATAACTGTCTAAAACAAAACAAAAATGATAATCAAGTGAAAAATAGGTTTAAAAAAATCTATAATTGCATGTGCAATTTACTTAAACACTAATGCACTTTAACCCTATAAAACCATTTGTGTCATATTTGCTACACCAGGTTCTGAGACCTCTGTCTAATCAACAAGATCAATACTTTCCTTAAAAACCTGTTGTGTATGATCTGATATGATCATCATCCTGCTGCTGCCAATTGAAGGGCTTTTTTTTCCTTTTTCAATATGGCCACTGTTGTAAAATTGTCCACACACTTTTTGCTGGAAAGTCATTGGTAATTTTCAAAAAGTCACGCTAAGAAGAATATTTATGTTGTTATTAATATTTTTAATAAGCTGGTAAGTTGAATGGTTGTTTCATGTACTGAAACAATGCATAGTTACTTCATAATTGATTCTTTATAGTTCCATTAAATTGCATTAAAAATGTGTGTATCAAATTTGATACATCAAGTATATAAGGTACTTTATAAAAATACCCAATGTATCAAATGTGACAAAAATATATCAAGTAAAATGATATGGCAAAATGTTTTGCTTGGGTTTTGTTAAAAGGTCTAATAAACATCTCAATTCCCAAAAATTTGAATTTTGTGGCCAGTTTTTGATGGGTTAGGTTTTACAGGGTTAAGTGTTGTGTTTATGTGATAAGTTACACCACATATAACAACAGGAATGCTCATATGAAAAAATGCATGGCGGGCCACATTTGCTTTTTTTCATTGTTTTGGAAACAGTAAAGGTTTGTAGTGTTGAGTGGTATCAGGCTTTGGAAAAGCAGGAAATAGTTTTGTTGCTTTTGTTACTTTTACATGAAAGATTGTTGTAAATGAACGAAAATAGTTGAGAAATCACACGGAAATAAGTGTTACATAAGTGAATGATTACATGAAGACTGTGATTGGAGGGATACACAAATTGTGACAATCTGAGCTGATACAGATGCCACTAGCATTCCTATTTTGTATTTGTCTATATATTTTTCAGTGGTGTTTAAGCCTCCTTGTGCCAAGGAAACACCTCACTGTAAAAATAGCTGTAGTGTTTTATAGTGTTTGGAGCCTTAATTGTATCTACTGGTGGCATACAACACAACAGACAAACATCAACTGCTGCCATTTGTGAAAAGACCTTTTATTTGCTGGTAGTTGATATCTGTCAAAAAAGCTGATATTAGCTGAAGTTTGAATGCATCCCTTGTATTTTTATTTCTTTTGTAAGAATTTTAATTTTAACTAAATGGAGATCATTTAAGCACAACTTTACTTAGACTGAAAACTGACAGAAACTTATGAGTTTCCCTGTTATCTTTTGTTTTGATTATAACCTGTAGATCCTGGCATCCCAGCCCTCACCAGGAAACCACAGGTTGTTCAAGGGAATGTTGACCTCTGTGGTGCAGGACCTTGTGTTGATGAAAGCAGCTTCATTGTCCTGAACTAATTATTCTAGTGACAAGCATGGCTTTACCCCTGAGCTTTACACAGAGCTTTGAAAAGTACTGAGTGGCTCAAGGTTGCAGTCTGATGTGACTTGTGACTAAAAATTGGCCTGGAGCCTCCGCAATGAAAAGCTGCCACATGTACAGCAGTGTGTGCTGTGAAATTACCTGTTGCTTAGGAACCAATTTGATTTGATGCACAAGATGAGACTGAAAAGATGAATTCCTATATCTTCTGTTTAGAAGAAAAAAAAAAATCTAAATCATGCAATATTTACAGTATGTCTGTGCAAATCCATGTGCAGACAGGTACAGTAACAACATTTTTGTTATCTTGCTACTGCACAACACCACAGTGGATCTGAAATAAAGTCCCTGACTGTATATGTATATGCATATGTATATGCATATGTGTATGTATGTGTATGTGTATATGTATGTGTATGTGTATATGTATATGTATATGTATATGTATATGTATATGTGTATGTGTATGTGTATGTATGTGTAGGTGTATGTGTATGTGTATATGTATATGTGTATGTATATATCTATATCTCTATACACACACACACACATGTATATATATATATATATATATATATATATACATATATGTCCCTGATGTGCATTTTTACTGTGTTCTTTGAAAAGGCTTTTACTCAGTGATCTGCATATCCAATATATAATATTTAAAAATACCATATTGTTTTCATTGTTTTTTTTTGTTTTGTTTTGTTTTTGTTTTTTTTACATTTACTACGCATTTCCCAACTGTCTGTATAGATGCATGAAAACATCTTTTTCAGGTTACTGATGATGTGAAGGATGGAAAGGAGGTGTTGGGAAAAGACGCCTACACACTCGGCCCTGCAGGTTGTTGTTGTCACGGTGAACACTGATTTAATCTTCCACTGCTGATATAAGATGAGGTTCACAGCAAACTGAAGTGTGAGTATCATTGAAATAATGAATGTTAATGAACTACAGATCTTACGATGATGTTCCTCTGATTGGAAATCTAGTGCAGTTGTGTTTCTCAGCAAAGCTTTATCAAATGGACATGTATGTAACTGTATAATTTACATATACTGAACAGAAATAATTAACTGGCTGTTGAAATAGTTACATAATTTGATATGTTACTGATTGTACAACTCATAAAAACTACCAAAAATACCAATACATGGTTTCCAGCAGAGCACGTGCCATATAAATACTTTCTGCAGCAGCCTGGGTTTAAGTCCAATATTTTTTTATCACAAAATCAAAATAAAGGCAGAAATGCACCAAAATGGTCATAAATATGTTGCTTACTCTAACTCAGTACATCTAACTGACTCTGATATATGAGGGTAATCCTTCCTAAGTCTAATGGATTCAAGCCAAAGGTTCAGATTCTTACAATGGATAATTATTGCAGTGATTAATGTATTTCAGAGCATAAAGATTGGACTGTTTCAATGAAAAAAGGCCATGTGGTCTGATGAATCCAGACTGACCCTGTTCCATTGTAATGGGTGCATCAGGGTGAGAAGAAAGGTGGAAATGATTACCAATCATACCTAGTGCCTACAGTACAAGCCTGCGGGGGCAGTGTTATGATCTGAGGTTGGTTCAGTTGGTCAGATGTAGGTTCAGTAAACTTATGTATCCAAAAAATGAGGTCAGCTGACTACCTGAATATACTGAATTACCAGGTCTGAACATCAGTGGATTTTTCTTCCCTGATGACACAGACATACATCGGTATTCATCATGTTTACGGCGCTTGTGGCAGGACGGATCAGGGAGCATGAGATATCATTTTTACACATGGACTGGCCCCTGCCATAGATTGAATTGTTTATAATTACCAGATAGAAGACTCATAATGTCTTCTATTGATTTCTGGTTTGCCATTTTGTAACGGTTGGTACTGCAGTTCTATCACAGCCATTTGTACTTGAACAAAAGGGACCGAGCTGAGCCTGAGTGGTCAGAGGTGAGCTAATGCAATATGTTATTTCACTGATTCAGTAAAATGGTAAACAAGCACTGTGTAACAAAGTATTTTTTCTGGAAAAAATGCAATTTATCAAGTAAAACTAAACTCTGAAAGTTTGATTTAGCAGGCGAGTGTGTTGTCATACAGATACATCCCAACACAGCCAACATGCAAGTTTCTATAATACCTGAGATCTGATCGATGGATAAACTATTTTATTGATCACTGACTGTATATGAGGTTCCAAAAAAAGGAAAAAAAAAAAAAAAAAAAGAATGATTCCTGGAAAAAAATGAATCGCTTAGTATGTCTAGGAAGATGTTCAAAGTAAGTCTATGAGAGCCAGGGCTTTTTGGAGCCTCCCCCAGTGGCCATCAGTGGTGTTACAACTTTAATATTCTTCCGCATTGGCTTCATCCAGTGTCCTTTGCCCTTGGCCACCACAAAATTCACCTCTATTGAGAATTTGTTGGATGTGTTGGAGAGGACTTTATGCAACTATCTGACTTTCCCAACATCAAGAAGAGCTTTGCAAAAAATTAATGCAGCTCTTTGTAAACATGAATGTTGTGACATTTATTGTGACATTGCATAAGCATAGCCATCATCCAGGAAATTCAACAAAATTAAATAAAAGTCATATTATAAAAAAAAAAAAAAAAAAGAAGACAAAGGATTGGAAAAGAAGGTGAACACACTGGTTGATAAGTGGGCTATGTGGAGGTGAGTTTGCAGTAAGTGGCTTTTAAAAGTGGTTAATCAATGCCTTATTATTGCACACATCCAAAAAAAAAATCTGTCCTTGATTAGTGAACAGTGAAGGAGAGCAAAGCCACGAACACCATCCCACCCTTTCTCCCTGATTTGCACTCCCACTGTGAGGAAAAGTGCTGGTCGAATGAAGACGGCAGACGCAGTCGCCATCAGTGGGGGCAGCATCAGAGGAACAGCAGCACTTCAAATGGAATGTGAGGTTTTCAAGGCATAGAGTCATAAATTTTTCATCTGCAACTGGCTTTGAGGCAGGAGAGGGGGCAGGCCAGCTAGACTCCAATTGAAGGCTTCTAACAACAAACCAGGGTTTTCAGAGACAAAAGGTAGATGGGGGAAGGGCACTTGAAATAAGAACAACAAAAATCCATTGTTTACCATGGATGAACAAAGATCTGTAAACAAAGCTGATGTTTATCTGAGGCAGCTGAAAAGTAAAATCTGAGTAGCAAAAGATTAATGCCTGAACAACAACTGCGTGTACTGTGTGCCTTGGAAAATGGCTGCTACCATAACACGTCAATAGATTCACAAATTGTAACATGCAATTTGTTTGTCAGATATTGTTCTATGATTGGCAGAACATTTTCAGTATCAGTTGTGTAGATGTGAAGAAAGGGGTTTGCTCATTTTAATCTATAAAGACTCAGTGTTACTTTTGTGACAGTTCCCAAATGATTTTTCTCTAGATTTAACCTTTCTTATGTGATTTCTCTCCATTTATCATATTATCCTCTTCATTTGGCATGTTTTCTGTGAAAATCAGGTATTTTCATATATTTAATTTGCTGGTTATGTACTTTAATCATGCTGAAATTACATTTGAGGGTTATCATACCAAAAGGAGAGAAAACTTAAGAAAAAGCGACTTTTTGGACAAAATATGTCAACTGAACATAAACCAAGTGTCTCCGTCCACTGTTATTTATCAAATTCCAGGGGTTTTACTGGTGAATCAATGTTGTAGAAGATGACGGTGTTTCCACGTTCACTACGGAGCCTCTGAACATCTAAATGGGTCATATCTGATGACCATGAAAAGACAACAAACTGTATTTTACACCAATTATTTACATGTATTGATAGGATTAGTTGATCAACAGTGATTTACATTTTTATATCAGTAAATGATTTTGATCACAGGTGGATATTTAGGTCTTCATGGGTTAATCAAATGTATTCTAAAATGCACATGCAATATTGTGATTGGTTATTGTCCATTATTACAAAATATACAAGCAAGACATATGGAGGAGTTAGAAGCAGATGTATATTTCTAGCTTGGGCCTTTATGGTTGCCAGTGTCTTATTAGTATGCTGTTAATATTGAATGTGCACTTTGAAGACTCTCTGTTCAAAGATGGCACACTCACTTCCACATTACAGAAATAGAAAAACATAAGGTGCATCTTAGTGCAATTCATCTTCAACAAAAACAATTTAGCCTTCTGTGTCATATGGTAAAGGCGACTCTTCATCTGTGAGGTGAATCAGAAATATGAAACCTGTTCCACAATAAAAGGATCATGGCCGTAAAGCTCAGCCCCTCATCCCATAAGCAGACGGTGCAGCTCGGCAGAATGGCTGCAAATTTAATGACTGATTTTCTGGCACTGCTGAATCCTCTGGGTGCAGAGTCCGTCTGGATGCTAATGCATTCTGACATCTTCCTCCTTGTTTAAACAACCGCTGTCATCCTGAATGGGCTACTGCAAAGGCAAATTAAAGACAACTTCCGAGGATCCGTCTGAACATTACTGCTCTACTTTTCCAGTACACTCACTTTATAGCGTCTGATATCATCTTGAAAATATCGTGTTGGCAGTTTGTCGATTCACTTCACAGCACTTTAAATCCACACTGTAATGTTTCTGTTTATTTTTGATAGATCTTTTCTGTCTTACAAACTGGGAAAGTT
>JAPQRP010000025.1:15629811-15650016 GCA_037367295.1 Apogon hyalosoma
TATACTGAAGGGTCCTTTTGAGTTAGACAAAGCATTAAGTTAAATAAGCTTAATTTTAATTGCTTTGTCATACAGTAAGTTCAATGATAGCATTTAGTCTACGATGTTAATAAAACCATTTTGTTTTCATTTGTGATATGGAACTACAGCCTTCAGTTCTCAGCTCAGTTACTAAAAAAATATGTGACTCTCTTGCCTGGAGAGGGTACTAAACATGTTTTATTGCTATTTAAAAATTGCTTTTCAACATTTTTATCTTAATAGAGCTGACTTTATGGCATTTGGGAAAGTACCATTTATTAGCTCTCTGGAGCAGAGTGGTAATCTTGGATGTGATGTGTCTTGCCACCTTTGTGCCGGCCTGCCTCCCTCCTGCTGTTTGGCTCCTTTATGAGACCTGATCCATTGGCTCAAGCTGTAGCTGTATTATATTAATAGATCAGCCAGAATGTCTCTCCGGTGTGTTATGCTTTTAAGTGTTATATTCCAGAACCATCATTTTTGAAGATGCAATCTCATTTGGTAGGCTACATAAACATTTTATTGTGAATGAGGGTGAATCTGTGCAGAATTTGTTACAATTTGGCTCAACTCCCATGTTTTCTCACTGAATACATTTACAATTTCAACCTGGCCTCATGCTCAAGGTCAAAATGTATAGCTGTATACAGAGGGACTTCATACATAATGTATACAATATAGCATTCATTGCTAATTAGCACTAACAGGAAAGGATGCCCCCTGATATCCCCCTGAATTTAGTCTCATTTGCATAAATATAATGGGACACAAGAGAGTGTAAAATCCAGTGTCTGCCCTCCCCTAGGGGAGGAGCTGTTACTAGGATGTGGGTGCACAAGTGATAATTGTCAAAGAGTTGTTATCCTGATGCCCAGACTATAAAATAAACGGTATGAACTGAACAAAGAGTCTGCGGTTACCAATCAAATGCACCATGAACTTGCATGTGACTGAATTTCAATAGTAATATAGATTTATGTATATGCTCCACTGGACTTTTTTCAAAGTGCATATTATTTGGTTTGTGTTCAGAGCTCCAGTTCAGTTCGCTCATTTTTTAAACTGACAGATGGACTTTTTGACTGTAGCTAATGGTTAGAACATGAGTATATGTCTGTTTTAGACAAATGCTATAATTACACAAGATAAATGATGTTACTGACAGAAACAGATTGAGATTAAACACTGGTAATTAATCTTTCTGTTTTAATGTAATAGGCTTTAATGGAAGATTCTTTTCACAGTTACCTAAATCTGTGAATAATAAAAAGAGGTCACAATAGTAGTGACAATTTGGGGAGTGGGGGTGTAGTTTGAGAGAACTTTAATACATTATTCACAGGGGTAGGGGTCTAAAGTGCTAAATTAATTTGTTTTTCCTTTCCAGTTGGATGGCAGAATAAATGGGTGCTGTCAGTCATGCAGAAGAGTACCGTGCATTAATTTAGACAAGTGTTATTGCTGCACTGGAGCCGTGCAGTTTTAGTGATGCAGGCCAGGCTGGTGGGTGGAAGCTGTGTAATTATCTCTGGTTCCTATGATGGCGATGATTGCTGAAACAGCCAAGTGGTCCCAGAGCACAGCAGGTGTGACTGTCAGACTGCAGGTCGGTGGGCCTGTCACTGCATATACGGTCCATATGAATGCACATGAGCAGTGAATAAACAGAGCAGTGACAGTGGCAGAGCAGGATTCTTTTTCTCTGTTGTGATGATAAAGATCTGTACTAAAAGGAAATAGCCTAATGTTGATCTAATGCATGGTGGTTAATATAAGCGTTAAAAGTAAACATCTCCCAGAGGACACACCATATATCACTCCTCCAGCTTCGTATGTGGCTTGCATTATACTACTGGCAATTATTATTTGTTCTTTATACTTCTTCGTAATAATCTTGAAGTATTGAACAGAGTGGTTTTGACAGATGTGGCATGGCACTGATTAAAGATGACCAAAGCGATGCTTAGATTTTTTTTTTTTTTGTTTTAAAATTCCTCTATTGCATCTAAACAGTTCTGAAACCATGCAAATTGAGAAACACAGACATCTGGTGTGTCTCAAAGAGCCTGCAGAATGCAAAATGAATACTAATGTCCCTCAAACATATTTATCTGTCTGACATTCAAGTGAGCTAAATGCTCTGCTTATTCTCTGTGATACAGAGGAAACTTTGAAACATGCTGGACTTTCAGAAGTGTGAATCAGATAGAGGATATGACAGATGTTTGCCAAGAGATATGGTTTCAATTGATGCTCAGGCATAGCTCAGACTGACAGAGATATTGCTATTCCTGGTTTATTATAGTTATGAATTCTTCTCTTAATTGTACAGCAGTTGCTCAACTACTGGTGGTGCACTGAAGGCTATAAAAGTAATTTTAACCACAGAACATTGATAAATAGATACACATACAGCACACAAACTGCAATGCCTGTAAAATCATTAAAATCCAAACAAGGAGCCGCATTTTTGTGTCTATCATGTTACTTTGACACAGCCAGAGAGAGTGGCAGCTGATATCTGTTCCACCATGTATGAGTAGTGTTGAGGACACTGTTTGAGATGATCAACACTTGCTTGGCTGACTAATAAGGCGGATTCAGTTGGGGCAAAGGGGTTGGTTGAACGTCTTTGTTAGACAGGCCTGCAGCCCCCTTCTTTGCAGCATGCTCCCAGGGGAGGGCTCACAGACTGCCTAATTGAATCAAGTACACATGGTGCCTCCCCCTTCGCAGCTTGGCCCCTCCCTGTTTGAGAGGAGAGGAGCGAGGAGAAGAGCTCTGGCTTTGAAGCTTTTGTTCTCTTCAGAACCACGGACAGCGCCAAGGGGCCTCAGCTCGCTGCAACTAGTTAGTTTTCTGCTGCTGGATGAAGACGAACGCCATCACTGCACCACTTTGCCAGTTAGAATCAATGCAGGTGTTGTCACTATACATCTGAGCTGTGGAAGAAAATTGGTGCGTGGCTCAAAAATACAATTAATGCCAGTCTTTGCCTTAAAAGGAGTCCAGTAACCCAACCTAAGAGATTGAAAGGTTCAATAGCCCATTAAATGTGCGTTTAATAGAACACAAAGTAACATCCCCACACTATTATTCATGTGTCAGTGGGCAGGTGGACCAGACAAGAAGACCAAACAAATCTAAAGATGACAGAGACAGGACTGTGTGACTGCGCATAGCTTAACGCCTTCTATTTCCTCTGTGACAGTGTCTGTGTTTCCTCAAACATGCCCACACACAGATTACCTGTCCTTGGTCCTCACTGCAGTTCAGCAACCTCATTTCAGAGAGACAGATTGGAGTTGTGCTTTGTGGACCAGTCTGCTTATTAGATAGCCTCTACATGGCAGGTTAATGACAGATCCATTTCTAAGCCAACATTCACATCTGAAAATATAAAGTGGAGCCAGTGTAGATGAATGTAGCCTCTGCCTGCTGGTTGAGCTGATATCTTTGAATGTCATATGTTTATTTGCATAATCATTTCTCCCACGGAACATTTCACCTTTACTTCTTTTATTTTAAAGGGCAACAATTACAGCGTGCAGTAATAAACATTTGAAATTCGGAAATAAACATGTGATTTTAGTATGTGTTCCTTAATTTCCTGAATAAATTTTGACACACGCAGGCTGTTATTCTCTGAATTTCCTGTAAGAAAGCAAAGGTATTTAAATTATTATAATATAACACAATTACAAACTCGTAAGTGTTTTCTTTGGACTCATTTTTCAACCAGTAACTTGATCATTAACTCATGTCCGGAAAGCACTTGTACAATGAACTCAGGTCAGATATGTGGAAGAGGCTGCAATGTAATTGTGAGGAACAGCTGGATTAGTATATCCACTCCTAATGATATTAGGTAGGAGTCTGGAGAATACCTTCCAGCACACTGCTCTCATTTTGACGGACTAGAGGAGGGCTGAACTGCGATCATTTTTTGGATATCATATGATACAGGCTCTGTCTGCCACAATACAATGGTAATTCTGCTTCTGCTTTCAAGGTTACAATTCCGCCTCTTCCTTCTTGCCGTAAAGTAATATGAGCTTGTAATTAGTAAATAATGTTTGCATATCTCTAATGGCAGAAGATAATGGCACTAATGCAACAGTAAATTGATTGTGTGGAGGTATGAAACATCCAGATATCTTTATTGACTATACTGAGCCCAGTGCATCTTGCAGCAGACCAAGAGGAGGGGTCTCCCACCCATAATGTCCCTCCCTGGTAAGATTACCACACCCTACTCCCCTCCCAGCCAGAACTATAGGTTGTACAAAATGTTATCTGATCAATCTGAAATATACTAAACAAATGAACACTATTGTTGATGGAACTCACATGCAGTTTGGCTCTTTTTTCTTTTTGCATCAGGAGTTTTAAACTACATATTGATTGTAAATCTACATGGACTTTCAAACTCTTTTGATTGAAAATGATCAATACCTGCTCTGAGTACAAATTTCAAATTCATCAGCCCTCCTTATATAGTATTGATTTTGTGCAATGGCTTTCCTGAAAAGAATCTGATTACTTTTCCCCCCCATCAGTCAGAACAAACAGTAAATTGATAGCAGCAGTCCAGTAGATCTCTTATGCATTAATACATCCACTCTGAATGGTTTGGGTATAAAAGGAAATGTACCAGGAAAAAGAAAGATTAAAGCTGCCCTTATGCCCCCTCTTTTAATGTTGTTTTATCATTTTATGAGTGACCCTCCCACAGATAAACATATCTAAATCGAATGATCTCAACAACTCTGTATTATTCTTGCAAATATCATCAGTCAAATCTCAGTTTGTACTGCATTTGTGATGGATTTGATAGTCAAACTGCTTTCTGAATAACTCCCCATTGTAATTTTGTCAATATTAGCAATAAGGACGCATGAAATCTTGATGTATTTTTATTGGCAGTTTTGAGGTGCTCCCAACAGGAAGGACCTCAAGATCAGATGCAGTGTAATATATGCAGTCTTACTCCAGTAGAGATGCAGTGTACAGTAATTTCCGAGCCCCCTGCCGCAGGGCACTGTTATGATTTGACAGTATTGCAGACAGAGGGACGGGAAGAGTGGAACTGGTGTTGAATAGTAATTGCTATACAGACAGTTTCCACACATTGCATTGGTGCAGTTTAGACACAGCAGCATGAGCATCCCATTCCAGTTTCTGAGCACTTTGCAGATGCAGGGGATGGTGTTGTTTATAGGAGGTGGAATGGGGCCACAGTGACACCTAGTGGTTTTAAATTGCCTTTGTTTGGTGTTTTGTTTACTTTGAAGATTGTCCTTCTGATTTAAGTGATTTATTAATAATACATTGTCATGGATGCAACCCCATGTCAGAAAACTACATTTTGGACTTAAAATTATTTTTTAAACTACTTTAACTGAATCTTTGTTAAAACTCCTCTTAATTTAGATTTTTTAATTTTTGGAAACCTTTACTGTCTTGCTTCTCTTTCTTACAAATGTGTATTTTTATCTGATGTTTATGATTTCACATTCTTAGATTGTGGTTGTGTTGGCATGCACACCCAGACTATTCTCTTCAGTATTTCACTGTGGCAGAAATTGAAGTCCTAGATAATGTAATCAACAAGGCCAGTAGGCATTCAGTGCAGTCAAAGAGTGAAATGAAGGCAAAGCCATTGTGAGCTTTGGAGCTGGCCTTGAAAGACAAAAGCAGAATTGCTGTCTGTGAAGCAAACCATGACATGTGTGGGGAGGATCAGGAATGTAGGCGTTTCAGTCTGACTCTGAATGTAAGAGCTGAGAGCTTTGGAGACCTTGAACACTGAGGGTCATCATAAGCCAAGGTTCTGCTGGCAGTTATGTAGAAGGGCCTCAGGTATGTGCTTATTATTACAACCTATGAAAAAAAGCAGCTCCATTGTTAACATTTTAAATTCTATGACACATAGTCTGGCACCAAAATATTACAAATACATTTCTATTAATTTCAGCCTGACTTAGCTCTCACATTTCCTCTTTGACAAAAACCCATTTACTGCACAGCTACTTTAACAGACAGCGGCGTCATTAAGGCAGCTTATTTACTGCTAATTCCTCAGTTGTGTTTACCTTGTTCTCCTGTTGTTCGCTGATAAGGAGAGTGGAGGGATGCAGGGAGCTCCTCGGCTTCTGTGTGGTGTTCACACCGGGCTGGGCTGCTTTGTTTGAAATACCGTGCAGGGTCTGGTATCTATATTCCACAGCTGAATCAGACCGTGTAGAACAAATTTAAACCTATTCAACTATTCCCACCTCAGCATCAGCTAAATATGTAACCCTGCAGCCGCCTCTGAATACAGATGTTCTCCTCCTGCTCCACAATGAAGCTGTTGCAGTGGTGCTTAACTATTGTCTAGCTTGTCTTGTATCAATAATGACTTATCATCTATCCATCTATGCAGGCCTGTCTATCATGAGACCCTGGTGAATAGCCTGCGATGGTCATTAAAGATCAGAGCACTGTCCTACACAAAAAGGGTTGTGGGGTTAACTTCCTTATTCTGCTTTCTTATCTGATTTTTAGAAATGTAAATGATGTACCCGGAGCACACAATCTCACATCCGCCCCACATGAGTTTGCTGCTCTCGGTCGATATAAAGCTAATGTGGTCTTTAACCTTCTGATGGACCTCCGGCTAATGCATTTAATTCCTCTCTGCTCTTGATGAATGGCATTTTCCAAAGTTGCATAGAAGCCATGAATAGCAAACCACAATACTGGAATGGGAACAATTTATGTGCTCGTCATTTGGGGTCATTGACCCTTTTCCTCTGGCAGTTGCTCCGCTCACCAATTGTCTCAGAGTAAAATAATTGAGATGCAGGGGCTTTCAGGCAAAAACAGGGTGTTCTTCAAGCTAACAATTCATTATAAGGGATGGGCTGGAAGTTGGTGTTTCTGTCTGCTTTTGGTAATCACATTTGTTCATCGTCTGACTCCATGTTTTCAGGAAACGGGTGGTGACTGGGTGTTGACATCATTGCATCTCTCGTCTGCCCTCTGATGTAAATTCAATCCCAGTGACAGTCCTGCCAAAACACGAATGATGTATTAAACACCAAGCCCGCCCGCCACTACCTCATCAATCTTCGTGCCCTTTTCACAGCTATAGACACATAGTGGTGTGATTTTAATTTTAAACAAGGATGTTGGATTTGTTTATTTATGGGATGGCAGTACTAATAGCTCTCCAGACATAACAAATTATATATGGCTTATATCCATATGTTCCTCTTTGACATAAAATGAAGGCTAGATTGTGTTTAATGTTTACTTCCAAAACAACTAAGATCATTTTAGATCAAATGAAGTCATTAAGACTAACCAACAGAGCATTTTGTTAAAATTGATGTGACGTAACATTAAGAAATCAATCATTTTCAACACCAATACTATTTCCTTTATAATACCAGTTTCCCATTTTAACAAAAATTAGCCTGTAAAATTAAAATTGATCCATTTCTATTCAATTTGGGGCGGCCATGGCTCAGGAGGTAGAGTGGGTCATCCAATAACCAAAGGGTTGGCAGTTCGAATCCCGCTCAGTCCAAGTCATGTGCTGTTGTGTCCTTGGGCAAAACACTTCACCCTACTTGCCTCCAGTGTTGCTACTCACACTGGCGTATGGATGCGTATGAATGTTCAGTGGTGGTCAGAGGGGCCGTAGGCGCGAAATGGCAGCCATGTTTCCGTCAGCCTGCCCCAGGGCAGCTGTGGCTACATATGCAGATTACCACCACCAGAGTGAGAATGTGAGAGTGAATGAATAATGGATCCACTGTATGCACTTTGAGTATGCGTTAATAGAAAAGCGCTATCTAAATCTAATCCATTATTATTATTATTTTTTAATTATATTATTATTTCAACATATCATTAGACTAAACCTCTCAATGAGGCAACACAAGCAAGTGTCTCCAGGAATTAAACCTATCATTTCTACAGTATTACCATGAAACAAAAGGAACATTTGTAACTTTGTAAATTTGTACTATATCATAAAAATGAGCATCATCTTTATGATATAGTAATTACTATTTTCACTTTCATGGATTTTTATTAGTTGAAAATGGAATTATTATGTGCTTTGGTAATTATATGTTACCTATTACCTATGCATTACGTGACAATTTTACAGTTATTACCATGTTATAACTGAACTGTAATGCAGAGTACTATGCTTTTAGATAACTTTTCAGCTCATTTGTATTTTTATGCTCTCAAATCAGTTTCATGACAAAAAATAGACACATGGAATAGAATCATGAAGTATAAACGTATGAAAAGAGTCCATGCATTTTGCACAAAGTTATGCTAATAAGATTCTTAGATTTTGAAGTTTAGTGTTTAATGATGAAAAAGACCAAGCAGTTTTCTATAGTATAAACAATTTGGATGGTACCATATGGGTTTGGTACCGAGCTCTGTCAGTAACGGTATACTGTAAGTAGTGTATAGCTTAACATCAAGTTAAATGGCATAATGCAGTTAATGTGAGCATTAGCTATTGGACTATTGCTTTATGAACAGTTTTGAGGTCTGAGGTTGATATCATGAAGAAGTGCTGAATCCGTGTTGCAGTCCTGGAGAAAAGCCCGGCACCTATTGTGCAGAGGTTGATGGTTGTCAGTGTCACACAACCTGCTGATGGAGACCATGGAGGAGAGAGTGTTTTTTGGCTCATATTTGGAAAAGTTTATATCACAGTTTTTTTTTTTGCATTGTTCACTCTTGGGGGTCCCTTTCAGGCACAAACAACATTATCGTTTTGATGTTCGACAAAAAGCCGGCTTCCTGTAAATGTCAGCTCATGTGTTAGTCATTAAGCTTTGGTTGTATAGCATTTTGGAAAGGTCATGTTGAGCCGACAGGGAAAACCAGTCACTGATACTTGCTGTGCTGTCGCTGAGCACAGTCTGGATACCAGCCTGCTGCTGGCAAGCCTTTAGGGCTGGTTTAGATTGCTTCACCATCCCATGAGGCTGAGAGGAGTCACACTTCCAGTAAATGTTTAACAAACTTACAGGATATACAGTAAACATTAAAAATTAAACTGAAGAATGAAGCAGTCTGTGTAAGTTACATTACAGCTATACAATTCAGATGACTCTGTCTGTCTGTCTGTCTGTCTGTCTGTCTATCTATCTATCTATCTATCTATTTACTTATTCACTTACTGTTGGAAAAAAGATTCTGTTTTGTTTTATCACTCCAGAACTGAAATTTAAACAAACCTGTGTTTAGCTGTGTTAATAGGAGGAATATGAAGAAATAATGGTTGATCATGTTTATACAGTACATATATATTATATTTGACCCTCCATCCAGCCTCTTTGGATGGAAGTAGCCATAATCCCGTAAAAACAATACTACATTTTAGTATCTTCACAACAATTGCACCTCTGTAAACTGGACAAACTCCACAGAGGGTAATTTGATAACAGTCTTTTTCACAGCAAGTATAAAGACAATTTGCATTACAAAATTCTGGTTTCAGAAAAATAATCTTAATGCTAATCTCTTTATGTATCACAAACATCTCTGTGTATATAAGATCTACATGGTCTTTATTTTTGAATCAGGTGAATTAGCCTTGAATTGCTGGTAATCCCATGGCTTCATGCTCATTGGTTGTTTATAACATGAGAAGCATCATAAGTGTAAACTGGTGACAATGCTCAGGGCATTCTGTGATTGTCTCCATCCAAGACACAAAGTAATTCTTCAAATTCATCCATCACTTTAATTGTAAAGGTGTAGGTAACAGATATCTGACTTTAACTTTATGCTGAAACCCACAGAAATTTGATTAGGTGCTAAGTTCCTGTTTGTGGCAAGAATTGAGTAGAGCTTTAATTGGTAAAGTCTAAGGTCTTGGAGTTTTTACATTAAAACATATTTCCAAGAGATAAACATTTCAATAGGGTTATGATTGCTCAGATTCAATTTTCGATTCAGTTCTCCTGTCAGAAATTAGATTTATTAACATTCATATTGTGAAGGCATTCAAATCTGTAGGTCAGAGTTTTTTTCACCCTCTCCTCGCATTTGTAATGTCTTTGGATGCACCCGTTGCCAACACTATTCATTAAGTTCAGGGTCGGTCCCAATTCTACACACATACCTTGTTTGTTTATGGACCAATAAGGTTTCATGGCAGCATAACTGTAATTGACAGACGTTGATTTACTGATAATCCTTGGCTCTGCTCTCGCTGTGGACCTCATAAGGAGTGGCATTGGCTGTCAGCCCCACATGTCCTTGAGTCAAAGCTGCACACTGCCCTTGACTCACACCTCCGTCTCACACCCTCCTCTCTGCTGCTTTGGTCACTGTCATTTTTTTTAAAACCTTTCTGCTCAGAGTAAGAAGACAACTCCCTGCAAATGTGATTTTATTTTGCTGACAGGGCACAGATTAGATTATGTACAAAGCAAAATGTCATTTTCTCAAAGGAGCCTAATAATTACATTTTAGTCACAGCTGGGGGAAACAGCAATCAAATGAAAGTAAAATTTTCACTCTATTTTCCATTTCCCGTGGAGCCTAAATGCACTTTAATTGCTGGTAATTTGAGAGACTTTAAATTAAATCAAGTGTATAACACAGTGGCATGGAATAGGTTGGATTAATATGACAGAAATATTACGGCCGGTCTCATCTACAGTTAAATATAAAATTTTATGAAATCTACATGTCTTCATGCATCTGATGAAAGATAAAGTGCTCAACTTGCTGATGATACAGCACCTCTGGCAGAAACACAAGAGGACAAGAAGGTAGATAGCGTGTGCAAGGTAAGTGAAGAGTAAGGTCTGAGGATGAATGTAAAGAAGACCAAGAAAAAAAAAAAGAATGGAGGAAGAGAAGGGATTTAATATTATGTCAAATGGAGAGAAGTTAGAACAGGTGAAGCAGTTCAGATACTCATGTGTGAAGTGCAAGTGAAAAGGCCAGCTTCATCAACATGAATATATTAACCAGCAAAACACCAGGAAGAGGCTTGAAAGATAGAAACACAGACCATCAGCAATGACGTTGAGGACAGGCTAAGACCTTTTTAGATACTGATTACAATGATCACATAACAAGTGAGAAAGTCCTGAGAAGTCTAGGAAGAAAACTGGAATCAATCATGAAAAGAAAGTCCAAATGTATGGTAGTATTTTGCATGTCATTAGAGGAAACTCTTTAGAGTCCTAATAGAGTAGAGGGTGGGGAGCAAAATATGGAAAATTGTGGATATCTGATGTTCTACAGTATATGGACATTAAACAGGCTATGTAGCAGCAGTAAGAGCAGCTCTGTAAAGAGGTGAAGAACCCTGACCTTCTAAATCCCAATGGATGTCGAACCCCGAAGACAATGACAAAATGACTCAATAACAATTATTCTGTGTAGGAGTTTTATTGTAGTTTTACAAAGTGAATTTTGCTTTTAGAAAATAAAAACCTAAGTAACTTCTAATTTAAGTAAATGAAACCAAAGACATGTATGAATTACCACTGAATGGGGTACAACACACAAGCAGTACATTCAGTACTACTCCTGAATGTAACCAATATGTGTAGTACTACTGAATGTATTGCATGTATGTAGTACTACTGAATCACCAGTAATGACATAAATGACATGAAATTAAAGACATGTATGAACTAATGGCGTAAAGTAATTGAAACTAAAGATGTGTTCAAAGTAATGACATAAAATAAATTCAACCAAAGATGAATCCAAACGAACGAGGTAAACCAAAGATGCATATGGATTAATTACACAAAATAAATATATAAAATAAATTAATCTAAAGATGTGCAGGAACTGCATCCTCTACATAGAAGTATCCTCTACACAGTCCTGGATTAGAGAGATGGCAATGTGTGTCACACTAGAAAAGTTGACCTATGTAATTGGGGGTAAAGCACAAGAATTTGAAGCGGTATGGATACCCTTAATGGACTTTCTCAAGCAACAGCAATAGATTATACTCATCTGCAAAGCTACTGAATGTGACAGCTTCCTTTTTTTTCTTTTTTTCTTTCCTCTGTGTGTGCCATTATCATTATTTTTATTTTTATTCAGAATTATTTTTTGAATGTTGTATTTTGTATGTCTTGACGTATGTAGTATGTCTTGATGCGCTATGTACCGGTATCTCTGTCTCTTGAAAATTAATTTTTAAAAAAAAGAAGATGTGCAGGAACTAATAATATTAAAACATTTAAGATATGTATGAAGTGAACCAATGACATAAAATAAATTAAAGTAAAGTTAAGTATGAACAATAATGTAAAAGAAATTAAAGACACATATAAATAAGGTAAAAAAAAAAAATTTAAAAGTAAATACATATGAATACAAACTAATGATGTAAACTAAATTAAACCAAAGGCCTGTACGAACTAATTAATCTCAGGACACGAGTAGCCCACATTCCTGACTGTGAGAGCAGCTGTATGAACCATATTTTCTTTTCTCAGTTTTTTCCCTCGGTAACCTTCAGCTCTCTGACGCTCCTTTTTACCTCTGTGTCCATTAGTGCACTACAGATATTTCCACTTCACTTGTCATGGGTAGATGGGCGGGTTGAGGAGGATACAGATTTTACGGGAAAGAAGGACAGGGAAGATGTAAAGGTCATGTGGGAAAAAAAAAAAGTCAAGTCTGGGTCAGTTGAAGGATTGAGAAAAAAAAAAAAGTGGTGGATAAGAGAGGTGGGATGTGTAAGGGAGGGAGGTGAAGAAAGCTCCTGGGAGGCGCCTTGTTCTGGAAGGCTAATTGAAGCCCTGTGTGGCAGCAGACTCAGAGCTGTCAGTCCAATGAAGAGCCCATTTGCTGCATTTTGCAGGCTGTGTACTGAATCCTGATGATGCTAACATAAGCCCCGGCCACAGAGACCCCCCCACCCCCACTACATTCCCTCCCCTGCCTGCACAGGGGTACACATCCCACTCCCCTTTCCCCACAGATTATATGTAACAGGGTCAGAGGCATTCTGAACATGAGCACAAAACACAGCGTGTGAATATGAATTATTTCATTTTGTAGATTTGGTAAAAATGTTTGGCATTCTCATGCATGATAATGTGATATTAGACTCAGCCAGAAGTGTTTTCACTTGTACAGGTTCTCCCTTGTTGGATTAGAAGAGATTATGTCTTCCAGCAAAGCACATAGCTGCAAGCATCCAGTGAATTTATTATCATGAATTAAAGTCGTCAATTATGAAAGACTATCTAAAAACTCAACTAAGTAAAATGTTATATTCTAAGCTTTCAATATTCACACACACCATTTGTTACCCCTTTACAGATCTGTGTGAAACCTTTTTTTTTTTTTTTTAAGTTAAGAAATATGGTTGCTCATTTTGTGATAAATTAACATTTTATCCCATATTATTTTCAGTGCTTCAAATAGTAACCTTAAGAAACGAAGTATTACCTATCATACATTAGAGAGAATTTATAATCATTTATTACATGAAGATGCATATTCAGTAGATGGATATTAATAGTCAAATACTGCTGCTACAATGGGTTACATCATTGCTGGCTCTTCCTCCCTGCCTCCTCGTTAATCATTCAATCTCAGTCAGATCTTTTTCCATCAATGAACCATGACATTTGTGCCGGTCTTTACTGCTAATGAGGTAATCAAGTGGGAGTTATTGATCCCCAATTATTAAAGCTTTGACATACATTTGCATTCAGCAAACACAAAGTGAACTTCTATTGTAAAGCAGTTGCATTCAAGAAGCTCAGTAAATACACAGAATATGCCTTTATGTATGGATGTAAATGAGAAAAAACATCTAATTTTCAGGAAAATGTGAGTTGACAGTAAAATATAATTCTTTTAAATGTATTTACTTTAATTATGTATTTGTCATATTCAGATTTGAGCCACAGGTGCTGCACAGCATGTCACTCAGTAATCATTTGTCAGTCAGCATCAATCTGTTTTTCCACTTTAAGACAGAATTCATGAGGGAGCTGGTATTCACTGAGCAGGAGCCAACCTTTGATTACATTGATTGTTACATGCTGCTTCTTGGAATAAATATAAGGTTTCATTTTGTAGCTCTAAAACACAAAAGGTAGGATTTGGAAATGTCAAATTCAGATTTGTGTGTTTTGTTTTGTTTTGCTCTGTGCCGTGTTGAATCTGAAACAGGATATTACAGAGTTTTGTGGCCTGATGTGTTGCTAAGGCTTGTGTTGTGGTTACAGGTCAGTGACTGATGATGACTGAGCTCCAGATTTCACCTCTACTACTGGTTATGGGCACGTTCATGTGTTAAGATCTCCTTTTGACCGATGAAGGCCTCCAAAAAGACAAGCCCTGCAGCGAGTATAAAGGTAAGCTGTTCGACAGTGTGGAGGTATTTGTGTTGGAGGACAGTCTGTAGGAAGATAATAGCTAACAACATTATTTCATGCCATTTCTTTGAAATCGTGCTACCTAGCAACCACAATCATTTACAGCGTATATTGTGTATGCAAAGCTCATACTTGAGGTACTTTAAGGGCTGTTGACTAAAAGCTCTCTTGTTATAGAGTGGGAGCTGTATGCATAGTGATGTAACCGCCTTTATATTTAAGAGCTGAAGAGGTTCTACAGGCTGAACTCAAGCACACTGAGTATGAAGAGGTCAGAATCACATGGTGGTTTGGATAAAAGTCATCATTTTTGTGGAAACAGAACTGCAGTGGGTTTAATGGAGGCTGCTACTTTGTAATGATTTCCTTTTACCTGTGTTTTGTGATGTGTATTTAACCCATAAAGACCCAAACATCCACTGCTGATCAAAACCATCTACTGATCCAAAAGTGCTGATCCACTCATTCTATCAATCCATGTGAATAATTGGTTTAAAATTGAGTTTGTCATCTTTTCATGGTCATCAGTTATGACCCATTTGCACATTCAGAGGCTCTGTACTGAATGTGGAAACACTGTCATCTTCTACAACATTGATTCACCAGTAAAACCCATGGAGTTGGATCAATGACAGTGGATGGAGACACTTGACTTAGGTTCTGTTATTGATATATTTGCTGAATAAGTCACTTTTTCTTAATTTTTCTCTGTTTCTGATATAATAACCCTCAACTTTACCCTGAGCTTTTATGAACATCTACATAACCAGTGAATGAAATATAATGAAATACCTGAGTTTCACCGAAAAAACACAAAACACAAAGGATAATATTATAATAAATGATGATATATCATATAAGAAAGGTTAACTACAGAGAAAAAATCATTTGAGAAGAGCCACAAAAGTAGCACTGGGTCTTTATGGGTTAAAATGCTATTCTTGATTACTGACACAATGTTTCTTTTTAAGCATGAGAAGGATGGATATAACCTCCCATCCCATGATGCCCTGGCACAGATCCTACCACATTACCTTATGGGAGAGAAGAGTGTCACTCAACAGGAACCAGCTGAGAGGGCTGGAGCTTCGCAGGCCAGCAAACGAAACATAAACACCACATATCAAGTGCATCAGCCACACAAACGGTAAGGTATACACGGAAAAGTAGACTGAGTTTAATGTGAAAATAATTACATAGAATAATGTACTTTTATTCATTACATGTGTCAATGTTTTAGACCCCCTCTGCATGACTTTAAGGATGATCTCCACATGGCACAGATCTCTGACCTTCAAACTAAGGTGACTGGACATGGTCAATATGTAAACTCTTAAATCAATCAGTGAGGCCATCTCTGCTGTCATGTTGAGTTAGTTAACAGTGATACAGGAGGGGAGAGGAGGGGAGGTAAAGGAAGGCTATACTGAGGAAGTAGAGACCAAGTTGTGAGATGAAATGTCAGCTGGTTGAATAGATTAACATTTATCAGCCTGATTGCTCTCTGAAATTACATTGGTGAGCTTTAAACTCGTGATATTATTTGTGTGTATCTTGATAAAATATTATGCTGCTGTGAGGTTTTTACTTATACAGCATCACATATCATATACTCAGATGATCCACAGAAAAATGCCATTTATTTAAATATCTATCTATCTATCTATCTATCTATCTATCTATCTATCTATCTATCTTCAGACACCAATTAATTAGATTTAGGTGAACACATTTTTTTTTAAGTATGGAAAAATTCAGGGTTCTGTTTAAAAAGATCATTTCATGGCATAAACAGTGTGTTAGAAAACCATCTTGCGTAGCTATTTCCAGGCCTGAGTGGAAATAGCTGTAGATATTCAAGTACAAATAACATTTGCAGCAAATTTAAGTGCCACATACCTGGTGGCACCTTGTTAATTCATGTAGATTTTGATGCGATGGAACATGGATGGGGACATTAATTGGATGATTTTCATTAAAAAAAAAAAAAAAATCACATCTTCACACAGTCCAGCTGCCTTCTGTCTCTGATACAAATGTCCTAAATTGACAGCACGTTTGACAGCGAGGCACTTAAATGTCTTCAAATCATGGAAAGAGTGCGGGCAACCTACTGTATTAACAGGCAGAGACAGAGACTCTCTTGATTTGACACAAATGAAAGGACTTTCAAGACTCGCCAGGGTGAGCCGTCCTTCCCATCATGCCTGTGGGCCCCCAACAGAGACACCATCTCATCTAAAGTCATGATTGTCACCTCTTCCCTGCCCTTTCAATTAGATGCTCAATTTCACCCTTCTGTCCCAAGGGAGTCACAACCACACTATTGGAGATTGGAATCCCCTAATCATCACCCTCCTCATACATGCAGCTGGACCCTGCTCTCAGCTCCCATTGAATCCTGTCTATTCAACTTGATAGACACACATGTGACAATGCAGAGAACAATGAGCGCATACAAGCTGCCAGACAACACACACACATGCCTTACACAGAAAAATGCCTTAACAACAGAGCTGTGCAACACCTAGCTGTAATTGCTTTCCGGGAAGTCAGTGCATATTTGCATAAGGATTTTTTTTTAATCTATTTTGGTAGAAGAAGGGAGAACAACATTGCAAAAGACAAAGCAAAATGCACCTACAAATACATTTTAAATATTTATCATACAGTGTTGTTTTTAGTCAGTCTTGCTGTTATACTTTCATGAATTTAGCATGACTTTTCTGTTTTCACAAGAGGATGCTCTATGAATGCATGACTAGGATTTGTCTGAAATTACTGGATAAATCTCCCCATGATGAAAGACCTTTTCAGGACGGGGTATTATTTTCTTTTTGGATTTGAGAAGCCAGAGTCATGAATATATTGCAAAGCAACCTTGTCTAATTCAGAGTAGGAATCTCAGTTTATGGTAAAATGCAGCTTTTCGGTTATGTCCCATTTGTCATTTTTCATGTTGTGTGTTTATCTGAAACCAAGAGGAATCAATTATTCAGTGAGACACGATACCTAGAGAAATAACCGAACATGCAATATATATTTTGGTGCTGCATGTTTTTGAATTCAGTCCATTGACAGCAGAACCCTGTTGAGTCCATTTAGAAAAACCAAGAAAAGGTGTTGAGGAGACATCTAGTGGTGAACACGCTGAAATATTCTGCACCAAACCCATTCCATCAGGCTGAGGGTAGCTTTAAAAATACAATATGGACAAAAAGATTGGGACATGTCACATCTGCAGCTTTTTGGACTTCATATTCCTGCTGATTTGAAATGGTATGACGTTAAACACTTTCACATCAGTTATATAAATGTCAAATACGTTTTCTTCATGAGTGAGATATAAAGAAACCATGCAGTTGCTTGGGGTTTAAAATGATTATTTATGGTCAGAATATGACAATTTTTTCAGTAATTATAAATTATGAGGGAAAAACACTCAACACTGAGTATACTTCAGTAAAAATAAGCATTTTGCAAGTATAGATGACAATGTAAACAAATTAACCTTGAAGATTACATAGAAACATTTATTGAAATGATACTTACTGCAATATAAATTAATGATATTTATTATTGTTTTGTGGCCCAGCCCCCTATTAGCAATGAAACAGCTGAATTTGATGTGGGCCAGTACTATTGTCCATATAGTTATAGTTAGTTATAGTTACTAAGTTTTAAGACTACTGTGGATTATGTTTTCACTCATTTTATGGAGTTTGCCCTGTCATTCAAGTATTAATTTAAAGTATGTATGTAATTTGTGCATATCATTACACCTAATCTAGCACTACATCTGAAAATTAGCCAATTTGCTCAACTGGTACACTTATAGACTTATAGATAGTAATTTAATGTGCACTACCACTGTAAATCTAAACTAAGCTCTTTTTCTATACTGAACTGTTGAAAATATGTCCAAAGGAGCTAGTATTAAAAGGGAATAGAGCATGACAAAATTATAACAGATATGGACAGATTGACAGTCAGCATCTCCACATCAGGAGGTGAAAAACTATCGTTCTGCCATGAGCAGGATGGCAGAAGACATCATAGCCCTGAGGACACAGGTAGTAGCACTGGAGTCAGAAAACAGCCAGCTCCGCAGTGATCTGTCCCTGCACCAGGACCTTGGCCAAAATCTGCTGGATGACACAGACATCGACGTCATGACCAAGGCTGAGATTGCTGATCGTATAGGTAACCCACAGCAACACTACGGCTATCAGAGCATTTTAACCGTACATTAGCAGCCAAACATATAGAAATAATAACTCAATCAGAAAACGAGGCTCAAATGTGCTGATTAATTCATGTTAGGAAGTTTAGCCCTCAGTCTGCCAGATGAACCTTCATTTTACTGGCAGTGGATGTGGAAGGTAGCTCACTTTGTGTTTGTTAATCCTTGTGAGTGTCTATTCCCATGCAGAATGTGCCATTTCATGATAAGGCAGCTCATTTAGGCCATGGACCCTGATAAGCTGTGTGGGTAGTGCAGCCCTTATCTACTGAAGGACAGTTTCTGACCCTCAGTGAAAGAATGTCCCTGAATTTCTCTCTGTGCATTAAAGTCACATTAAATGTAAAAAAAAAAAATCCATTCTTTCTCAAAAGTTGGTGGATGGCTTGATCATTAATGTTCACACAACACTGATTAAACATCTAAATTCTCCCAAAGGTTCACATGAATGTAGCCAAAATGCCTATAAATATGTGCAACATGACTCAGCTTTATTTTGTTCTGTTATTTTGAAGCCTCGCTGAAATTCAAGCTGGCCAGTGAGACCAGTAAAGCCGCCTCACAAAGGGACAGGATCCACCAGCTACAAAATGAGCTCATCAGGGTAAAAAGATATAAAAGACATATCAGTGGCCAAAAAACAAAACCCCCTTTCTGAAAAATTTACTTTGTTGAGAATGGCTGTTTTCTTGCAAAGTGCTATTTGGTAACAAAACCCCAAAAATAATCCACTGTTTTTGGACTATATTATTTTTTTTAAAATAGCATCTTGCTAGAAAACAAGATATTTTACATTTTCTAAAAAAAAAAAAAAAAATCAGGTGAGGGGTTTTGTTCTTTAGCCATTCATTTGAAAAATGGAACTAGTCAGTGTCGAAATGTACTATATGTAGTGTTTACTTTATGTTCTTTTCATGTGTGTTATGCAGAAGAATGACAGCGAGAAGGAGCTACTAAAACTTAAACGAATTCACCAGCAGCAGCAAAAGGATCTGCAGCATCATCGGATTCACATGGAAAAACTGGAAATATTGGAAAACACAATGAAACAGCAGGAAAAGGTGGTCAACACTACTGTCTGCTTTTCTCCTAAAACACCACAGAGTTTAATACTTGTGTAATGTTTGTGTTAGGTCATTGTGAAGATGGAGAAAGCATTAGATGGGAAACTGAGAGCGAAAAATAAACAGAATGGAGACAGAACCTTGACAATAAAAAAACAGAAAGGTAAGTGGATCAAGAGGGAGAAGTCAAATTCACAGAAATGTTGAGATTAGCTGGAGCATCACGTCTCCTTATACTGTGAAGGTGATGCTGACCACAGAAAGGATGAGATAGAGTCTGCCCTGGCAGCAGAAAACACTCGTCTCAGAGAAGAATTGGACAGAATTCGCCAGCAGCCTGCCCCTGTTATTATAGAGCATTTAACACAGGTACGGCCCAACCATCACTCAAACAATGTAATATTAGACCACCCTTGTTTTCTTCAATTTCTTGTTCATTTTAATGCCTGGTCCAACTAAAGGTACATTTGTTTAG